>CAJQTU010000015.1:2870000-3470000 GCA_906901685.1 Desoria tigrina
TCATGTCGGAATAACTGTGGCCGCTAAGAAGTATTCCGAAAGGGTAAAATCCCCGCTAATAAGCCTGTCCTCCCTTCTTTTATAAATTCAATACTTGAAGTACCCATCCCTACTATGGTGACTAATTAATATACTCAACAAAAGTCGGAATAACCGTGGCTGCTAAGAATTATTTCGACACGGCAAAATCCCCGCTCTCGTTCCGAACCTCCGTACCAACCCTGACCACTAAGATCTCTCGACCGGCAAAATCCTTGCTATACATCCGAACCTTCGTACCAACCCTGGCTGGCTACTAATAACACTCGAGCGGCAAATTCCTCGCAATCACACCCCATTCTCCGTCCCGATGGTCAGTTCAAAACCGAAACTTGCCATCCCGGTAATTTACTTGCTCAAAGTATATTAAATTTTAAGCTTTCTTCCTAACCTAACCTAACCTAACCTAACCTAACCTAACCTAACAAGTATTGTGGTTACCCAGGAACTCTCTCAAATTCTTATTTTCCATTATTTGTCATTCTCACTCCTGTATTGATGTTTAACTCCTAGTCAGAAATTCTACATTATGAATATATTATTATTAATAAGACTCATTATATTTGAATGCTCATCATAGTATATCAATTTTAGCCTAATTGCTTTATAATCAGTGGTTAGTTAAGTTAAGGACTTATTTTTCGATTTAATATTATTATTATCATTCCTTTCTCCTTTCCTCTGAATTACAATTCCTTTCAACAAGGGATAATAACTTGTATATATGTATGCTGCATGGTTTTCCTGGATTCAGTTTCCACTTTCCTTTCGAAAAAAATCATCACAAAATTAAATCACTGTTAGTAACCGTATATAACACACATATTTTGCATATTCTGTCTTTTGATAGTAATTAATATTTAAGAATTGTGAACCGGATCGTAAAATATACTAGATTAAATATTAATAATAGCAAATACCTAAATACACCCACACTTGTGATAATAACACTTCAACTAAAACAATATCCTGGATTAAACTTATGATAACTTAACAATTCTGCGAATTAGTATTTAAAAACCCGTGATATAATTCACGAGTCATGTTTTCGCTAAAATTAACCTCATCAAAACCTTTTGATCGCTATATATTACTATAACTCCGGTCCCATATGAACCGTGTTATGAATTACAAATCATAATATATATTATTACCTATTGCCATCGTCTCAATTTTATATATGAGATGTATTTATAAAGTACATGGTTGCCCAGCAACGCTTTCAACCTAATACTTTCAATCATTTGCCATGCATTTCTCCAATAATCCACACTCTCGTTGACTCGCCAGGTAAAGGTTGGTTAGGTTAGGTTAGGTTAGGTTAGGTTTGGTTGGGTTGGGTTAGGTTAGGTTAGCCTAACCAACCCAACCATCCCCATGCTGCATTATATGATTATATGTTAGGCTATATCTATACACATGAACGAGTTTTACCCGGCGAGTCAATTAGCTCAAGGCCTTTATTATGGAGCATGTATATATTTAAATCACAGGGTGTCCCAGTAACGTGATAAAGTTGCTATTTTTCTAAAATGTAATTGTCATTAAATCCCAAAAAAAATTACTCCAAAAAATAAAAAACCGCCAGCGACTTATTACGAGTCATCATATTATATTCCAATGCCATCATCGTCTGCATGTAATTTACAAGAGTTTGTAATTCTAAATTGTATCAAACTCTTATATCTTCTTTCTTGGGCATTGTTTTTTTTAAAGCCATCTTTGTATCACGTAATGACTCGGTTCACTGTAACCTAACCTAACCTAACTTAACCTAACATAGAATACATAACATAACCTAACCTGACCTAACCCAACCAGGATAAGCCCAAGCTGGTTGGGGGGAAAACGAAACTGGCTTGCTATCGCTATCAGAACTTCTACATTATGAATATATTATTATTATTATTAAGACTTATTATATTTGAATGCACGTCATAGTATTTGAATTTTTAGCCTAATTTCTTTATAATCAGTGGTTACTTAAAACGTATATCACTGCTTATGATTAACCGTTTACGACTTCAGGAAAGATATTCGATTTAATATTATGATTATCGTTCCTTCCTCCATTCCTCTGAATTACAATTCCTTTCAACAAGGGATATTAACTTGTATATATATATGTATACTGTATGGTTTTCCTAGATTCAGTTTCCACTTTCCTTTCGAAAAAAAATCATCACAAAATTAAATCACTGTTAGTGACCGAAGCTAACACATATATTTAGCATATTCTGTCTGTTGATAGTAATTACAATTTAAGAATTATGAACCGGATCGTAAAATATACTAAACTAAATATAAATAACAAATAACTAAATACACCCACACTTGTGATAATGTGAGCGTGTAAATGGCTATACCTATAGCGGGGGTGTTTAAGAGGCTATAGAGTATACGGTTGAGAAGGTTTGGAGGCGGAGCAACGGAGGCTTGGTGACGCCAAGATCCGAGGAAGCGAGGCATTATGCTTGGGAGACTGGTAGGAGAGAGAAGAAAAGTAGGAAAGAGCAAAGAGAAGAAATTACACTAATAAAGAGACACGACCGATTGAAACCCAAATGACTTGAGTTATCATCTACGGTTCACTCATTTATTTCACCGTTAATAATCATCCGATTTCATAAATAATTGCCATCCATTGACGCCTTACCTTCCCCTAACGCTCATATGGTGTCAGAAGTGGGATTCCGCAGACCATAAGACGGAATCCCTTAAGTGATAGGAATTTCGCGACAAGTAAGTCGGAATCACGAACTCAAGGGGCGAGGCGAGACATTTCAAGCGTTAAGTGATAGACTAGCAAGGTGAACTCAAACTTTGTGAGTGACAAAAAAAATAAAAATAACTAACAGTGAAGTCGTGGACGATCTCGAATTGTGTTGAATACGTAATTAATTCAAGAAGTTACTAAAATTAATTATGGGTAAAAGTAAGAATGTCTACTGGAGACTTGTCAATTAAAAGGCAGAGAGTAGCCCGACAAAGAGAACATTTTTCTAAGGTTTATAAGAACTACAGAAAGACTAATCTGGGTGATCAAGTGCAAAAACAATTAAAATTGAGTGCTGTAAGGACGTGGCAAATTAGATGGGGTTCAGCAATTAACCAGACTTACGGAACAGCGTACGTGTTAACTTGCAGACATCATAAACTGTTAAAAGAAATAACTGCACTGTACCGCGGCCTTTTACGTCGACAACAGGAACGACTGAGGCTACGAAACCGAACCGCGATTATTGATGAGCAACTCGCAGACGAGAGATCGAGACAGATGTGAAAATCTAAAGGACAATTACGGGTTGTTGCACGGGTCCGGATTCCAGTGGACAGAGACCATACTAAGAGACTACATCATCTTAAAGCTAAGTACCAAATTGTGTTGACTTGATAGTAGATAATCTAAGCCATAAATAGGCAATAAGATAATAGCTATTGATAGTTGTAGATGAGTTTTGATCAGAACGACCCTGATATATGGGCAACCCCTAGACAAACTTCCACACCCCGATTGATTAGAGGAATATTGAGTACGTCGAGGAACCCAAATACACACGAAGGGAGGTTAGTAAATAGAGGAAGGCGTAGAGTTGTCAGATTCGGCGAAATGGACGGAGCAGAAGGACAACGTGAGTTAGAGGGTGCGAATATCGACCCTGAGGTTGCAAGGGTTGCAGAAAGAAATTGGCTTAGAGCTGCTCTTGAAACAGAGATAGAGTACATGGGGGAACTTGAGAAACTGAACTGCTTCATGAGGGGGTGGAGAACCTATAGATACGATGTCGATGATTTAGACATTCATAAGAAAGACCAATGCATTATGAAAGGTCTGCAAATTCGGAAAGCACGTGAAGAAGGTGAGGAAAGAGCACCTAACTATGCAGATATGGAAAAAGAGGAGTTGGATAAGTTAGTCAAAGAGAATAAGAACATTCGAACGGTAGTTAAAACTCTATTTCCAGAGGATTTTGGGGAAGACGATGAGGACGCAGAAGATAGGCCTGAGGTAGAGCCAATAGATAGGAATCAGCCAGCAGGTAGGAATGAGACAATTGAAAATAATTCCGAAGGGGCGGATAAAACTGCTCAGGGACAGGACTACACCTATCAGGGATTGCAAAAGATCGTAGAAGGTTTGATGGCGAAGACGTTGCAAAATGCCCCAAAATCAAATGTCGAGGTTCAAAGGATTCCAATAGAAGCACCCCGGAACAAACGAAAATCGTATGGAGTGAGGCCGACTATTGAAAAGGCGGCAGAAGAAGACCCAGAAGTCAGTACAACGATGCACGACAGAAGGTCTGCTGGGGCCATAAACCAACCCTTTATTAACTCAGTCCTAAATGCCACAACAGGAATGGATAGAGGATCGGTGAATGTCTCATTCATCCATCAAAAACAAGTAAAAGACTATGATGGGAATCCATCATCCGATTCAAGCAGGTTCATCAGGGACTATGAAAAGATGACAGCATCATGGAACGATAAAGCTAAAATAGACAACTTATGTCAATACCTGGAAGGCGCCGCTTCCGATTGGCTGGGCATCACTGAGATGGAATTAAAATCAGAAATAGTCACAAATGACTATGGAATCCAATCAACTAAGTGGGCCGAACTCAAATGGAACCAACTCAAGAAACTGTTCCAAACCGAATTCGCACAAGAGACAGTGAACCAATTCGTCGGATGCAAACAATTGCCGAGCGAGTTAGGAACGACGTACTTCTTCCGGGCGTGTAAATTACATGCGGATTCAGGAGCGTATTTCCCAGAGAAAGCTCTTATCAAATTCATTAAAGATCATTTGGAAGAACCATATTTTGACCATTTTGAAGACAGAAATTACAAGACCTTGGAAGATCTAAGAGAAGCCCTTAAGTCATTTGATGAGAAGAGACACAAAATCCTGGCAAGGAAAGCCCTAGCCAAACGGGCGATGACCGCAGAATCAGGAGGGATGAAGCGAAAAATTTCTAAATACGAGGACTCATCGGATGATGACTCAATGATGCCACCCTATGTAACAACAGGAAAGAAGAAGGGTGTAAACACACGCATTATGGCCTTGGTCGAGAACGCAATCAAGGATTACTCAGCAGAGAGGAATAAAGCTGACGATGGTAGAGGAGGCCGAAGTTATTCTAATAGGCGAGGGACAATCGGAGGTGTCCAATGCTATAATTGTGGGAATCATGGACATATCGCCAGGGACTGCTACACACAAAAGAGACCCAAACAGGGAATCGGAAGGGGTCAATGGAACCGGAACCAATATCAAGGGCGTGGCCAAGGACGCAGGAACTTCAACGATTACCGAAGAGAACCACAGAAAGAAAAATTGGCAATTAAAGCAGAAGAGACTAGTAGAGAGCCAGGAGCGAGTTCAGCTGAAGGTATTACTGCATCGGGAAACGAGAGGAGGCAGTGATTAACAGGGAGGATCACGGCTTAACAATCAAACCCCCTGACACGGAATCTGTAGACATGTGTATATATAGTATGGGCGAAGGCAAACAGATTTACACTAAAATACTAGTTGATGAAAAATTAACATTGGCATTGATAGACCCAGGAGCAGGAAAGAGCCTAATTGACGAGTCTATAACGAAAGACTATAGGATATGCAGACCCTCGAAGAATTATTATCTTGAAGCCATTAATGGCGAGCCTATTCATTTTGAGGGAGAAATTGAAGTTGAAATAGTAGCCGGGGGCTTAAATACAAAATTAAAGGTATTGGTGGCGAAGGGTCTACCAAGAGGAATCATATTGTTGGGTTTAGACTGGCTAATACCCCATAAATTCAGATTAGAGGCTGACTCCTTGTATTTACAAGGAGCCGAGAGAATCAAATGCTTCATGATGCAAGGATCAGAGGTCGATGGTTTGTACTCTGATGTGGGCGTGAGCTCGATAATTTCAGAACAGAAAGAATGGGGAGAAGTGCTGAGTAATAGCTCAAAGGTCGAAAAAGCGCATGATAAGCAATGGGAAAGAGAGAAATGTGATGAACGAGAGAAATATGATGAAAGAAAGAGATGTGATGAGAAAGACGAAGAGAAATATTATGTTCAGGGACGCCTGAACGACTACGAGCTTCAGGGACGCCTGATAGCTACCGAATTGACCGGAGGGCCATTCGGGGACTCATTTGACTCTGCGAAGTCTGAGTGTGGGAAAAGAGACTCATTTGACTCATCGAAGTCTGAGTATAAGAAGAGAGACTCATTTGACTCACCGAAGTCTGAGTATAAGAAGAGAGACTCATTTGACTCACCGAAGTCTGAGTATAAGAAGAGAGACTCATTTGACTCACCGAAGTCTGAGTGTGAAAAGTATGGCTCATTTGACTCTGTGAAGTCTGGGCGTGAGAAAGTGGACTCATTTGACCCGCAGTGGTCTGAGTATATGGAAATTGACTCATGTGACTCGAAGAAGTCTGAGTATGAAAAAGAACCCATTGCTTATCATGACATAAAATTTGAGAGCCCCAAGTCTAAAAATTATTTGAGGATTAGAAAGAACTTTTGTGTACAACCGAACATGATGACATTCGTTCCAGTTGAACTTTGTAGCAAAGAGTCATTTTACATTCCATTTTTAAGTGTCGAGTTGAAGTATGGAATTTTATTACATCCAGGGTTAATGGGGTCCATGACTAATTATGTTCTTGTTTCAAATATCTCAGACACAGTGGTTACTTTGTTTAAAGGTCTAAGATTAGGGACAGTGCATGATGTGAGAGAGTCTCATATTTCAGTAGGGATAAATGCAGCGATGCAGACAGAGAGCCATAAAAATGAAATAGAGAAGGGTGTCGAATTTAGGGAGGATTATTTTGACATAAATCCAAAAGCTGAAGCCCAGGACAGAGAAGAGTTGATAGGAATTTTACGAGAATTTTGGGATGTGTTTGCCTTAACTAATAAAGAGCTTGGTTGTACGGATGTAGTGGAACATCGTATTGACACAGGGGATAATCCACCGGTTAGACAAAGGATGTGGAACCGATACTCTAGCGAGGAGCATGACATAATTTCTGAACAAGTTAAGGAAATGTTAGAATGTGGGGTCATTAAGAAAGAGTATAGCCCGTGGTGTTCTAACGTAGTCTTAGCAAAGAAGTCCGACGGGTCATGGAGATTTTGTACTGATTTTCGCCAGGTCAACAAGGTCACGACCTTTATGAACCATCCTATGCCTCGAGTTCAAGAAGTAGTAGATTCATTAGCAGGGAGCCGATGTTTCCATACACTAGATGCTATATGTGGTTATTGGCAGATAAAAATGTGCGAGGAGGATGGGAGTGATCTTAAGACAGCCTTCGTTACTAGAGAAGGAGTGTTCGTTTACAAGAGAATGCCCTTTGGACTGAAGAATGCAGGATTCCAATTCCAAATGTTAGTCGATGAGTTATTTAATGACGTCAGATCCCGTATTGCAGTATACATGGATGATTTAACACCACATGGAGTTAATGGGAAAGAGGCGAATGAGAGTTTGAGGATTTGTTTGGGGAGATTAAGACAGGCCAAGCTGAAACTAAAAGTCAAGAAATGCAAATTCTTGTATGATGAGATCAAATTCTTAGGGTATATAGTTAATAAGCACGGAACTTTGCCTGACCCTGCGAAAGTAGATAGCATCATTAAAATGCCAACCCCAGACACAATGACGAAGTTAAGGAGCTTTTTAGGAATGGTAAATTACTACCGAAAATTTATTCCAGAAATAGCAAGAAAGGCCAAACCACTTTATGAGATTTTACATACGGGTAAACTGTCAGCAATGAGGGGAGAGCAATGCCAAAAATCATTTCAAAACATCAAAGAGTCGTTAAGTTCAGCTCCCACATTAGTGCATTATGAGAGTTCTTTACCTTTAGAATTACACACAGATGCATGCGATTATGCAGTGGCTGGGTTCTTATGTCATATAAAAACTGTAAAGACAGCAAAGGGGAAAACGAGACGGCAAGAGTTGCCTATCCAATTTGCTAGTAGAACTTTAAGGGGCAATGAAAGACTGTGGTCCATTCCAGAGAAAGAAGCTTTAGCATTGATGTTTTGTCTACAAATTTTTAGACCATATCTAGCATTGAGACATTTTATTATCAGGACAGATTCACATTCCCTAACTTATCTGAACGATATGAAGGATCCTATTAAATCACGAATTGGCAGATGGGGGCTAAAATTAGCCGAATTTAACTGTGAAATAATCCATAAATCAGGGAAACAAAATTTAGTAGCAGATGCTTTGTCTAGAAATCCATTCGAAAAATCATTAAATACTGAAGAGATATTGGAGGTCCCAATGTTTACGATATCCTTAGCAACAGGCGGTCCAAAAAAGGTTCAGGAGCCGAACTTAGATTTACGATCCTTGGACATTTATAAAATTCAATCTAGCGATGAGTGGTGCTTGGGAATATTAGGAAAGAGGGATGAACACCCGGAATTTTGTATTGAACAAGGACTGTTATGTAAGAAGGTTATGATTAGAAAAATTCCAAGGGTAGTGGTGGCTGTTCCAGTAGCATTAAGAGGCATCCTTATAGAACTATATCATACACCAACAACGGCTGGTCACTTAGGCAGAGACAAAACAGTGGCCAGACTCAAGGACAGATTTTATTGGCCAGGGATAGATAAGGATACGGAGAACTATATCAAGAAATGCTTATCTTGCAACTTGCATAAACATAGAACTAAGAAGCTTGATATGCTTTTACACCCCATAAATCCTTATAGGGAGTTCAAGAATATAAGGCCAGGAGAATTTATAAGTGCGGATTTGTTGGGTCCCTTTCCCGTCTCAGATAGTGGAAAAAGGTGCATTATAGTGGTGACTTGCATCCTTACTCGATATGTCATATGTGGTGCATTAATAGATGGAACAGCAGAATCAATAGCTCAATTTTTAGTACATAAGGTATTATGCATCTTTGGTTCATTCCGTAGGCTCCTTACTGACAACGGAAAATGCTTTCATTCCAAGATCGTGAAAGAAATGTCGAAGTGCTTAGGTTTTGAACAAAGGTTCACTAATCCATATACTCCAGAATGCAACGGGTTGACGGAGAGATTCAACAAAACGTTATGTGAGATGCTCTCACATTACATCTCACCATCGTCGAGTTTTACGAGCTGGGATAAGAATCTCCCTGCTGTAGCGTTGGCTCATAATACATCAGTCCAAAAGTCATTAGGAGAGATGCCTTTCTTTTTAATGTTTTCGAGAGATCCAATTCTGCCTATGGATGTAGGACTCGGATTACCATCAGCATCCTTAATAACAGATTCATTATTATCACGGATCATAATAGCTAGGAGGAGAGCTCAAAATAATTTGTTGTCAGCACAGGATCAAATGAAGGTTAGATATGACAAAGACGTTAAGGAGTGCCAATTCAGGCGAGGGGATTTAGTAATGTACGAAATCCCTACAAGGAGAAAAGGTCAGCCAGACAAATTGCAACCAAAGCGAAAAGGGCCCTATAGAATATTGTCCAGGAGTGGAGACAGCTCATTCTTAATTCAGATCGCAGACGAATCGAATCATCCAGAGGAAGTGAGCGGTAGACGGTTAGTTTTGTACAAGTCCAATTTGAGTGGTGAGGAATTATTTAGTCCAAAGTCAGTTGATTTCTATCAGAGTGTTAATATCGGAGGGGTAGATAGAAATCCTAGCGAGGAGGAGAGTGGAAATAATTCCAACGACAGAGACGAAACCGAGAATCCAAAGAGATTCGACTCTCAAGAGACCGACCAAAGGCAAATTGTAAGTATTCCTCCTAATCACCCTATCCCAACAATAGAACCACAGAACCAAGAAGGGAATAGAAAGGGACTAATAGAAAATCAGGTCGAAGAACCAAGGAGGTCTCAGAGGCTCAAAGAAAAGCGACAGAATCACGCAATTTATTGCAATGCAATTACGGTATCAGGTGATGCTGGGGGTGTTCCTGGTGGCATTCTTATACCACACGGGCACTGCTGCATCCCCTTCATCTTCCACAACTGAAAACCCTGAGACAACTGAAAGAAATCTGACCAAAATATCATTAAAACGCACACCTGGACCATTTTCATGGAGGGTCTTAACCCCGTTTGAGAGATTCATTCACGTAATTGTAGTACTAATAGGAGGGTGCATGCTCTTAGCATGCATCGTGGCAAATTCACCAGATTTTAGGGATGGAGACGTACCCGTATTTTTCGTTTATTACATGTTCGTCCTTATAATTGGCTTTATAGTAATTCCGGCAGCATCCATGCAAATTGAAGATTCATACGAAAACACTATTAGACCCAGAGTCGTAAATTCAAAAGAAGGATTAGCTAACGTGGTGACAGGAAGGGTCATTTTAAATCCGATAAGAGGAAGTTGGCATTCATTTTTACAAATTAATAAGCATCACGAAAATTTTGATAAATTAGAGGAATCAGTTGAATCGAACGAAAGTTCATATGAGTCGGGAGAAGACATTGAATTGTTTGGGTCAGAAGTGACTGAGAATGAAGAGATTGAGAGATTGAACCATGAATCGAATGAACATGATTCTGATGATTTTGAATCAGGGGAACATGAACCCCGGAGACTCGTAAAGACAAAAGGAGAAAGTAACATGATTATGACGAGCGGAGGAGGGAGACCCACTTTAGGGGTTGTACATATTTTTCGACCAATAATAATTTCGTTTACTACATGGATGTATAGTTCCAATTTAGCCGAAGCCATCGGAGACGTGGAGGTTCAGATAGGCCCTGAAAGATTAATTCCGGATTTTCCAGATTTTTCGGATGACCAAATCAAGGAGCTTAAATGGGTCTTAGGTTTGTCAGCTATTGTAATAGTTCTGTTGATAGTCGGATGCTGTGCCCTCAAAGCACTACTACGATAGGAGAGAGGAAGCTGGCCAAGATTAAAAGATCCACGAGTGTTGTAAATAGCAGAGAGACGAATAATGCATAAGTATACGGAAAATAATTTATGAACAAAATGTAATACGAAATGGATGGCTTGGCAAAGATCACGGGGGAAACCGTTGATGGCCAGTAATTCAGATCGCTTATAGTAGTGTACATTGAAATGACAGATGAGTTTACATACTGCGTAAGAATTGTTTTGTTTTGGTTTTGAAGGTGTTCAAGGGGAGGACTTGTGGATATCGTTAAACCGAAAGACCAATAAAACGAGAGTTAGGAGTCATCATCCCTTTGGACACCCCAACAACAATAGAAGATGGAGGACTTCAGCGAAGAGAAGGAGAGAGTGCTGGAGATAATTAGGATTTTACCAACTAGTGACAAAATAGATATAGCCTGTAAAACTTATGAATTGTGTAATGATAAGGGAAGGTTGAAAAACTTCTGGTTAAGGAAAGAGAAAAAGCGCAAAATTGGGAATACCGAAATTGAGATTGTAAGCAGACAAAAACCAGCAAAATTAACGACATTTATTTATAGAGGGGACCTGGTCCCTTCAAATGATGTATTATTTATAGATGTAGAAAAAGTGACGATGAAACTCGATAATGACTGTTTGAAAAATGTAAAAATTGAAGGCACCTACGAAGTTGATAAAAATATTGTAAATTTGAGGAAAGAGAGACTTGGGAGACCCACCCACTTTTCTGTTGCTGCTACTATCGCAATTGTAAATATCGCTGGAGATTTAATTTTATGGGCGGTAATTAACTGGCCGTCGAGTCAGATCTGTCAATATTTTACTAGTATATCAGGAATACAGAAAGGAGATTTAGAGGGAGGAGTCAACATTGCTCAAGTACATCATTGCCTTAAGGAGTGTCTTAAAAATAATGTTTTGGTAGGAAAGGCTTTAAAGGAAGATTTGATGAGTTTGTTTTACCATCACGAACCAGTCGAGGACTTAGAAGATTTTTATAAGGATCTAGAGGGGAGAGCTATAAATCTAAAGTCATTAGTAAATCATTTTTTAGAATCTAGAGATTTCCAGGAAGGAGCACACTCAGCAATTGTTGACGCTCGAATGACGCAAAAGTTGTATGTTAAGAAACTAGAGTTAATAAGTAATGATCATAATTTAAGATTTAATGGTCGATTTGATGTTGAAAGAGTAAAAGCAGGAGGATTTCAATTTGATAAACGAGATGTTTGTAAATGTAAGCGATAAGTTTGAGTGTAAGTAATTGTAAATAAGAATTACATAATTAGTGAAGTTATTGATTGCAATAATGTTAAGATTAAGTAAAAATAAGAAGTAAACCTAATTGTACAGGCTTAGCCGTGGTAGCGTTTTTGGGCCCTAAAAGTCTAACAATTTCAGACGGGTTTTCCCTACCATGTAAGGTGAATACCGGCTAACATAGGTTAAGATCAAAATGAAAAGGGTTTCAATAAGGGTTTAAGTATTGCTGAAGTCCGGGACGACTTCAAGCCTAGCAGTGAGGGTGTGAGCGTGTAAATGGCTATACCTATAGCGGGGGTGTTTAAGAGGCTATAGAGTATACGGTTGAGAAGGTTTGGAGGCGGAGCAACGGAGGCTTGGTGACGCCAAGATCCGAGGAAGCGAGGCATTATGCTTGGGAGACTGGTAGGAGAGAGAAGAAAAGTAGGAAAGAGCAAAGAGAAGAAATTACACTAATAAAGAGACACGACCGATTGAAACCCAAATGACTTGAGTTATCATCTACGGTTCACTCATTTATTTCACCGTTAATAATCATCCGATTTCATAAATAATTGCCATCCATTGACGCCTTACCTTCCCCTAACGCTCATAATAATAACACTTCCAATTAAAACAATGTCCTGGATTGAACTTATTCGAACTTAATAATTTTACGAATTATAGTAACTAAAAACCCGTGGTATAATTCACGAGTCATGTTTTCGCTAAAATTAACCTCATCAAAACCTATTTTTTTTGCTATATTACAATAACTCGTGTCCCATATGAGCCATGTTATGAATTACAAACCATGTTACCCATTGCCATCGTCTCGATTTTATAATGGAGATGTATTTATAAAGTAAAATCCAACAACGCTTTCAACCTAATACTTTCAATCATTTGCCATGCATTTCTACACATAATCCACACTCTCGTTGACTCGCCGGGTAAAACTCGTGTCGTCCTCTATAGTGAGCCCCATGCTGCACTATATGACTATATGCTAGGCTATATCTATATACATAAACGAAATGAGTTTTACCCGGCGAGTCAATCATTGCAAGGAATTTATATTGGAGATTTGTATTTATAAAGTAAATCGTTTCTCAGCAATGCTCGCAAACTCATAATTTTCAATCATTCATCATTCCTTCAAAAATCCCTTCCTCCGCCACCCCTTGAACCATGTTATGACTTACGAGTCAACTATTGCATTGCCACAATCTCTATATTATTATAAGTCCATGTCTCTTTTGACTAACCGGGTAAAACTAGCTTCATCCATTTATTTGTAGGTAGAGAGAGAGTCTAACATATTGCTGCAGCATGTGGTCCATTGTAGAGGACGACACGAGTTTTACACGGCGAGTCAATTAGCTCAAGGCCTTATTATGGAGCATGTATATAAAGTAACAGCCGTCCTAGTGACTTACTAAAGTTGCCATTTTTCTAAAATGTAACTGTCATTATTCCAAAACAACTCTTGCCACCTGAACTATGTTACGACTGACGAGTCAAATTCAATATCTATCGTCCTCTGTTACTAATGCCGCAAGCAATTTCAAACTCAATGGTTCCCAAGTAATTCGATTAAGCTCATATTTTTTTATTTGCCATTCCTCCATACAAATTCGGCACCAAGAACTCCGTTGGTATTAAGAATACTCGACCGGCAAATTCCTCGCTGGAAATCCTGTTCTAACCCTCTGCATCCAAACGCACTACTTAAGACACCCATCCCTACTATGGTGACTAATTAATATACTCAACGCAAGTCGGAATAACCGTGCCTGCTAAGAATTATTTCGACACGGCAAAATCCCCGCTCTCCATCTATACCTCCGCACAAACCCTGCCAAATAAGAATACTCGACCGGCAAATTCCCCGCTGGAAATCCTATCCTCCCACTGGATCCAAACTCACTCTTATAGTACCCATCTCTACTATGGTGACTAATTAATATACTCAACAAAAGTCGGAATAACCGTGGCTGCTAAGAATTATTTCGAAACGGCAAAATCCCCGCTCTGCATCTATACCTCCGTACTCACCCTGGCTACTAAGAATACTCGACCGGCAAATTCCCCGATGGAAATCCTATCCTCCCACCGTATCCAAACTCACTCTTAAAGTACCCATCCCTACTATGGTGACTAATTAATATACTCAACGCAAGTCGGAATAACCGTGCCTGCTAAGAATTATTTCGACACGGCAAAATCCCCGCTCTCCATCTATACCTCTGTACCCAACCTGCCAACTAAGAATACTCGACCGGCAAATCCCCCGCTGGAAATCCTCTCCTCACACTGTATCCAAACTAACTTTTAAAGTACCCATCCCTACTATGGTGACTAATTAATATACTCAACAAAAGTCGGAATAACCGTGCCTGCTAAGAATTATTTCGACACGGCAAAATCCCCGCTCTCCATCTATACCTCCGCACAAACCCTGCCAAATAAGAATACTCGACCGGCAAATTCCCCGCTGGAAATCCTATCCTCCCACTGGATCCAAACTCACTCTTATAGTACCCATCCCTACTATGGTGACTAATTAATATACTCAACAAAAGTCGGAATAACCGTGGCTGCTAAGAATTATTTCGAAACGGCAAAATCCCCGCTCTGCATCTATACCTCCGTACTCACCCTGGCTACTAAGAATACTCGACCGGCAAATTCCCCGATGGAAATCCTATCCTCCCACCGTATCCAAACTCACTCTTAAAGTACCCATCCCTACTATGGTGACTAACTAAGATACTCAACGCAAGTTGGAATAACCGTGCCTGCTAAGAATTATTTCGACACGGCAAAATCCCCGCTCTCCATCTATACCTCCGCACAAACCCTGCCAAATAAGAATACTCGACCGGCAAATTCCCCGCAGGAAATCCTATCCTCCCACTGGATCCAAACTCACTCTTAAAGTACCCATCCCTACTATGGTGACTAATTAATATACTCAACAAAAGTCGGAATAACCGTGGCTGCTAAGAATTATTTCGAAACGGCAAAATCCCCGCTCTGCATCTATACCTCCGTACTCACCCTGGCTACTAAGAATACTCGACCGGCAAATTCCCTGCTAATAATCATGTCCTCCCTCCGTATCTAAATTCACTTCTTAAAACACCCATCCCTAATATACGTAGACTAATTAATATACTCAAGTCGGAATAACCGTGGCAGCTAAGAAGTATTCCGTCACGGTAAAATCCCCGCTAATTAGTCTTCCTCCCTCCGTATATAAATTCAATACTTGAAGTACCCATCCCTACTATGGTGACTAATTATTATACTCAACAAAAGTCGGAATAACCGTGGCTGCTAAGAATTATTTCGACACGGCAAAATCCCCGCTCTCCATCTATTCCTCCGTACTCACCCTGGCTACTAAGAATACTCGACCGGCAAATTCCCCGCTGGAGAACCTCTCCTCCCACTGTATCCAAACTCACTCTTAAAGTACCCATTCCTACTATGGTGACTAATTAATATACTCAACGCAAGTCGGAATAACCGTGGCTGCTAAGAAATATTTCGACACGGCAAAATCCCCGCTCTCCATCTATACCTCCGTACCAATCCTTGCTACTAAGAATACTTGACCGGCAAATTCCCCGCAGTCACTCCTGTCGCTCTTCCGTATCTAAACACACTTTTTAAAACACCCATCCCTACTATATGGAGACTAATTATAATACTCATGTCGGAATAACTGTGGCCGCTAAGAAGTATTCCGAAAGGGTAAAATCCCCGCTAATAAGCCTGTCCTCCCTTCTTTTATAAATTCAATACTTGAAGTACCCATCCCTACTATGGTGACTAATTAATATACTCAACAAAAGTCGGAATAACCGTGGCTGCTAAGAATTATTTCGACACGGCAAAATCCCCGCTCTCGTTCCGAACCTCCGTACCAACCCTGACCACTAAGATCTCTCGACCGGCAAAATCTAAGCTATACATCCGAACCTTCGTACCAACCCTGGCTACTAATAACACTCGAGCGGCAAATTCCTCGCAATCACACCCCATTCTCCGTCCCGATGGTCAGTTCAAAACCGAAACTTGCCATCCCAGTAATTTACTTGCTCAAAGTATATTAAATTTTAAGCTTTCTTCCTAACCTAACCTAACCTAACCTAACCTAACAAGTATTGTGGTTACCCAGGAACTCTCTCAAATTCTTATTTTCCATTATTTGTCATTCTCACTCCTGTATTGATGTTTAACTCCTAGTCAGAAATTCTACATTATGAATATATTATTATTAATAAGACTCATTATATTTGAATGCTCATCATAGTATATCAATTTTAGCCTAATTGCTTTATAATCAGTGGTTAGTTAAGTTAAGGACTTATTTTTCGATTTAATATTATTATTATCATTCCTTTCTCCTTTCCTCTGAATTACAATTCCTTTCAACAAGGGATAATAACTTGTATATATGTATGCTGCATGGTTTTCCTGGATTCAGTTTCCACTTTCCTTTCGAAAAAAATCATCACAAAATTAAATCACTGTTAGTAACCGTATATAACACACATATTTTGCATATTCTGTCTTTTGATAGTAATTAATATTTAAGAATTGTGAACCGGATCGTAAAATATACTAGATTAAATATTAATAATAGCAAATACCTAAATACACCCACACTTGTGATAATAATACTTCAACTAAAACAATATCCTGGATTAAACTTATGATAACTTAACAATTCTGCGAATTAGTATTTAAAAACCCGTGATATAATTCACGAGTCATGTTTTCGCTAAAATTAACCTCATCAAAACCTTTTGATCGCTATATATTACTCATAGATATATATAAAGAATAGATATAGATCATTCCATACTGCCCCACTATTAAATTCGAACGGCTTATGGAGATCCTTAGGCCTAAATTTTTAGGCCTAAGGAATCGAGTTTCACTCAATGCCCATATCCATTTTATAAAAATTGAGGTGGGAAAATGTAAAAGGGGTCATGCATTACAATTGTAGAATAATTTGTTAAAGTAGGTAATACGGTAAATTATTTGTGATATGGTGAGTTTACAATTATGATTTGATATTCGATGACTTTGACATTTAAATGTCAAAATTGTAAGTCCCGAAATAAAATGTATGGATGCCCCTTGCTATTATTATGAACCGGCCAGTACCTTTATGCGCCATCTGCACCTGCACATCCAATTCTTACTGCGTAGCCTCCTTCAGAATTTTATTATTTAGCCGGGCGACTTATTACCTGCAGACCGAGTTCTACGGTATCTAATTCTATGATATTACTATAACTCCGGTCCCATATGAACCGTGTTATGAATTACAAATCATAATATATATTATTACCTATTGCCATCGTCTCAATTTTATATATGAGATGTATTTATAAAGTACATGGTTGCCCAGCAACGCTTTCAACCTAATACTTTCAATCATTTGCCATGCATTTCTCCAATAATCCACACTCTCGTTGACTCGCCAGGTAAAGGTTGGTTAGGTTAGGTTAGGTTAGGTTAGGTTTGGTTGGGTTGGGTTAGGTTAGGTTAGCCTAACCAACCCAACCATCCCCATGCTGCATTATATGATTATATGTTAGGCTATATCTATACACATGAACGAGTTTTACCCAGCGAGTCAATTAGCTCAAGGCCTTTATTATGGAGCATGTATATATTTAAATCACAGGGTGTCCCAGTAACGTGATAAAGTTGCTATTTTTCTAAAATGTAATTGTCATTAAATCCCAAAAAAAATTACTCCAAAAAATAAAAAACCGCCAGCGACTTATTACGAGTCATCATATTATATTCCAATGCCATCATCGTCTGCATGTAATTTACAAGAGTTTGTAATTCTAAATTGTATCAAACTCTTATATCTTCTTTCTTGGGCATTGTTTTTTTTTAAGCCATCTTTGTATCACGTAATGACTCGGTTCACTGTAACCTAACCTAACCTAACCTAACTTAACCTAACATAGAATACATAACATAACCTAACCTGACCTAACCCAACCAGGATAAGCCCAAGCTGGTTGGGGGGAAAACGAAACTGGCTTGCTATCGCTATCAGAACTTCTACATTATGAATATATTATTATTATTATTAAGACTTATTATATTTGAATGCACGTCATAGTATTTGAATTTTTAGCCTAATTTCTTTATAATCAGTGGTTACTTAAAACGTATATCACTGCTTATGATTAACCGACGACTTAAGGAAAGATATTCGATTTAATATTATGATTATCGTTCCTTCCTCCTTTCCTCTGAATTACAATTCCTTTCAACAAGGGATATTAACTTGTATATATGTATACTGTATGGTTTTCCTAGATTCAGTTTCCACTTTCCTTTCGAAAAAAAATCATCACAAAATTAAATCACTGTTAGTGACCGAAGCTAACACATATTTAGCATATTCTGTCTGTTGATAGTAATTACAATTTAAGAATTATGAACCGGATCGTAAAATATACTAAACTAAATATAAATAACAAATAACTAAATACACCCACACTTGTGATAATAACACTTCCAATTAAAACAATGTCCTGGATTGAACTTATTCGAACTTAATAATTTTACGAATTATAGTAACTAAAAACCCGTGGTATAATTCACGAGTCATGTTTTCGCTAAAATTAACCTCATCAAAACCTATTTTTTTTGCTATATTACAATAACTCGTGTCCCATATGAGCCATGTTATGAATTACAAACCATGTTACCCATTGCCATCGTCTCGATTTTATAATGGAGATGTATTTATAAAGTAAAATCCAACAACGCTTTCAACCTAATACTTTCAATCATTTGCCATGCATTTCTACACATAATCCACACTCTCGTTGACTCGCCGGGTAAAACTCGTGTCGTCCTCTATAGTGAGCCCCATGCTGCACTATATGACTATATGCTAGGCTATATCTATATACATAAACGAAATGAGTTTTACCCGGCGAGTCAATCATTGCAAGGAATTTATATTGGAGATTTGTATTTATAAAGTAAATCGTTTCTCAGCAATGCTCGCAAACTCATAATTTTCAATCATTCATCATTCCTTCAAAAATCCCTTCCTCCGCCACCCCTTGAACCATGTTATGACTTACGAGTCAACTATTGCATTGCCACAATCTCTATATTATTATAAGTCCATGTCTCTTTTGACTAACCGGGTAAAACTAGCTTCATCCATTTATTTGTAGGTAGAGAGAGAGTCTAACATATTGCTGCAGCATGTGGTCCATTGTAGAGGACGACACGAGTTTTACACGGCGAGTCAATTAGCTCAAGGCCTTATTATGGAGCATGTATATAAAGTAACAGCCGTCCTAGTGACTTACTAAAGTTGCCATTTTTCTAAAATGTAACTGTCATTATTCCAAAACAACTCTTGCCACCTGAACTATGTTACGACTGACGAGTCAAATTCAATATCTATCGTCCTCTGTTACTAATGCCGCAAGCAATTTCAAACTCAATGGTTCCCAAGTAATTCGATTAAGCTCATATTTTTTTATTTGCCATTCCTCCATACAAATTCGGCACCAAGAACTCCGTTGGTATTAAGAATACTCGACCGGCAAATTCCTCGCTGGAAATCCTGTTCTAACCCTCTGCATCCAAACGCACTACTTAAGACACCCATCCCTACTATGGTGACTAATTAATATACTCAACGCAAGTCGGAATAACCGTGCCTGCTAAGAATTATTTCGACACGGCAAAATCCCCGCTCTCCATCTATACCTCCGCACAAACCCTGCCAAATAAGAATACTCGACCGGCAAATTCCCCGCTGGAAATCCTATCCTCCCACTGGATCCAAACTCACTCTTATAGTACCCATCCCTACTATGGTGACTAATTAATATACTCAACAAAAGTCGGAATAACCGTGGCTGCTAAGAATTATTTCGAAACGGCAAAATCCCCGCTCTGCATCTATACCTCCGTACTCACCCTGGCTACTAAGAATACTCGACCGGCAAATTCCCCGATGGAAATCCTATCCTCCCACCGTATCCAAACTCACTCTTAAAGTACCCATCCCTACTATGGTGACTAATTAATATACTCAACAAAAGTCGGAATAACCGTGGCTGCTAAGAATTATTTCGACACGGCAAAATCCCCGCTCTCGTTCCGAACCTCCGTACCAACCCTGACCACTAAGATCTCTCGACCGGCAAAATCTAAGCTATACATCCGAACCTTCGTACCAACCCTGGCTACTAATAACACTCGAGCGGCAAATTCCTCGCAATCACACCCCATTCTCCGTCCCGATGGTCAGTTCAAAACCGAAACTTGCCATCCCAGTAATTTACTTGCTCAAAGTATATTAAATTTTAAGCTTTCTTCCTAACCTAACCTAACCTAACCTAACCTAACAAGTATTGTGGTTACCCAGGAACTCTCTCAAATTCTTATTTTCCATTATTTGTCATTCTCACTCCTGTATTGATGTTTAACTCCTAGTCAGAAATTCTACATTATGAATATATTATTATTAATAAGACTCATTATATTTGAATGCTCATCATAGTATATCAATTTTAGCCTAATTGCTTTATAATCAGTGGTTAGTTAAGTTAAGGACTTATTTTTCGATTTAATATTATTATTAGTATACACTACTACCATTACATATATTCAGGTCAATTTTTTAAATCTAGACATATTATATACCATTGTGTGGCAAATTTGACGTAGAATCCGAATCTGCAATAAAAAGTGCCGTATCAAAGAAGCGTTTTTGAGATAAACCCCGAAAACCGGGTAAAAATCGGATTTTTTCAGATTTTCTTTATTTTAAGGTCCTTTATGATTCTACGTGTGGGTTAAATGATGCAAATTGTTGTTAACAATTTAAATATGAGTTTATATCACTAACTGGATAGTCATATCTCAGAAGCGTTCGTGAGATATGTGCCAAAAACTAACCCAAAAATTGGTTAAAGATCAGTTCTGTACGAGTTTTTCTGAATTTAAGGTATTTTACATGTTGATTGTTGTAACACTCGATTGCTGTTCAATTTTATTAATTTTCGCCACCTATGCTGGACGGTATAGCATTTAACACCCCACTGTCCTGCCCCCGGCAGGGGCCCCGCCGGCAGGCGCCAAAATGTTAAGAAAACAGTTGATCCAGGTTAAGAAGTTAGATAGGGATAGGATACCGAGCTATGCGAGGTAGATAGGTTTAGGATACCGAGCTATGCGAGGTAGATAGGTGTAGGATACCGAGCTGGGCGAGGTAAATAGGGGTAGGTAAGGGCAGGATACCGAGCCATGCGAGGTAGGTATGGGTAGGATACCGAGCTATGCGAGGTAGGTAGGGGTAGGATACCGAGCTATGCGAGGTAGGTAGGGGTTGGATACCGAGCTATGCGAGGTAGGTAGGGGTAGAATACCGAGCTATGCGGGGTAGGTAGGGGTATGATACCGAGCTATTCGAGGTAGGTAGGGATAGATATCTGAACTTATGAATCGGATTGATCGTATCGTTGCTGGGCCTCCGGCAAAACTAAATGGCCCCTGCCCAACTTTTCGTGGCCTTCTTGTCAGTCTTGTTATCATTCCTTTCTCCTTTCCTCTGAATTACAATTCCTTTCAACAAGGGATAATAACTTGTATATATGTATGCTGCATGGTTTTCCTGGATTCAGTTTCCACTTTCCTTTCGAAAAAAATCATCACAAAATTAAATCACTGTTAGTAACCGTATATAACACACATATTTTGCATATTCTGTCTTTTGATAGTAATTAATATTTAAGAATTGTGAACCGGATCGTAAAATATACTAGATTAAATATTAATAATAGCAAATACCTAAATACACCCACACTTGTGATAATAATACTTCAACTAAAACAATATCCTGGATTAAACTTATGATAACTTAACAATTCTGCGAATTAGTATTTAAAAACCCGTGATATAATTCACGAGTCATGTTTTCGCTAAAATTAACCTCATCAAAACCTTTTGATCGCTATATATTACTCATAGATATATATAAAGAATAGATATAGATCATTCCATACTGCCCCACTATTAAATTCGAACGGCTTATGGAGATCCTTAGGCCTAAATTTTTAGGCCTAAGGAATCGAGTTTCACTCAATGCCCATATCCATTTTATAAAAATTGAGGTGGGAAAATGTAAAAGGGGTCATGCATTACAATTGTAGAATAATTTGTTAAAGTAGGTAATACGGTAAATTATTTGTGATATGGTGAGTTTACAATTATGATTTGATATTCGATGACTTTGACATTTAAATGTCAAAATTGTAAGTCCCGAAATAAAATGTATGGATGCCCCTTGCTATTATTATGAACCGGCCAGTACCTTTATGCGCCATCTGCACCTGCACATCCAATTCTTACTGCGTAGCCTCCTTCAGAATTTTATTATTTAGCCGGGCGACTTATTACCTGCAGACCGAGTTCTACGGTATCTAATTCTATGATATTACTATAACTCCGGTCCCATATGAACCGTGTTATGAATTACAAATCATAATATATATTATTACCTATTGCCATCGTCTCAATTTTATATATGAGATGTATTTATAAAGTACATGGTTGCCCAGCAACGCTTTCAACCTAATACTTTCAATCATTTGCCATGCATTTCTCCAATAATCCACACTCTCGTTGACTCGCCAGGTAAAGGTTGGTTAGGTTAGGTTAGGTTAGGTTAGGTTTGGTTGGGTTGGGTTAGGTTAGGTTAGCCTAACCAACCCAACCATCCCCATGCTGCATTATATGATTATATGTTAGGCTATATCTATACACATGAACGAGTTTTACCCAGCGAGTCAATTAGCTCAAGGCCTTTATTATGGAGCATGTATATATTTAAATCACAGGGTGTCCCAGTAACGTGATAAAGTTGCTATTTTTCTAAAATGTAATTGTCATTAAATCCCAAAAAAAATTACTCCAAAAAATAAAAAACCGCCAGCGACTTATTACGAGTCATCATATTATATTCCAATGCCATCATCGTCTGCATGTAATTTACAAGAGTTTGTAATTCTAAATTGTATCAAACTCTTATATCTTCTTTCTTGGGCATTGTTTTTTTTAAAGCCATCTTTGTATCACGTAATGACTCGGTTCACTGTAACCTAACCTAACCTAACCTAACTTAACCTAACATAGAATACATAACATAACCTAACCTGACCTAACCCAACCAGGATAAGCCCAAGCTGGTTGGGGGGGAAACGAAACTGGCTTGCTATCGCTATCAGAACTTCTACATTATGAATATATTATTATTATTATTAAGACTTATTATATTTGAATGCACGTCATAGTATTTGAATTTTTAGCCTAATTTCTTTATAATCAGTGGTTACTTAAAACGTATATCACTGCTTATGATTAACCGTTTACGACTTAAGGAAAGATATTCGATTTAATATTATGATTATCGTTCCTTCCTCCTTTCCTCTGAATTACAATTCCTTTCAACAAGGGATATTAACTTGTATATATGTATACTGTATGGTTTTCCTAGATTCAGTTTCCACTTTCCTTTCGAAAAAAAATCATCACAAAATTAAATCACTGTTAGTGACCGAAGCTAACACATATATTTAGCATATTCTGTCTGTTGATAGTAATTACAATTTAAGAATTATGAACCGGATCGTAAAATATACTAAACTAAATATAAATAACAAATAACTAAATACACCCACACTTGTGATAATAACACTTCCAATTAAAACAATGTCCTGGATTGAACTTATTCGAACTTAATAATTTTACGAATTATAGTAACTAAAAACCCGTGGTATAATTCACGAGTCATGTTTTCGCTAAAATTAACCTCATCAAAACCTATTTTTTTTGCTATATTACAATAACTCGTGTCCCATATGAGCCATGTTATGAATTACAAACCATGTTACCCATTGCCATCGTCTCGATTTTATAATGGAGATGTATTTATAAAGTAAAATCCAACAACGCTTTCAACCTAATACTTTCAATCATTTGCCATGCATTTCTACACATAATCCACACTCTCGTTGACTCGCCGGGTAAAACTCGTGTCGTCCTCTATAGTTAGCCCCATGCTGCACTATATGACTATATGCTAGGCTATATCTATATACATAAACGAAATGAGTTTTACCCGGCGAGTCAATCATTGCAAGGAATTTATATTGGAGATTTGTATTTATAAAGTAAATTGTTGCTCAGCAATGCTCGCAAACTCATAATTTTCAATCATTCATCATTCCTTCAAAAATCCCTTCCTCCGCCACCCCTTGAACCATGTTATGACTTACGAGTCAACTATTGCATTGCCACAATCTCTATATTATTATAAGTCCATGTCTTTTTTGACTAACCGGGTAAAACTAGCTTCATCCATTTATTTGTAGGTAGAGATAGTCTAGCATATTGCTGCAGCATGTGGTTCGTTGTAGAGGACGACACGAGTTTTACACGGCGAGTCAATTAGCTCAAGGCCTTATTATGGAGCATGTATATAAAGTAACAGCCGTCCTAGTGACTTACTAAAGTTGCCATTTTTCTAAAATGTAACTGTCATTATTCCAAAACAACTCTTGCCACCTGAACTATGTTACGACTGACGAGTCAAATTCAATATCTATCGTCCTCTGTTACTAATGCCGCAAGCAATTTCAAACTCAATGGTTCCCAAGTAATTCGATTAAGCTCATATTTTTTTATTTGCCATTCCTCCATACAAATTCGGCACCAAGAACTCCGTTGCTATTAAGAATACTCGACCGGCAAATTCCTCGCTGGAAATCCTGTTCTAACCCTCTGCATCCAAACGCACTACTTAAGACACCCATCCCTACTATGGTGACTAATTAATATACTCAACGCAAGTCGGAATAACCGTGCCTGCTAAGAATTATTTCGACACGGCAAAATCCCCGCTCTCCATCTATACCTCTGTACCCAACCTGCCAACTAAGAATACTCGACCGGCAAATCCCCCGCTGGAAATCCTCCCCTCACACTGTATCCAAACTAACTTTTAAAGTACCCATCCCTACTATGGTGACTGATTAATATACTCAACAAAAGTCGGAATAACCGTGCCTGCTAAGAATTATTTCGACACGGCAAAATCCCCGCTCTCCATCTATACCTCCGCACAAACCCTGCCAAATAAGAATACTCGACCGGCAAATTCCCCGCTGGAAATCCTATCCTCCCACTGGATCCAAACTCACTCTTATAGTACCCATCCCTACTATGGTGACTAATTAATATACTCAACAAAAGTCGGAATAACCGTGGCTGCTAAGAATTATTTCGAAACGGCAAAATCCCCGCTCTGCATCTATACCTCCGTACTCACCCTGGCTACTAAGAATACTCGACCGGCAAATTCCCCGATGGAAATCCTATCCTCCCACCGTATCCAAACTCACTCTTAAAGTACCCATCCCTACTATGGTGACTAACTAAGATACTCAACGCAAGTTGGAATAACCGTGCCTGCTAAGAATTATTTCGACACGGCAAAATCCCCGCTCTCCATCTATACCTCCGCACAAACCCTGCCAAATAAGAATACTCGACCGGCAAATTCCCCGCAGGAAATCCTATCCTCCCACTGGATCCAAACTCACTCTTAAAGTACCCATCCCTACTATGGTGACTAATTAATATACTCAACAAAAGTCGGAATAACCGTGGCTGCTAAGAATTATTTCGAAACGGCAAAATCCCCGCTCTGCATCTATACCTCGCACGATCCCTGCCAACTAAGAAAACTCGACCGGCAAATTCCCCGATGGAAATCCTATCCTCCCACCGTATCCAAACTCACTCTTAAAGTACCCATCCCTACTATGGTGACTAACTAAGATACTCAACGCAAGTTGGAATAACCGTGCCTGCTAAGAATTATTTCGACACGGCAAAATCCCCGCTCTCCATCTATACCTCCGCACAAACCCTGCCAAATAAGAATACTCGACCGGCAAATTCCCCGCAGGAAATCCTATCCTCCCACTGGATCCAAACTCACTCTTAAAGTACCCATCCCTACTATGGTGAATAATTAATACACTCAACAAAAGTCGGAATAACCGTGGCTGCTAAGAATTATTTCGACACGGCAAAATCCCCGCTCTCCATCTATACCTCCGCACGACCCCTGCCAACTAAGAATACTCGACCGGCAAATTCTCCCAGGTAAATCCTATCCTCCCACTGGATCCAAACTCACTCTTAAAGCACCCATCCCTACTATGGTGACTAATTAATATACTCAACAAAAGTCGGAATAACTGTGGCTGCTAAGAATTATTTCGACACGGCAAAATCCCCGCTCTCCATCTATACCTCCGTACCCACCCTGCCAACTAAGAATACTCGACCGGCAAACTCCCCGATGGAAATCCTATCCTCCCACCGTATCCAAACTCACTCTTAAAGCACCCATCCCTACTATGGTGACTAATATACTCAACAAAGGTTGGAATAACCGTGGCTGCTAAGAATTATTTCGACACGGCAAAATCC
The DNA here is from genome assembly GCA_906901685.1 of Desoria tigrina. Classification (NCBI taxonomy): domain Eukaryota; kingdom Metazoa; phylum Arthropoda; class Collembola; order Entomobryomorpha; family Isotomidae; genus Desoria; species Desoria tigrina. The sequence continues at coordinate 2,896,782 of CAJQTU010000015.1, forward strand.
CCGCTCTCCATCTATACCTCCGTACCCACCCTGCAAACTAAGAATACTCGACCGGCAAATTCCCCGAAGGAAATCCTATCCTCCCACCTTATCCAAACTCACTCTTAAAGTACCCATCCCTACTATGGTGACTAATTAATAAACTCAACAAAGGTTGGAATAACCGTGGCTGCTTAGAATTATTTCGACACGGCAAAATCCCCGCTCTCCATCTATAGCTCCGTACTTACCCTGCCAACTAAGAATACTCGACCGGCAAATTCCCCGCTGGAAATCCTATCCTCCCACCGTATCCAAACTCACTCTTAAAGTACCCATCCCTACTATGGTGACTAACTAATATACTCAACAAAGGTTGGAATAACCGTGGCTGCTAAGAATTATTTCGACACGGCAAAATCCCCGCTCTCCATCTATAGCTCCGTACTTACCCTGCCAACTAAGAATACTCGACCGGCAAATTCCCCGCTGGAAATCCTATCCTCCCACCGTATCCAAACTCACTCTTAAAGTACCCATCCCTACTATGGTGACTAACTAATATACTCAACAAAGGTTGGAATAACCGTGGCTGCTAAGAATTATTTCGACACGGCAAAATCCCCGCTCTCCATCTATAGCTCCGTACTTACCCTGCCAACTAAGAATACTCGACCGGCAAATTCCCCGCTGGAAATCCTATCCTCCCACCGTATCCAAACTCACTCTTAAAGTACCCATCCCTACTATGGTGACTAATTAATATACTCAACGCAAGTCGGAATAACCGTGCCTGCCAAGAATTATTTCGACACGGCAAAATCCCCGCTCTCCAACTATACCTCCGCACAAACCCTACCAAATAAGAATACTCGACCGGCAAATTCCCCGCTGGAAATCCTATCCTCCCACTGGATCCAAACTCACTCTTAAAGTACCCATCCCTACTATGGTGACTAATTAATATACTCAACAAAGGTTGGAATAACCGTGGCTGCTTAGAATTATTTCGACACGGCAAAATCCCCGCTCTCCATCTATACCTCCGCACAAACCCTGCCAACTGAGAATACTCGACCGTCAAAATCCCCGCTGGAAATCCTACCCTCCCACTGGATCCAAACTCACTCTTAAAGTACCCATCCCTACTATGGTGACTAATTAATATACTCAACAAAGGTTGGAATAACCGTGGCTGCTTAGAATTATTTCGACACGGCAAAATCCCCGCTCTCCATCTATACCTCCGCACAAACCCTGCCAACTGAGAATACTCGACCGTCAAAATCCCCGCTGGAAATCCTATCCTCCCACTGGATCCAAACTCACTCTTAAAGTACCCATCCCTACTATGGTGACTAATTAATATACTCAACAAAGGTTGGAATAACCGTGGCTGCTAAGAATTATTTCGACACGACAAAATCCCCGCTCTCCATCTACACCTCGGCACGACCCCTGCCAACTAAGAATACTCGACCGGCAAATTCCCCGAAGGAAATCCTATCCTCCCACTGGATCCAAACTCACTCTTAAAGTACCCATCCCTACTATGGTGACTAATTAATATACTCAACAAAAGTCGGAAAAACCGTGGCTGCTAAGAATTATTTCGACACAGCAAAATCCCCGCTCTGCATCTATACATCCGCACGAACCCTGCGAACTAAGAATACTCGACCGGCAAGTTCCCCGCTGGAAATCCTATCCTCCCACCGTATCCAAACTCACTCTTAAAGCACCCATCCCTACTATGGTGACTATAAATACTCAACAAAGGTCGGAATAACCGAGGCTGCTGAGAATTATTTCGACACGGCAAAATCCCCGCTCTCCATCTATACCTCCGCACAAACCCTGCCAACTAAGAATACTCGACCGGCAAAATCCCCGCTGGAAATCCTATCCTCCCACTGGATCCAAACTCACTCTGAAAGTACCCATCCCTACTATGGTGACTAATTAATATACTCAACAAAGGTTGGAATAACCGTGGCTGCTAAGAATTATTTCGACACGACAAAATCCCCGCTCTCCATCTATACCTCCGCACGACCCCTGCCAACTAAGAATACTCGACCGGCAAATTCCTCCAAGTAAATCCTATCCTCCCACTGGATCCAAACTCACTCTTAAAGTACCCATCCCTACTATGGTGACTAATTAATACACTCAACAAAAGTCGGAATAACCGTGGCTGCTAAGAATTATTTCGACACGGCAAAATCCCCGCTCTCCATCGATACCTCCGCACAAACCCTGCCAACTAAGAATACTCGACCGGCAAATTCCCCGCTGGAAATCCTATCCTCCCACTGGATCCAAACTCACTCTTAAAGTACCCATCCCTACTATGGTGACTAATTAATACACTCAACAAAAGTCGGAATAACCGTGGCTGCTAAGAATTATTTCGACACGGCAAAATCCCCGCTCTCCATCTATACCTCCGCACGACCCCTGCCAACTAAGAATACTCGACCGGCAAATTCTCCCAGGTAAATCCTATCCTCCCACTGGATCCAAACTCACTCTTAAAGCACCCATCCCTACTATGGTGACTAATTAATATACTCAACAAAAGTCGGAATAACCGTGGCTGCTAAGAATTATTTCGACACGGCAAAATCCCCGCTCTCCATCTATACCTCCGTACCCACCCTGCCAACTAAGAATACTCGACGGGCAAATTCCCCGCTTGAAATCCTATCCTCCCACCGTATCCAAACTCACTCTTAAAGTACCCATCCCTACTATGGTGTCTAACTAATATACTCAACAAAGGTTGGAAAAACGGTGGCTGCTAAGAATTATTTCGAAACGGCAAAATCCCCGCTCTCCATCTATACCTCCGCACAAACCCTGCCAACTAAGAATACTCGACCGGCAAAATCCCCGCTGGAAATCCTATCCTCCCACTGGATCCAAACTCACTCTGAAAGTACCCATCCCTACTATGGTGACTAATTAATATACTCAACAAAGGTTGGAATAACCGTGGCTGCTAAGAATTATTTCGACACGACAAAATCCCCGCTCTCCATCTATACCTCCGCACGACCCCTGCCAACTAAGAATACTCGACCGGCAAATTCCCCCAAGTAAATCCTATCCTCCCACTGGATCCAAACTCACTCTTAAAGTACCCATCCCTACTATGGTGACTAATTAATACACTCAACAAAAGTCGGAATAACCGTGGCTGCTAAGAATTATTTCGACACGGCAAAATCCCCGCTCTCCATCTATACCTCCGTACCCACCCTGCCAACTAAGAATACTCGACCGGCAAATTCCCCGATGAAAATCCTATCCTCCCAACCGTATCCAAACTCACTCTTAAAGCACCCATCCCTACTATGGTGACTAATATACTCAACGCAAGTCGGAATAACCGTGCCTGCTAAGAATTATTTCGACACGGCAAAATCCCCGCTCTCCAATTATACCTCCGCACCCACCCTGCCAACTATGAATACTCGACCGGTAAATTCCCCGCAGGAAATCCTATCATCCCACCGTATCTAAACTGATTCTTAAAGTACCCATCCCTACTATGGTGACTAGTTAATATATTTAACAAAGGTCGGAATAACCGTGGCTGCTAAGAATTATTTCAACACGGCAAAATCCCCGCTCTCCATCTATACCTCCGTACCCACCCTGCCAACTAAGAATACTCGACCGCCAAATTCCCCCAAGTAAATCCTATCCTCCCACTGGATCCAAACTCACTCTTAAAGTACCCATCCCTACTATGGTGACTAATTAATATACTCAACAAAAGTCGGAAAAACCGTGGCTGCTAAGAATTATTTCGACACAGCAAAATCCCCGCTCTGCATATATACCTCCGTACCCACCCTGCCAACTAAGAATACTCGACCGGCAAATTCCCCGATGGAAATCCTATCCTCCCACCGTATCCAAACTCACTCTTAAAGCACCCATCCCTACTATGGTGACTATAAATACTCAACAAAGGTCGGAATAACCGAGGCTGCTGAGAATTATTTCGACACGGCAAAATCCCCGCTCTCCATCTATAGCTTTGTACCCACCCTGCCAACTAAGAATACTCGACCGGCAAATTCCCCGCTGGAAATCCTATCCTCCCACCGTATCCAAACTCACTCTTAAAGTACCCATCCCTACTATGGTGACTAACTAATATACTCAACAAAGGTTGGAATAACCGTGGCTGCTAAGAATTATTTCGACACGGCAAAATCCCCGCTCTCCATCTATAGCTCCGTACTTACCCTACCAACTAAGAATACTCGACCGGCAAATTCCCCGCTGGAAATCCTATCCTCCCACCTTATCCAAACTCACTCTTAAAGTACCCATCCCTACTATGGTGACTAACTAATATACTCAACAAAGGTTGGAATAACCGTGGCTGCTAAGAATTATTCCGACACGGCAAAATCCCCGCTCTCCATCTATAGCTCCGTACTTACCCTGCCAACTAAGAATACTCGACCGGCAAATTCCCCGCTGGAAATCCTATCCTCCCACCTTATCCAAACTCACTCTCAAAGTACCCATCCCTACTATGGTGACTAATTAATATACTCAACGCAAGTCGAAATAACCGTGCCTGCTAAGAATTATTTCGACACGGCAAAATCCCCGCTCTCCATCTATAGCTCCGTACCCACCCTGCCAACTAAGAATACTCGACCGGCAAAATCCCCGCTGGAAATCCTATCCTCCGACTGGATTCAAACTCACTCTTAAAGTACCCATCCCTACTATGGTGACTAATTAATATACTCAACAAAGGTTGGAATAACCGTGACTGCTAAGAATTATTTCGACACGACAAAATCCCCGCTCTCCATCTATACCTCGGCACGACCCCTGCCAACTAAGAATACTCGACCGGCAAATTCCCCGAAGGAAATCCTATCCTCCCACCTTATCCAAACTCACTCTTAAAGTACCAATCCCTACTATGGTGACTAATTAATATACTCAACAAAAGTCGGAAAAACCGTGGCTGCTAAGAATTATTTCGACACAGCAAAATCCCCGCTCTGCATCTATACCTCCGCACGAACCCTGCCAACAAAGAATACTCGACCGGCAAGTTCCCCGCTGGAAATCCTATCCTCCCACCGTATCCAAACTCACTCTTAAAGCACCCATCCCTACTATGGTGACTAACTAATATACTCAACAAAGGTTGGAATAACCGTGGCTGCTAAGAATTATTTCGACACGGCAAAATCCCCGCTCTCCATCTATAGCTCCGTACTTACCCTTCCAACTAAGAATACTCGACCGGCAAATTCCCCGCTGGAAATCCTATCCTCCCACCTTATCCAAACTCACTCTTAAAGTACCCATCCCTACTATGGTGACTAATTAATATACTCAACAAAAGTCGGAAAAACCGTGGCTGCTAAGAATTATTTCGACACAGCAAAATCCCCGCTCTGCATATATACCTCCGTACCCACCCTGCCAACTAAGAATACTCGACCGGCAAATTCCCCGATGGAAATCCTATCCTCCCACCGTATCCAAACTCACTCTTAAAGCACCCATCCCTACTATGGTGACTATAAATACTCAACAAAGGTCGGAATAACCGAGGCTGCTGAGAATTATTTCGACACGGCAAAATCCCCGCTCTCCATCTATAGCTTTGTACCCACCCTGCCAACTAAGAATACTCGACCGGCAAATTCCCCGCTGGAAATCCTATCCTCCCACCGTATCCAAACTCACTCTTAAAGTACCCATCCCTACTATGGTGACTAACTAATATACTCAACAAAGGTTGGAATAACCGTGGCTGCTAAGAATTATTTCGACACGGCAAAATCCCCGCTCTCCATCTATAGCTCCGTACTTACCCTGCCAACTAAGAATACTCGACCGGCAAATTCCCCGCTGGAAATCCTATCCTCCCACCTTATCCAAACTCACTCTTAAAGTACCCATCCCTACTATGGTGACTAACTAATATACTCAACAAAGGTTGGAATAACCGTGGCTGCTAAGAATTATTCCGACACGGCAAAATCCCCGCTCTCCATCTATAGCTCCGTACTTACCCTGCCAACTAAGAATACTCGACCGGCAAATTCCCCGCTGGAAATCCTATCCTCCCACCTTATCCAAACTCACTCTCAAAGTACCCATCCCTACTATGGTGACTAATTAATATACTCAACGCAAGTCGAAATAACCGTGCCTGCTAAGAATTATTTCGACACGGCAAAATCCCCGCTCTCCATCTATAGCTCCGTACCCACCCTGCCAACTAAGAATACTCGACCGGCAAAATCCCCGCTGGAAATCCTATCCTCCGACTGGATTCAAACTCACTCTTAAAGTACCCATCCCTACTATGGTGACTAATTAATATACTCAACAAAGGTTGGAATAACCGTGACTGCTAAGAATTATTTCGACACGACAAAATCCCCGCTCTCCATCTATACCTCGGCACGACCCCTGCCAACTAAGAATACTCGACCGGCAAATTCCCCGAAGGAAATCCTATCCTCCCACCTTATCCAAACTCACTCTTAAAGTACCAATCCCTACTATGGTGACTAATTAATATACTCAACAAAAGTCGGAAAAACCGTGGCTGCTAAGAATTATTTCGACACAGCAAAATCCCCGCTCTGCATCTATACCTCCGCACGAACCCTGCCAACAAAGAATACTCGACCGGCAAGTTCCCTGCTGGAAATCCTATCCTCCCACCGTATCCAAACTCACTCTTAAAGCACCCATCCCTACTATGGTGACTAACTAATATACTCAACAAAGGTTGGAATAACCGTGGCTGCTAAGAATTATTTCGACACGGCAAAATCCCCGCTCTCCATCTATAGCTCCGTACTTACCCTTCCAACTAAGAATACTCGACCGGCAAATTCCCCGCTGGAAATCCTATCCTCCCACCTTATCCAAACTCACTCTCAAAGTACCCATCCCTACTATGGTGACTAATTAATATACTCAACGCAAGTCGGAATAACCGTGCCTGCTAAGAATTATTTCGACACGACAAAATCCCCGCTCTCCATCTATAGCTCCGTACCCACCCTGCCAACTAAGAATACTCGACCGGCAAATTCCCCCAAGTAAATCCTATCCTCCCACTGGATCCAAACTCACTCTTAAAGTACCCATCCCTACTATGGTGACTAATTAATATACTCAACAAAAGTCGGAAAAACCGTGGCTGCTAAGAATTATTTCGACACAGCAAAATCCCCGCTCTGCATATATACCTCCGTACCCACCCTGCCAACTAAGAATACTCGACCGGCAAATTCCCCGATGGAAACCCTATCCTCCCACCGTATCCAAACTCACTCTTAAAGCACCCATCCCTACTATGGTGACTAATATACTCAACAAAAGTCGGAATAACCGTGGCTACTAAGAATTATTTCGACACGGCAAAATCCCCGCTCTCCATCGATACCTCCGCACAAACCCTGCCAACTAAGAATACTCGACCGGCAAATTCCCCGCTGGAAATCCTATCCTCCCACTGGATCCAAACTCACTCTTAAAGTACCCATCCCTACTATGGTGACTAATTAATACACTCAACAAAAGTCGGAATAACCGGGCTGCTAAGAATTATTTCGACACGGCAAAATCCCCGCTCTCCATCTATACCTCCGCACGACCCCTGCCAACTAAGAATACTCGACCGGCAAATTCTCCCAGGTAAATCCTATCCTCCCACTGGATCCAAACTCACTCTTAAAGTACCCATCCCTACTATGGTGACTAATTAATATACTCAACAAAAGTCGGAAAAACCGTGGCTGCTAAGAATTATTTCGACGCAGCAAAATCCCCGCTCTGCATATATACCTCCGTACCCACCCTGCCAAATAAGAATACTCGACCGGCAAATTCCCCGATGGAAATCCTATCCTCCCACCGTATCCAAACTCACTCTTAAAGCACCCATCCCTACTATGGTGACTAATATACTCAACAAAAGTCGGAAAAACCGTGGCTGCTAAGAATTATTTCGACACAGCAAAATCCCCGCTCTGCATATATACCTCCGTACCCACCCTGCCAACTAAGAATACTCGACCGGTAAATTCCCCGATGGAAATCCTATCCTCCCACCGTATCCAAACTCATTCTTAAAGCACCCATCCCTACGATGGTGACTATAAATACTCAACAAAGGTCGGAATAACCGAGGCTGCTGAGAATTATTTCGACACGGCAAAATCCCCGCTCTCCATCTATAGATTTGTACCCACCCTGCCAACTAAGAATACTCGACCGGCAAATTTCCCGCTGGAAATCCTATCCTCCCACCGTATCCAAACTCACTCTTAAAGTACCCATCCCTACTATGGTGACTAACTAATATACTCAACAAAGGTTGGAATAACCGTGGCTGCTAAGAATTATTTCGACACGGCAAAATCCCCGCTCTCCATCTATAGCTCCGTACTTACCCTGCCAACTAAGAATACTCGACCGGCAAATTCCCCGCTGGAAATCCTATCCTCCCACCTTATCCAAACTCACTCTTAAAGTACCCATCCCTACTATGGTGACTAATTAATATACTCAACAAAGGTCGGAATAACCGAGGCTGCATAGAATTATTTCGACACGGCAAAATCCCCGCTCTCCATTTATAGCTCCGTACCCACCCTGCCAACTAAGAATACTCGACCGGCAAATTCCCCGCTTTAAATCCTATCCTCCCACCGTATCCAAACTCACTCTTAAAGTACCCATCCCTACTATGGTGACTAACTAATATACTCAACAAAGGTTGGAATAACCGTGGCTGCTAAGAATTATTTCGACACGGCAAAATCCCCGCTCTCCATCTATAGCTCCGTACTTACCCTGCCAACTAAGAATACTCGACCGGCAAATTCCCCGCTGGAAATCCTATCCTCCCACCTTATCCAAACTCACTCTCAAAGTACCCATCCCTACTATGGTGACTAATTAATATACTCAACGCAAGTCGAAATAACCGTGCCTGCTAAGAATTATTTCGACACGGCAAAATCCCCGCTCTCCATCTATAGCTCCGTACCCACCCTGCCAACTAAGAATACTCGACCGGCAAATTCCCCGAAGGAAATCCTATCCTCCCACCTTATCCAAACTCACTCTTAAAGTACCAATCCCTACTATGGTGACTAATTAATATACTCAACAAAAGTCGGAAAAACCGTGGCTGCTAAGAATTATTTCGACACAGCAAAATCCCCGCTCTGCATCTATACCTCCGCACGAACCCTGCCAACTAAGAATACTCGACCGGCAAGTTCCCCGCTGGAAATCCTATCCTCCCACCGTATCCAAACTCACTCTTAAAGCACCCATCCCTACTAGGTGACTAACTAATATACTCAACAAAGGTTGGAATAACCGTGGCTGCTAAGAATTATTTCGACACGGCAAAATCCCCGCTCTCCATCTATAGCTCCGTACTTACCCTGCCAACTAAGAATACTCGACCGGCAAATTCCCCGCTGGAAATCCTATCCTCCCACCTTATCCAAACTCACTCTCAAAGTACCCATCCCTACTATTTTGACTAATTAATATACTCAACGCAAGTCGGAATAACCGTGCCTGCTAAGAATTATTTCGACACGACAAAATCCCCGCTCTCCATCTATAGCTCCGTACCCACCCTGCCAACTAAGAATACTCGACCGGCAAATTCCCCCAAGTAAATCCTATCCTCCCACTGGATCCAAACTCACTCTTAAAGTACCCATCCCTACTATGGTGACTAATTAATATACTCAACAAAAGTCGGAAAAACCGTGGCTGCTAAGAATTATTTCGACACAGCAAAATCCCCGCTCTGCATATATACCTCCGTACCCACCCTGCCAACTAAGAATACTCGACCGGCAAATTCCCCGATGGAAACCCTATCCTCCCACCGTATCCAAACTCACTCTTAAAGCACCCATCCCTACTATGGTGACTAATATACTCAACAAAAGTCGGAATAACCGTGGCTGCTAAGAATTATTTCGACACGGCAAAATCCCCGCTCTCCATCGATACCTCCGCACAAACCCTGCCAACTAAGAATACTCGACCGGCAAATTCCCCGCTGGAAATCCTATCCTCCCACTGGATCCAAACTCACTCTTAAAGTACCCATCCCTACTATGGTGACTAATTAATACACTCAACAAAAGTCGGAATAACCGGGCTGCTAAGAATTATTTCGACACGGCAAAATCCCCGCTCTCCATCTATACCTCCGCACGACCCCTGCCAACTAAGAATACTCGACCGGCAAATTCTCCCAGGTAAATCCTATCCTCCCACTGGATCCAAACTCACTCTTAAAGTACCCATCCCTACTATGGTGACTAATTAATATACTCAACAAAAGTCGGAAAAACCGTGGCTGCTAAGAATTATTTCGACGCAGCAAAATCCCCGCTCTGCATATATACCTCCGTACCCACCCTGCCAACTAAGAATACTCGACCGGCAAATTCCCCGATGGAAATCCTATCCTCCCACCTTATCCAAACTCACTCTTAAAGTACCAATCCCTACTATGGTGACTAATTAATATACTCAACAAAAGTCGGAAAAACCGTGGCTGCTAAGAATTATTTCGACACAGCAAAATCCCCGCTCTGCATCTATACCTCCGCACGAACCCTGCCAACAAAGAATACTCGACCGGCAAGTTCCCCGCTGGAAATCCTATCCTCCCACCGTATCCAAACTCACTCTTAAAGCACCCATCCCTACTATGGTGACTAACTAATATACTCAACAAAGGTTGGAATAACCGTGGCTGCTAAGAATTATTTCGACACGGCAAAATCCCCGCTCTCCATCTATAGCTCCGTACTTACCCTTCCAACTAAGAATACTCGACCGGCAAATTCCCCGCTGGAAATCCTATCCTCCCACCTTATCCAAACTCACTCTTAAAGTACCCATCCCTACTATGGTGACTAATTAATATACTCAACAAAGGTCGGAATAACCGAGGCTGCATAGAATTATTTCGACACGGCAAAATCCCCGCTCTCCATCTATAGCTCCGTACCCACCCTGCCAACTAAAAATACTCGACCGGCAAATTCCCCCAAGTAAATCCTATCCTCCCACTGGATCCAAACTCACTCTTAAAGTACCCATCCCTACTATGGTGACTAATTAATATACTCAACAAAAGTCGGAAAAACCGTGGCTGCTAAGAATTATTTCGACACAGCAAAATCCCCGCTCTGCATATATACCTCCGTACCCACCCTGCCAACTAAGAATACTCGACCGGCAAATTCCCCGATGGAAACCCTATCCTCCCACCGTATCCAAACTCACTCTTAAAGCACCCATCCCTACTATGGTGACTAATATACTCAACAAAAGTCGGAATAACCGTGGCTGCTAAGAATTATTTCGACACGGCAAAATCCCCGCTCTCCATCGATACCTCCGCACAAACCCTGCCAACTAAGAATACTCGACCGGCAAATTCCCCGCTGGAAATCCTATCCTCCCACTGGATCCAAACTCACTCTTAAAGTACCCATCCCTACTATGGTGACAAATTAATACACTCAACAAAAGTCGGAATAACCGGGCTGCTAAGAATTATTTCGACACGGCAAAATCCCCGCTCTCCATCTATACCTCCGCACGACCCCTGCCAACTAAGAATACTCGACCGGCAAATTCTCCCAGGTAAATCCTATCCTCCCACTGGATCCAAACTCACTCTTAAAGTACCCATCCCTACTATGGTGACTAATTAATATACTCAACAAAAGTCGGAAAAACCGTGGCTGCTAAGAATTATTTCGACGCAGCAAAATCCCCGCTCTGCATATATACCTCCGTACCCACCCTGCCAACTAAGAATACTCGACCGGCAAATTCCCCGATGGAAATCCTATCCTCCCACCTTATCCAAACTCACTCTTAAAGTACCAATCCCTACTATGGTGACTAATTAATATACTCAACAAAAGTCGGAAAAACCGTGGCTGCTAAGAATTATTTCGACACAGCAAAATCCCCGCTCTGCATCTATACCTCCGCACGAACCCTGCCAACAAAGAATACTCGACCGGCAAGTTCCCCGCTGGAAATCCTATCCTCCCACCGTATCCAAACTCACTCTTAAAGCACCCATCCCTACTATGGTGACTAACTAATATACTCAACAAAGGTTGGAATAACCGTGGCTGCTAAGAATTATTTCGACACGGCAAAATCCCCGCTCTCCATCTATAGCTCCGTACTTACCCTGCCAACTAAGAATACTCGACCGGCAAATTCCCCGCTGGAAATCCTATCCTCCCACCTTATCCAAACTCACTCTCAAAGTACCCATCCCTACTATTTTGACTAATTAATATACTCAACGCAAGTCGGAATAACCGTGCCTGCTAAGAATTATTTCGACACGACAAAATCCCCGCTCTCCATCTATAGCTCCGTACCCACCCTGCCAACTAAGAATACTCGACCGGCAAATTCCCCCAAGTAAATCCTATCCTCCCACTGGATCCAAACTCACTCTTAAAGTACCCATCCCTACTATGGTGACTAATTAATATACTCAACAAAAGTCGGAAAAACCGTGGCTGCTAAGAATTATTTCGACACAGCAAAATCCCCGCTCTGCATATATACCTCCGTACCCACCCTGCCAACTAAGAATACTCGACCGGCAAATTCCCCGATGGAAACCCTATCCTCCCACCGTATCCAAACTCACTCTTAAAGCACCCATCCCTACTATGGTGACTAATATACTCAACAAAAGTCGGAATAACCGTGGCTGCTAAGAATTATTTCGACACGGCAAAATCCCCGCTCTCCATCGATACCTCCGCACAAACCCTGCCAACTAAGAATACTCGACCGGCAAATTCCCCGCTGGAAATCCTATCCTCCCACTGGATCCAAACTCACTCTTAAAGTACCCATCCCTACTATGGTGACTAATTAATACACTCAACAAAAGTCGGAATAACCGGGCTGCTAAGAATTATTTCGACACGGCAAAATCCCCGCTCTCCATCTATACCTCCGCACGACCCCTGCCAACTAAGAATACTCGACCGGCAAATTCTCCCAGGTAAATCCTATCCTCCCACTGGATCCAAACTCACTCTTAAAGTACCCATCCCTACTATGGTGACTAATTAATATACTCAACAAAAGTCGGAAAAACCGTGGCTGCTAAGAATTATTTCGACGCAGCAAAATCCCCGCTCTGCATATATACCTCCGTACCCACCCTGCCAACTAAGAATACTCGACCGGCAAATTCCCCGATGGAAATCCTATCCTCCCACCTTATCCAAACTCACTCTTAAAGTACCAATCCCTACTATGGTGACTAATTAATATACTCAACAAAAGTCGGAAAAACCGTGGCTGCTAAGAATTATTTCGACACAGCAAAATCCCCGCTCTGCATCTATACCTCCGCACGAACCCTGCCAACAAAGAATACTCGACCGGCAAGTTCCCCGCTGGAAATCCTATCCTCCCACCGTATCCAAACTCACTCTTAAAGCACCCATCCCTACTATGGTGACTAACTAATATACTCAACAAAGGTTGGAATAACCGTGGCTGCTAAGAATTATTTCGACACGGCAAAATCCCCGCTCTCCATCTATAGCTCCGTACTTACCCTTCCAACTAAGAATACTCGACCGGCAAATTCCCCGCTGGAAATCCTATCCTCCCACCTTATCCAAACTCACTCTTAAAGTACCCATCCCTACTATGGTGACTAATTAATATACTCAACAAAGGTCGGAATAACCGAGGCTGCATAGAATTATTTCGACACGGCAAAATCCCCGCTCTCCATCTATAGCTCCGTACCCACCCTGCCAACTAAAAATACTCGACCGGCAAATTCCCCCAAGTAAATCCTATCCTCCCACTGGATCCAAACTCACTCTTAAAGTACCCATCCCTACTATGGTGACTAATTAATATACTCAACAAAAGTCGGAAAAACCGTGGCTGCTAAGAATTATTTCGACACAGCAAAATCCCCGCTCTGCATATATACCTCCGTACCCACCCTGCCAACTAAGAATACTCGACCGGCAAATTCCCCGATGGAAACCCTATCCTCCCACCGTATCCAAACTCACTCTTAAAGCACCCATCCCTACTATGGTGACTAATATACTCAACAAAAGTCGGAATAACCGTGGCTGCTAAGAATTATTTCGACACGGCAAAATCCCCGCTCTCCATCGATACCTCCGCACAAACCCTGCCAACTAAGAATACTCGACCGGCAAATTCCCCGCTGGAAATCCTATCCTCCCACTGGATCCAAACTCACTCTTAAAGTACCCATCCCTACTATGGTGACAAATTAATACACTCAACAAAAGTCGGAATAACCGGGCTGCTAAGAATTATTTCGACACGGCAAAATCCCCGCTCTCCATCTATACCTCCGCACGACCCCTGCCAACTAAGAATACTCGACCGGCAAATTCTCCCAGGTAAATCCTATCCTCCCACTGGATCCAAACTCACTCTTAAAGTACCCATCCCTACTATGGTGACTAATTAATATACTCAACAAAAGTCGGAAAAACCGTGGCTGCTAAGAATTATTTCGACGCAGCAAAATCCCCGCTCTGCATATATACCTCCGTACCCACCCTGCCAACTAAGAATACTCGACCGGCAAATTCCCCGATGGAAATCCTATCCTCCCACCTTATCCAAACTCACTCTTAAAGTACCAATCCCTACTATGGTGACTAATTAATATACTCAACAAAAGTCGGAAAAACCGTGGCTGCTAAGAATTATTTCGACACAGCAAAATCCCCGCTCTGCATCTATACCTCCGCACGAACCCTGCCAACAAAGAATACTCGACCGGCAAGTTCCCCGCTGGAAATCCTATCCTCCCACCGTATCCAAACTCACTCTTAAAGCACCCATCCCTACTATGGTGACTAACTAATATACTCAACAAAGGTTGGAATAACCGTGGCTGCTAAGAATTATTTCGACACGGCAAAATCCCCGCTCTCCATCTATAGCTCCGTACTTACCCTTCCAACTAAGAATACTCGACCGGCAAATTCCCCGCTGGAAATCCTATCCTCCCACCTTATCCAAACTCACTCTCAAAGTACCCATCCCTACTATGGTGACTAATTAATATACTCAACGCAAGTCGGAATAACCGTGCCTGCTAAGAATTATTTCGACACGACAAAATCCCCGCTCTCCATCTATAGCTCCGTACCCACCCTGCCAACTAAGAATACTCGACCGGCAAATTCCCCCAAGTAAATCCTATCCTCCCACTGGATCCAAACTCACTCTTAAAGTACCCATCCCTACTATGGTGACTAATTAATATACTCAACAAAAGTCGGAAAAACCGTGGCTGCTAAGAATTATTTCGACACAGCAAAATCCCCGCTCTGCACTTATACACAGTTCTATTCTTCCGATTTACGGTATAATTAAATACTGCCAATTAGAAAGTATGCTTCGATACCCTATCACTGTGAAATGTTTATCTCAGAGTTAATGACAACTTCCGTTCGACCACACCCGATATATGTATTAATACATTTCACGTACAAGTAACATTGTGTTATAAATTCCCATTTTATTGTTAAATCATATTTATACATTCTACCTTTGTTACAAACACTAATTAATTCGAGAGGGTTAGAGTCGGACTACACCAACGTTCCACCTCCGCTCTCTCGTTGGAAGTATTTCCACTTTCACGGCTTTTCTTTACCGTTTACTAAACAATTTTCTGTTTATATATATCTTATTATAATTTCAGTGCTCTTGTAACATAATGTCTTTATTGAGATAATATTTAAAACCATTATGTTACGCTTAAAGGGGGGACTATAACCCCACCCATATTATTAGTAATAATATGCATGTATGTTAAAAATAATGTAATGGTATTGGATACGTCCAATACCATTTCATAATAATATATAATAATTTGCGATTCGATTTATATGTGTAAAAATGACAATATCTATATGAAGGAGACGATACAAGAAGATAAGTCAAATTCAAAAGTTGTTGATAATGTTGTTAGCTACAACATATCAAAAATTTGGAAAAATCGATCGTCTGGAAATCGAGATATATAATAATTAGTAATTCGATTTGTTTAATCATTTTGCGATTACATTGTGCCTACGCATAAGGAAGAGAAGCAGATGTGCTGCGTAGTGGTTTAGGGTACGAACAAGCCGAGTTCTCTCATTCATTCAGTCTAATAGCTCCGAGTAGTCAACTTCATTGACTCCTCATCTCTCACATTTATTATTATTTTTCCAAGAGACAAACTCATAGAATTATTTCTTAAAGTCTTTAATATTTAATAAATCCTATTTCATCGTTTAAGTTTATTAAATAAATTATTTCTATTTAATATAAAACGATTATTTAACACCTTATTCATTGCATTGATCATCGGGTAATTTACTTCGGAAACATATATTTATATCATCTTTTGATTTTCCGACTTAAATTAGAATCAGGTCGACTTAAGGACCCTTAAGGAACCCTTAAAGTGTTACATGGTGCCTAGAAACCTAGTGTTTTTAGTTTAACTGTTCGACAAATAATTAAAACTCAGTGCCTTGAATTCAGTTATTTGAACAATAAAATTCCACTTTTTTACGGAACTTTTCCTGATTTTGTGGACAAAAATAAACATTCGGATTAGTTTTGAATTTGTTCAAAATGAATTCCGATAATCCCGAATTTTCCTTCCGAGGAACGAGAATGGAAGACCTCTACTACATCGTCTTCTCCTACCTATTTGTTGGCAGACATCCATCTCCTGAAATGAACGAGACTTCAACAATGGATCGTCTATGGTTCGATTTGTCACCTCGGGTTAAGTATTTGTTTACCTTTCTAGTTCTTTGCATTTATATGCATTATCTACTGACTTTCTATCGATATTCTTTGAGAATTTTCCAATGGATTAGGCAGTTAGCAAAGCAAATATTTCAATTGGTTCTAAAGTCTTCTTACTACTTCAAAAGTGGTGAATTTCCAAATTCAGAAACAGAATCGTTTCGAGCTAGAATAAATCCAAATACAGGTCATAATTTCCAACGACATGATCCTCATAAATACAGTTTCCCTGTGGATGATATCATTCCACATGAGCCATCGTTTGATGATAATTCGGATGAGTTTAATATCAATCCATGTGATATTATTGATGATGACGATTTTGAGGATGAATTTCTAAAAAAGTTAGTAGAGAATTTCTTTACAAAGCATTGTCCTTCTACTGTTAGAATGATAGAAGGGCCTAAAACATTACATCCCTTTAACGAATATTCCTTGAGGGATAGTATAAATCCGAATTTTCAACGGTTTTCTAATTCTAAACCTCCGGCGTCTCATAACGAGTCAGCCAAGGTTAAAGCAATTAGTAATCTGCATACTTCTGACGAGTCAAACTCGATTAATTTGATGTCGCTTCCTGATTCTATTAATTTAGATAGAATTGACGATAACCGTCTCGCCACTTCATTAGGTAGACCGGCAAATCAGGCATATCATAAATCTCAAGCCATGCTATCGGTAAATTCAGTTCCTCATTTCTCCAAAATCCCTAGAATTCCTCAGTCTGACAGTCAGATCTCAATGCCGCAATTAGCATATCCAAACGGAATCTCTAGCTGCATGAACAGAGCTGTTAAGAAAAAGGAGGTCAACTCCGAGATAATTGACCATGTCTCCAACTCCTCAGTCTATGGCATCCATAATTATGGTGATCAGAATAATCACAACGATATTGTGACATTGGGTGCCGAAATTCCTTTGAATTTCAACTAAACTTCCAAGACCATTCCAATCTCCTTCTATTATCTCTATTAAATTAATTTAGTTTCCATAATCTTCATATTATAAGGATAACTATATTGTCTGATTCGAACATGCTAAAATCAACAAAGTTGACTACATGTAGGATTAGCAATATAGTTCCTAATACTATAAATTATATAACATGCAACACTACTTCTAAAAATTTTCAAAAAAGTCCTATTCTTATGCGAAACTCAACATTAACGTTGACTACATGATGAATAGGAATTCACCATAATATAATTATAATGCTTTAAAAAATATTGCTAATTTAATGCATAGTTAATCTAGATCTACTCGACTACAAATACCTTGTGGATCCTAAAAACCTATTAACCGGATTCATTCTACGTATTGGACCGGATTCAAATATGTTAGAGACGATCGTCCTACACTTCCAAGGATGGAAGCAATTATGACGTTAACCGATTCCATATTTGTCTACACCTTGATGTTAACCACTGCAACCTCCATAACGAAGGCTGTGGTTTCTTCAAGACTTCTTCTAACTACTTCCATGATGACCCTCGAATCTAGCTTCCATTAAGGGAGTCGTGAGTATCATCGTGGTTTATTAAAAACTTATATTTTGATGACTTTACTTAAAATTATTCCATTTGGAATACATATAGTCATCCTAAAACCTCAAATTAGTCTTTACAATCTAAACCCTAAAAAGTCGTTAGTTAAGGATCAATAGCTCTTTGTATGCAATTGTTGGAAATAATTCCTTTAATCCCTCTGAACTAAATGACATTGTTTGTTTCACTTTGATCAAGTGGTTAGCTACATATAGCACAAGCAATTATACTGGTTAAAGTATTGTCATTGACCTAAAACCCTTAAAACTTTTAAAGACTTAAGTTTCTTAAAAAAGTTAAAGATAATTATTAGGCATATTAAAATAAATCATGCTAATGTGTTGTTTCTAAGTTTCAGAACTTTCATGTAGCAGATTACGTTCCTAATATCAACATTTTGAAGGATTGTCACTTGGATATTTTGGATTAGAGCCGAGATGTGTTTGCTATCAAGGATCTTGATGTCCTTCTGACCTAACTTGTGCCTACTTCTAAGACGTTCGAGCACAATCTTCAATCATCGAATTATATTTACTTCGGACTATGGACAAATTATGTCTTCCTCATCTATTTGAGATCCTTCTTATTTCATTGAAATAATGTTCCGAATACAGAATTCATATCTTTAAAAAATCTATTTTACATATAAAACCTAAAAACCTTACAAATATTAATGCCGTTGTTTCCTCTGAATTACAGAGTCCATCAACTGAGCGGTCGGAGAGTACAGCGTTGGTTACCAGTTCGACTCTTTCGCCTAATATACAGCTCGAAGATGATACAGACATCATTTCAGTCCGTAGAAGTTCTCGAATTCGAAAACTTCCTATTATAAATTACGGACGTAAAAAGCGTAGAATTATGTAAAATAATTAGTAATATTCATACTTTTTGTTATAACCTTACAATGTATATTGTCTTAGACGGGTTTATGTTGATGTATGATATTGGTTTTGTGGACGATTCTGGATATTGTTCTTCGAACTCTTCTTCGAATCGGGTTTATTATATCTACTTATCTTTTGGCACTTATACACAGTTCTATTCTTCCGATTTACGGTATAATTAAATACTGCCAATTAGAAAGTATGCTTCGATACCCTATCACTGTGAAATGTTTATCTCAGAGTTAATGACAACTTCCGTTCGACCACACCCGATATATGTATTAATACATTTCACGTACAAGTAACATTGTGTTATAAATTCCCATTTTATTGTTAAATCATATTTATACATTCTACCTTTGTTACAAACACTAATTAATTCGAGAGGGTTAGAGTCGGACTACACCAACGTTCCACCTCCGCTCTCTCGTTGGAAGTATTTCCACTTTCACGGCTTTTCTTTACCGTTTACTAAACAATTTTCTGTTTATATATATCTTATTATAATTTCAGTGCTCTTGTAACATAATGTCTTTATTGAGATAATATTTAAAACCATTATGTTACGCTTAAAGGGGGGACTATAACCCCACCCATATTATTAGTAATAATATGCATGTATGTTAAAAATAATGTAATGGTATTGGATACGTCCAATACCATTTCATAATAATATATAATAATTTGCGATTCGATTTATATGTGTAAAAATGACAATATCTATATGAAGGAGACGATACAAGAAGATAAGTCAAATTCAAAAGTTGTTGATAATGTTGTTAGCTACAACATATCAAAAATTTGGAAAAATCGATCGTCTGGAAATCGAGATATATAATAATTAGTAATTCGATTTGTTTAATCATTTTGCGATTACATTGTGCCTACGCATAAGGAAGAGAAGCAGATGTGCTGCGTAGTGGTTTAGAGTACGAACAAGCCGAGTTCTCTCATTCATTCAGTCTAATAGCTCCGAGTAGTCAACTTCATTGACTCCTCATCTCTCACATTTATTATTATTTTTCCAAGAGACAAACTCATAGAATTATTTCTTAAAGTCTTTAATATTTAATAAATCCTATTTCATCGTTTAAGTTTATTAAATAAATTATTTCTATTTAATATAAAACGATTATTTAACACCTTATTCATTGCATTGATCATCGGGTAATTTACTTCGGAAACATATATTTATATCATCTTTTGATTTTCCGACTTAAATTAGAATCAGGTCGACTTAAGGACCCTTAAGGAACCCTTAAAGTGTTACAATATATACCTCCGTACCCACCCTGCCAACTAAGAATACTCGACCGGCAAATTCCCCGATGGAAACCCTATCCTCCCACCGTATCCAAACTCACTCTTAAAGCACCCATCCCTACTATGGTGACTAATATACTCAACAAAAGTCGGAATAACCGTGGCTTCTAAGAATTATTTCGACACGGCAAAATCCCCGCTCTCCATCGATACCTCCGCACAAACCCTGCCAACTAAGAATACTCGACCGGCAAATTCCCCGCTGGAAATCCTATCCTCCCACTGGATCCAAACTCACTCTTAAAGTACCCATCCCTACTATGGTGACTAATTAATACACTCAACAAAAGTCGGAATAACCGGGCTGCTAAGAATTATTTCGACACGGCAAAATCCCCGCTCTCCATCTATACCTCCGCACGACCCCTGCCAACTAAGAATACTCGACCGGCAAATTCTCCCAGGTAAATCCTATCCTCCCACTGGATCCAAACTCACTCTTAAAGTACCCATCCCTACTATGGTGACTAATTAATATACTCAACAAAAGTCGGAAAAACCGTGGCTGCTAAGAATTATTTCGACGCAGCAAAATCCCCGCTCTGCATATATACCTCCGTACCCACCCTGCCAACTAAGAATACTCGACCGGCAAATTCCCCGATGGAAATCCTATCCTCCCACCGTATCCAAACTCACTCTTAAAGCACCCATCCCTACTATGGTGACTAATATACTCAACAAAAGTCGGAAAAACCGTGGCTGCTAAGAATTATTTCGACACAGCAAAATCCCCGCTCTGCATATATACCTCCGTACCCACCCTGCCAACTAAGAATACTCGACCGGCAAATTCCCCGATGGAAATCCTATCCTCCCACTGGATCCAAACTCACTCTTAAAGTACCCATCCCTACTATGGTGACTAATTAATACACTCAACAAAAGTCGGAATAACCGGGCTGCTAAGAATTATTTCGACACGGCGAAATCCCCGCTCTCCATCTACACCTCCGCACGACCCCTGCCAACTAAGAATACTCGACCGGCAAATTCTCCCAGGTAAATCCTATCCTCCCACTGGATCCAAACTCACTCTTAAAGTACCCATCCCTACTATGGTGACTAATTAATATACTCAACAAAAGTCGGAAAAACCGTGGCTGCTAAGAATTATTTCGACGCAGCAAAATCCCCGCTCTGCATATATACCTCCGTACCCACCCTGCCAACTAAGAATACTCGACCGGCAAATTCCCCGATGGAAATCCTATCCTCCCACCTTATCCAAACTCACTCTTAAAGTACCAATCCCTACTATGGTGACTAATTAATATACTCAACAAAAGTCGGAAAAACCGTGGCTGCTAAGAATTATTTCGACACAGCAAAATCCCCGCTCTGCATCTATACCTCCGCACGAACCCTGCCAACAAAGAATACTCGACCGGCAAGTTCCCCGCTGGAAATCCTATCCTCCCACCGTATCCAAACTCACTCTTAAAGCACCCATCCCTACTATGGTGACTAACTAATATACTCAACAAAGGTTGGAATAACCGTGGCTGCTAAGAATTATTTCGACACGGCAAAATCCCCGCTCTCCATCTATAGCTCCGTACTTACCCTTCCAACTAAGAATACTCGACCGGCAAATTCCCCGCTGGAAATCCTATCCTCCCACCTTATCCAAACTCACTCTCAAAGTACCCATCCCTACTATGGTGACTAATTAATATACTCAACGCAAGTCGGAATAACCGTGCCTGCTAAGAATTATTTCGACACGACAAAATCCCCGCTCTCCATCTATAGCTCCGTACCCACCCTGCCAACTAAAAATACTCGACCGGCAAATTCCCCCAAGTAAATCCTATCCTCCCACTGGATCCAAACTCACTCTTAAAGTACCCATCCCTACTATGGTGACTAATTAATATACTCAACAAAAGTCGGAAAAACCGTGGCTGCTAAGAATTATTTCGACACAGCAAAATCCCCGCTCTGCATATATACCTCCGTACCCACCCTGCCAACTAAGAATACTCGACCGGCAAATTCCCCGATGGAAACCCTATCCTCCCACCGTATCCAAACTCACTCTTAAAGCACCCATCCCTACTATGGTGACTAATATACTCAACAAAAGTCGGAATAACCGTGGCTGCTAAGAATTATTTCGACACGGCAAAATCCCCGCTCTCCATCGATACCTCCGTACCCACCCTGCCAACTAAGAATACTCGACCGGCAAATTCCCCGCTTGAAATCCTATCCTCCCACCGTATCCAAACTCACTCTTAAAGTACCCATCCCTACTATGGTGACTAACTAATATACTCAACAAAGGTTGGTAAAACAGTGGCTGCTAAGAATTATTTCGAAACGACAAAATCCCCGCTCTCCATCTATACCTCCGCACAAACCCTGCCAACTAAGAATACTCGACCGGCAAAATCCCCGCTGGAAATCCTATCCTCCCACTGGATCCAAACTCACTCTGAAAGTACCCATCCCTACTATGGTGACTAATTAATACACTCAACAAAAGTCGGAATAACCGGGCTGCTAAGAATTATTTCGACACGGCAAAATCCCCGCTCTCCATCTATACCTCCCCACGACCCCTGCCAACTAAGAATACTCGACCGGCAAATTCTCCCAGGTAAATCCTATCCTCCCACTGGATCCAAACTCACTCTTAAAGTACCCATCCCTACTATGGTGACTAATTAATATACTCAACAAAAGTCGGAAAAACCGTGGCTGCTAAGAATTATTTCGACGCAGCAAAATCCCCGCTCTGCATATATACCTCCGTACCCACCCTGCCAACTAAGAATACTCGACCGGCAAATTCCCCGATGGAAATCCTATCCTCCCACCGTATCCAAACTCACTCTTAAAGCACCCATCCCTACTATGGTGACTAATATACTCAACAAAAGTCGGAAAAACCGTGGCTGCTAAGAATTATTTCGACACAGCAAAATCCCCGCTCTGCATATATACCTCCGTACCCACCCTGCCAACTAAGAATACTCGACCGGCAAATTCCCCGATGGAAATCCTATCCTCCCACCGTATCCAAACTCACTCTTAAAGCACCCATCCCTACTATGGTGACTAACTAATATACTCAACAAAGGTTGGAATAACCGTGGCTGCTAAGAATTATTTCGACACGGCAAAATCCCCGCTCTCCATCTATAGCTCCGTACTTACCCTGCCAACTAAGAATACTCGACCGGCAAATTCCCCGCTGGAAATCCTATCCTCCCACCTTATCCAAACTCACTCTCAAAGTACCCATCCCTACTATGGTGACTAATTAATATACTCAACGCAAGTCGAAATAACCGTGCCTGCTAAGAATTATTTCGACACGGCAAAATCCCCGCTCTCCATCTATAGCTCCGTACCCACCCTGCCAACTAAGAATACTCGACCGGCAAATTCCCCGAAGGAAATCCTATCCTCCCACCTTATCCAAACTCACTCTTAAAGTACCAATCCCTACTATGGTGACTAATTAATATACTCAACAAAAGTCGGACAAACCGTGGCTGCTAAGAATTATTTCGACACAGCAAAATCCCCGCTCTGCATCTATACCTCCGCACGAACCCTGCCAACTAAGAATACTCGACCGGCAAGTTCCCCGCTGGAAATCCTATCCTCCCACCGTATCCAAACTCACTCTTAAAGCACCCATCCCTACTAGGTGACCAACTAATATACTCAACAAAGGTTGGAATAACCGTGGCTGCTAAGAATTATTTCGACACGGCAAAATCCCCGCTCTCCATCTATAGCTCCGTACTTACCCTGCCAACTAAGAATACTCGACCGGCAAATTCCCCGCTGGAAATCCTATCCTCCCACCTTATCCAAACTCACTCTCAAAGTACCCATCCCTACTATTTTGACTAATTAATATACTCAACGCAAGTCGGAATAACCGTGCCTGCTAAGAATTATTTCGACACGACAAAATCCCCGCTCTCCATCTATAGCTCCGTACCCACCCTGCCAACTAAGAATACTCGACCGGCAAATTCCCCCAAGTAAATCCTATCCTCCCACTGGATCCAAACTCACTCTTAAAGTACCCATCCCTACTATGGTGACTAATTAATATACTCAACAAAAGTCGGAAAAACCGTGGCTGCTAAGAATTATTTCGACCCAGCAAAATCCCCGCTCTGCATATATACCTCCGTACCCACCCTGCCAACTAAGAATACTCGACCGGCAAATTCCCCGATGGAAACCCTATCCTCCCACCGTATCCAAACTCACTCTTAAAGCACCCATCCCTACTATGGTGACTAATATACTCAACAAAAGTCGGAATAACCGTGGCTGCTAAGAATTATTTCGACACGGCAAAATCCCCGCTCTCCATCTATAGCTCCGTACTTACCCTGCCAACTAAGAATACTCGACCGGCAAATTCCCCGCTGGAAATCCTATCCTCCCACCTTATCCAAACTCACTCTCAAAGTACCCATCCCTACTATGGTGACTAATTAATATACTCAACGCAAGTCGAAATAACCGTGCCTGCTAAGAATTATTTCGACACGGCAAAATCCCCGCTCTCCATCTATAGCTCCGTACCCACCCTGCCAACTAAGAATACTCGACCGGCAAATTCCCCGAAGGAAATCCTATCCTCCCACCTTATCCAAACTCACTCTTAAAGTACCAATCCCTACTATGGTGACTAATTAATATACTCAACAAAAGTCGGACAAACCGTGGCTGCTAAGAATTATTTCGACACAGCAAAATCCCCGCTCTGCATCTATACCTCCGCACGAACCCTGCCAACTAAGAATACTCGACCGGCAAGTTCCCCGCTGGAAATCCTATCCTCCCACCGTATCCAAACTCACTCTTAAAGCACCCATCCCTACTAGGTGACTAACTAATATACTCAACAAAGGTTGGAATAACCGTGGCTGCTAAGAATTATTTCGACACGGCAAAATCCCCGCTCTCCATCTATAGCTCCGTACTTACCCTGCCAACTAAGAATACTCGACCGGCAAATTCCCCGCTGGAAATCCTATCCTCCCACCTTATCCAAACTCACTCTCAAAGTACCCATCCCTACTATTTTGACTAATTAATATACTCAACGCAAGTCGGAATAACCGTGCCTGCTAAGAATTATTTCGACACGACAAAATCCCCGCTCTCCATCTATAGCTCCGTACCCACCCTGCCAACTAAGAATACTCGACCGGCAAATTCCCCCAAGTAAATCCTATCCTCCCACTGGATCCAAACTCACTCTTAAAGTACCCATCCCTACTATGGTGACTAATTAATATACTCAACAAAAGTCGGAAAAACCGTGGCTGCTAAGAATTATTTCGACACAGCAAAATCCCCGCTCTGCATATATACCTCCGTACCCACCCTGCCAACTAAGAATACTCGACCGGCAAATTCCCCGATGGAAACCCTATCCTCCCACCGTATCCAAACTCACTCTTAAAGCACCCATCCCTACTATGGTGACTAATATACTCAACAAAAGTCGGAATAACCGTGGCTGCTAAGAATTATTTCGACACGGCAAAATCCCCGCTCTCCATCTATAGCTCCGTACTTACCCTGCCAACTAAGAATACTCGACCGGCAAATTCCCCGCTGGAAATCCTATCCTCCCACCTTATCCAAACTCACTCTCAAAGTACCCATCCCTACTATGGTGACTAATTAATATACTCAACGCAAGTCGAAATAACCGTGCCTGCTAAGAATTATTTCGACACGGCAAAATCCCCGCTCTCCATCTATAGCTCCGTACCCACCCTGCCAACTAAGAATACTCGACCGGCAAATTCCCCGAAGGAAATCCTATCCTCCCACCTTATCCAAACTCACTCTTAAAGTACCAATCCCTACTATGGTGACTAATTAATATACTCAACAAAAGTCGGACAAACCGTGGCTGCTAAGAATTATTTCGACACAGCAAAATCCCCGCTCTGCATCTATACCTCCGCACGAACCCTGCCAACTAAGAATACTCGACCGGCAAGTTCCCCGCTGGAAATCCTATCCTCCCACCGTATCCAAACTCACTCTTAAAGCACCCATCCCTACTAGGTGACTAACTAATATACTCAACAAAGGTTGGAATAACCGTGGCTGCTAAGAATTATTTCGACACGGCAAAATCCCCGCTCTCCATCTATAGCTCCGTACTTACCCTGCCAACTAAGAATACTCGACCGGCAAATTCCCCGCTGGAAATCCTAACCTCCCACCTTATCCAAACTCACTCTCAAAGTACCCATCCCTACTATTTTGACTAATTAATATACTCAACGCAAGTCGGAATAACCGTGCCTGCTAAGAATTATTTCGACACGACAAAATCCCCGCTCTCCATCTATAGCTCCGTACCCACCCTGCCAACTAAGAATACTCGACCGGCAAATTCCCCCAAGTAAATCCTATCCTCCCACTGCATCCAAACTCACTCTTAAAGTACCCATCCCTACTATGGTGACTAATTAATATACTCAACAAAAGTCGGAAAAACCGTGGCTGCTAAGAATTATTTCGACACAGCAAAATCCCCGCTCTGCATATATACCACCGTACCCACCCTGCCAACTAAGAATACTCGACCGGCAAATTCCCCGATGGAAACCCTATCCTCCCACCGTATCCAAACTCACTCTTAAAGCACCCATCCCTACTATGGTGACTAATATACTCAACAAAAGTCGGAATAACCGTGGCTGCTAAGAATTATTTCGACACGGCAAAATCCCCGCTCTCCATCGATACCTCCGCACAAACCCTGCCAACTAAGAATACTCGACCGGTAAATTCCCCGCAGGAAATCCTATCATCCCACCGTATCTAAACTGATTCTTAAAGTACCCATCCCTACTATGGTGACTAGTTAATATATTTAACAAAGGTCGGAATAACCGTGGCTGTTAAGAATTATTTCGACACGGCAAAATCCCCGCTCTCCATCTATACCTCCGTACCCACTCTGCCAACTAAGAATACTCGACAGGCAAATTCCCCGATGGAAACCCTATCCTCCCACCGTATCCAAACTCACTCTTAAAGCACCCATCCCTACTATGGTGACTAATATACTCAACAAAAGTCGGAATAACCGTGGCTGCTAAGAATTATTTCGACACGGCAAAATCCCCGCTCTCCATCTATAGCTCCGTACTTACCCTGCCAACTAAGAATACTCGACCGGCAAATTCCCCGCTGGAAATCCTATCCTCCCACCTTATCCAAACTCACTCTCAAAGTACCCATCCCTACTATGGTGACTAATTAATATACTCAACGCAAGTCGAAATAACCGTGCCTGCTAAGAATTATTTCGACACGGCAAAATCCCCGCTCTCCATCTATAGCTCCGTACCCACCCTGCCAACTAAGAATACTCGACCGGCAAATTCCCCGAAGGAAATCCTATCCTCCCACCTTATCCAAACTCACTCTTAAAGTACCAATCCCTACTATGGTGACTAATTAATATACTCAACAAAAGTCGGACAAACCGTGGCTGCTAAGAATTATTTCGACACAGCAAAATCCCCGCTCTGCATCTATACCTCCGCACGAACCCTGCCAACTAAGAATACTCGACCGGCAAGTTCCCCGCTGGAAATCCTATCCTCCCACCGTATCCAAACTCACTCTTAAAGCACCCATCCCTACTAGGTGACTAACTAATATACTCAACAAAGGTTGGAATAACCGTGGCTGCTAAGAATTATTTCGACACGGCAAAATCCCCGCTCTCCATCTATAGCTCCGTACTTACCCTGCCAACTAAGAATACTCGACCGGCAAATTCCCCGCTGGAAATCCTATCCTCCCACCTTATCCAAACTCACTCTCAAAGTACCCATCCCTACTATTTTGACTAATTAATATACTCAACGCAAGTCGGAATAACCGTGCCTGCTAAGAATTATTTCGACACGACAAAATCCCCGCTCTCCATCTATAGCTCCGTACCCACCCTGCCAACTAAGAATACTCGACCGGCAAATTCCCCCAAGTAAATCCTATCCTCCCACTGGATCCAAACTCACTCTTAAAGTACCCATCCCTACTATGGTGACTAATTAATATACTCAACAAAAGTCGGAAAAACCGTGGCTGCTAAGAATTATTTCGACACAGCAAAATCCCCGCTCTGCATATATACCTCCGTACCCACCCTGCCAACTAAGAATACTCGACCGGCAAATTCCCCGATGGAAACCCTATCCTCCCACCGTATCCAAACTCACTCTTAAAGCACCCATCCCTACTATGGTGACTAATATACTCAACAAAAGTCGGAATAACCGTGGCTGCTAAGAATTATTTCGACACGGCAAAATCCCCGCTCTCCATCTATAGCTCCGTACTTACCCTGCCAACTAAGAATACTCGACCGGCAAATTCCCCGCTGGAAATCCTATCCTCCCACCTTATCCAAACTCACTCTCAAAGTACCCATCCCTACTATGGTGACTAATTAATATACTCAACGCAAGTCGAAATAACCGTGCCTGCTAAGAATTATTTCGACACGGCAAAATCCCCGCTCTCCATCTATAGCTCCGTACCCACCCTGCCAACTAAGAATACTCGACCGGCAAATTCCCCGAAGGAAATCCTATCCTCCCACCTTATCCAAACTCACTCTTAAAGTACCAATCCCTACTATGGTGACTAATTAATATACTCAACAAAAGTCGGACAAACCGTGGCTGCTAAGAATTATTTCGACACAGCAAAATCCCCGCTCTGCATCTATACCTCCGCACGAACCCTGCCAACTAAGAATACTCGACCGGCAAGTTCCCCGCTGGAAATCCTATCCTCCCACCGTATCCAAACTCACTCTTAAAGCACCCATCCCTACTAGGTGACTAACTAATATACTCAACAAAGGTTGGAATAACCGTGGCTGCTAAGAATTATTTCGACACGGCAAAATCCCCGCTCTCCATCTATAGCTCCGTACTTACCCTGCCAACTAAGAATACTCGACCGGCAAATTCCCCGCTGGAAATCCTAACCTCCCACCTTATCCAAACTCACTCTCAAAGTACCCATCCCTACTATTTTGACTAATTAATATACTCAACGCAAGTCGGAATAACCGTGCCTGCTAAGAATTATTTCGACACGACAAAATCCCCGCTCTCCATCTATAGCTCCGTACCCACCCTGCCAACTAAGAATACTCGACCGGCAAATTCCCCCAAGTAAATCCTATCCTCCCACTGCATCCAAACTCACTCTTAAAGTACCCATCCCTACTATGGTGACTAATTAATATACTCAACAAAAGTCGGAAAAACCGTGGCTGCTAAGAATTATTTCGACACAGCAAAATCCCCGCTCTGCATATATACCACCGTACCCACCCTGCCAACTAAGAATACTCGACCGGCAAATTCCCCGATGGAAACCCTATCCTCCCACCGTATCCAAACTCACTCTTAAAGCACCCATCCCTACTATGGTGACTAATATACTCAACAAAAGTCGGAATAACCGTGGCTGCTAAGAATTATTTCGACACGGCAAAATCCCCGCTCTCCATCGATACCTCCGCACAAACCCTGCCAACTAAGAATACTCGACCGGTAAATTCCCCGCAGGAAATCCTATCATCCCACCGTATCTAAACTGATTCTTAAAGTACCCATCCCTACTATGGTGACTAGTTAATATATTTAACAAAGGTCGGAATAACCGTGGCTGTTAAGAATTATTTCGACACGGCAAAATCCCCGCTCTCCATCTATACCTCCGTACCCACTCTGCCAACTAAGAATACTCGACAGGCAAATTCCCCGCAGGAAATCCTATCCTCCCACCGTATCCAAACTCACTTTTAAAGTACCCATCCCTACTATGGTGACTAATTAATATACTCAACAAAGGTTGGAATAACCGTGGCTGCTAAGAATTATTTCGACACGACAAAATCCCCGCTCTCCATCTATACCTCCGCACGACCCCTGCCAACTAAGAATACTCGACCGGCAAATTCCCCCAAGTAAATCCTATCCTCCCACTGGATCCAAACTCACTCTTAAAGTACCCATCCCTACTATGGTGACTAATTAATACACTCAACAAAAGTCGGAATAACCGTGGCTGCTAAGAATTATTTCGACACGGCAAAATCCCCGCTCTCCATCTATACCTCCGTACCCACCCTGCCAACTAAGAATACTCGACCGGCAAATTCCCCGATGAAAATCCTATCCTCCCACCGTATCCAAACTCACTCTTAAAGTACCCATCCCTACTATGGTGACTAACTAATATACTCAACAAAGGTTGGTAAAACAGTGGCTGCTAAGAATTATTTCGAAACGACAAAATCCCCGCTCTCCATCTATACCTCCGCACAAACCCTGCCAACTAAGAATACTCGACCGGCAAAATCCCCGCTGGAAATCCTATCCTCCCACTGGATCCAAACTCACTCTGAAAGTACCCATCCCTACTATGGTGACTAATTAATATACTCAACAAAGGTTGGAATAACCGTGGCTGCTAAGAATTATTTCGACACGACAAAATCCCCGCTCTCCATCTATACCTCCGCACGACCCCTGCCAACTAAGAATACTCGACCGGCAAATTCCCCCAAGTAAATCCTATCCTCCCACTGGATCCAAACTCACTCTTAAAGTACCCATCCCTACTATGGTGACTAATTAATACACTCAACAAAAGTCGGAATAACCGTGGCTGCTAAGAATTATTTCGACACGGCAAAATCCCCGCTCTCCATCTATACCTCCGTACCCACCCTGCCAACTAAGAATACTCGACCGGCAAATTCCCCGATGAAAATCCTATCCTCCCAACCGTATCCAAACTCACTCTTAAAGCACCCATCCCTACTACGGTGACTAATATACTCAACGCAAGTCGGAATAACCGTGCCTGCTAAGAATTATTTCGACACGGCAAAATCCCCGCTCTCCAATTATACCTCCGCACCCACCCTGCCAACTATGAATACTCGACCGGTAAATTCCCCGCAGGAAATCCTATCATCCCA
The DNA here is from genome assembly GCA_906901685.1 of Desoria tigrina. Lineage (NCBI taxonomy): Eukaryota > Metazoa > Arthropoda > Collembola > Entomobryomorpha > Isotomidae > Desoria > Desoria tigrina. The sequence continues at coordinate 2,928,482 of CAJQTU010000015.1, forward strand.
CCGTATCTAAACTGATTCTTAAAGTACCCATCCCTACTATGGTGACTAGTTAATATATTTAACAAAGGTCGGAATAACCGTGGCTGCTAAGAATTATTTCAACACGGCAAAATCCCCGCTCTCCATCTATACCTCCGTACCCACTCTGCCAACTAAGAATACTCGACAGGCAAATTCCCCGCAGGAAATCCTATCCTCCCACCGCATCCAAACTCACTTTTAAAGTACCCATCCCTACTATGGTGACTAATTAATATACTCAACAAAGGTTGGAATAACCGTGGCTGCTAAGAATTATTTCGACACGGCAAAATCCCCGCTCTCCATCAATACCTCCGCACCCACTCTGCCAACTAAGAATACTCGACAGGCAAATTCCCCGCAGGAAATCCTATCCTCCCACCGCATCCAAACTCACTCTTAAAGCACCCATCCCTACTATGGTGACTAATATACTCAACGCAAGTCGGAATAACCGTGCCTGCTAAGAATTATTTCGACACGGCAAAATCCCCGCTCTCCAATTATACCTCCGCACCCACCCTGCCAACTATGAATACTCGACTGGTGAATTCCCCGCAGGAAATCCTATCATCCCACCGTATCTAAACTGATTCTTAAAGTACCCATCCCTACTATGGTGACTAGTTAATATATTTAACAAAGGTCGGAATAACCGTGGCTGTTAAGAATTATTTCGACACGGCAAAATCCCCGCTCTCCATCTATACCTCCGTACCCACCCTGCCAACTAAGAATACTCGACCGGCAAATTCCCCGCTTGAAATCCTATCCTCCCACCGTATCCAAACTCACTCTTAAAGTACCCATCCCTACTATGGTGACTAATTAATATACTCAACAAAGGTTGGAATAACCGTGGCTGCTAAGAATTATTTCGACACGACAAAATCCCCGCTCTCCATCTATACCTCCGCACGACCCCTGCCAACTAAGAATACTCGACCGGCAAATTCCCCCAAGTAAATCCTATCCTCCCACTGGATCCAAACTCACTCTTAAAGTACCCATCCCTACTATGGTGACTAATTAATACACTCAACAAAAGTCGGAATAACCGTGGCTGCTAAGAATTATTTCGACACGGCAAAATCCCCGCTCTCCATCTATACCTCCGTACCCACCCTGCCAACTAAGAATACTCGACCGGCAAATTCCCCGATGAAAATCCTATCCTCCCAACCGTATCCAAACTCACTCTTAAAGCACCCATCCCTACTATGGTGACTAATATACTCAACGCAAGTCGGAATAACCGTGCCTGCTAAGAATTATTTCGACACGGCAAAATCCCCGCTCTCCAATTATACCTCCGCACCCACCCTGCCAACTATGAATACTCGACCGGTAAATTCCCCGCAGGAAATCCTATCATCCCACCGTATCTAAACTGATTCTTAAAGTACCCATCCCTACTATGGTGACTAGTTAATATATTTAACAAAGGTCGGAATAACCGTGGCTGCTAAGAATTATTTCAACACGGCAAAATCCCCGCTCTCCATCTATACCTCCGTACCCACTCTGCCAACTAAGAATACTCGACAGGCAAATTCCCCGCAGGAAATCCTATCCTCCCACCGCATCCAAACTCACTTTTAAAGTACCCATCCCTACTATGGTGACTAATTAATATACTCAACAAAGGTTGGAATAACCGTGGCTGCTAAGAATTATTTCGACACGGCAAAATCCCCGCTCTCCATCAATACCTCCGCACCCACTCTGCCAACTAAGAATACTCGACAGGCAAATTCCCCGCAGGAAATCCTATCCTCCCACCGCATCCAAACTCACTCTTAAAGCACCCATCCCTACTATGGTGACTAATATACTCAACGCAAGTCGGAATAACCGTGCCTGCTAAGAATTATTTCGACACGGCAAAATCCCCGCTCTCCAATTATACCTCCGCACCCACCCTGCCAACTATGAATACTCGACCGGTAAATTCCCCGCAGGAAATCCTATCATCCCACCGTATCTAAACTGATTCTTAAAGTACCCATCCCTACTATGGTGACTAGTTAATATATTTAACAAAGGTCGGAATAACCGTGGCTGTTAAGAATTATTTCGACACGGCAAAATCCCCGCTCTATATCTATACCTCCGTACCCACTCTGCCAACTAAGAATACTCGACAGGCAAATTCCCCGCAGGAAATCCTATCCTCCCACCGTATCCAAACTCACTTTTAAAGTACCCATCCCTACTATGGTGACTAATTAATATACTCAACAAAGGTTGGAATAACCGTGGCTGCTAAGAATTATTTCGACACGGCAAAATCCCCGCTCTCCATCAATACCTCCGTACCCACCCTGCCAACTAAGAATACTCGACCGGCAAATTCCCCGATGGAAATCCTATCCTCCCACCGTATCCAAACTCACTCTTAAAGCACCCATCCCTACTATGGTGACTAATTAATATACTCAACAAAGGTTGGAATAACCGTGGCTGCTAATAATTATTCGACACGGCAAAATCCCCTCTCTCCATCTATACCTCCGTACCCACCCTGTCAACTAAGAATACTCGACCGGCAAATTCCTTGAAGGAAATCCTATCCTCCCACTGGATCCAAACTCACTCTTAAAGTACCCATCCCTACTATGGTGACTAATTAATACACTCAACAAAAGTCGGAATAACCGTGGCTGCTAAGAATTATTTCGACATGGCAAAATCCCCGCTCTTTATCAATACCTCCGTACCCACCCTGCCAACTAAGAATACTCGACCGGCAAATTCCCCGAAGGAAATCCTATCCTCCCACTGGATCCAAACTCACTCTTAAAGTACCCATCCCTACTATGGTGACTAATTAATACACTCAACAAAAGTCGGAATAACCGTGGCTGCTAAGAATTATTTCGACACGGCAAAATCCCCGCTCTCCATCAATACCTCCGTACCCACCCTGCCAACTAAGAATACTCGACCGGCAAATTCCCCAATGGAAATCCTATCCTCCCACCGTATCCAAACTCACTCTTAAAGCACCCATTCCTACTATGGTGACTAATATACTCAACAAAAGTCGGAATAACCGTGGCGGCTAAGAATTATTTCGACACGGCAAAATCCCCGCTCTCCATCGATATCTCCGCACAAACCCTGCCAACTAAGAATACTCGACCGGCAAATTCCCCGCTGGAAATCCTATCCTCCCACTGGATCCAAACTCACTCTTATAGTACCCATCCCTACTATGGTGACTAATTAATACACTCAACAAAAGTCGGAATAACCGTGGCTGCTAAGAATTATTTCGACACGGCAAAGTCCCCGCTCTCCATCGATACCTCCGTACCCACCCTGCCAACTAAGAATACTGGACAGGCAAATTCCCCGCAGGAAATCCTATCCTCCCACCGTATCCAAACTCACTTTTAAAGTACCCATCCCTACTATGGTGACTAATTAATATACTCAACAAAGGTTGGAATAACCGTGGCTGCTAAGAATTATTTCGACACGGCAAAATCCCCGCTCTCCATCAATACCTCCGTACCCACCCTGCCAACTAAGAATACTCGACCGGCAAATTCCCCGATGGAAATCCTATCCTCCCACCGTATCCAAACTCACTCTTAAAGCACCCATCCCTACTATGGTGACTAATATACTCAACGCAAGTCGGAATAACCGTGCCTGCTAAGAATTATTTCGACACGGCAAAATCCCCGCTCTCCAATTATACCTCCGCACCTACCCTGCCAACTATGAATACTCGACCGGCAAATTCCCCGCAGGAAATCCTATCCTCCCACCGTATCCAAACTCACTTTTAAAGTACCCATCCCTACTATGGTGACTAATTAATATACTCAACAAAGGTTGGAATAACCGTGGCTGCTAAGAATTATTTCGACACGGCAAAATCCCCGCTCTCCATCAATACCTCCGTACCCACCCTGCCAACTAAGAATACTCGACCGGCAAATTCCCCGAAGGAAATCCTATCCTCCCACTGGATCCAAACTGTAGGGTCTCCTGATCCCTACCGTTACTGACCACCGATCTCCTCCAGAGATCCACACCTGAAGATCATCGTGGAGATGACCACTCCGGATTCCTCTCCAGGAATCCCATCTCCAGCATCAGTCTCTCCTCACCTGCCCTTCTGGCCACATCTATTCTTGGAGGCTGTTCCGCCTCGGGATTGGGATCCTAAATCCCATCCCCAACTTATATATAACTCTGTCTCTTTTCCATTGGGAATAAATCCACTAATTCGTGTACATCTTCCTCTATGTACCCTTCGCCTTATTCCACGACCTCTAATAGGTCAGCATAAGGTCATCCAGGCATCCCTGAGCTAGCTGGCACCTAGGCTGATAGGGGAATAGGCCCCCTCCAGCCCCATAAAACTCACTCTTAAAGTACTTATCCCTACTATGGTGACTAATTAATACACTCAACAAAAGTCGGAATAACCGTGGCTGCTAAGAATTATTTCGACACGGCAAAATCCCCGCTCTCCATCAATACCTCCGTACCCACCCTGCCAACTAAGAATACTCGACCGGCAAATTCCCCGATGGAAATCCTATCCTCCCACCGCATCCAATTTCACTCTTAAAGCACCCATCCCTACTATGGTGACTAATATACTCAAGAAAAGTCGGAATAACCGTGGCTGCCAAGAATTATTTCGACACGGCAAAATCCCCGCTTTCCATCGATACCTCCGCACAAACCCTGCCAACTAAGAATACTCGACCGGCAAATTCCCCGCTGGAAATCCTATCCTCCCACTGGATCCAAACTCACTCTTATAGTACCCATCCCTACTATGGTGACTAATTAATACACTCAACAAAAGTCGGAATAACCGTGGCTGCTAAGAATTATTTCGACACGGCAAAATCCCCGCTCTCCATCGATACCTCCGTACCCACCCTGCCAACTAAGAATACTCGACAGGCAAATTCCCCGCAGGAAATCCTATCCTCCCACCGTATCCAAACTCACTTTTAAAGTACCCAACCCTACTATGGTGACTAATTAATATACTCAACAAAGGTTGGAATAACCGTGGCTGCTAAGAATTATTTCTATACGGCAAAATCCCCGCTCTCCATCAATACCTCCGTACCCACCCTGCCAACTAAGAATACTCGACCGGCAAATTCCCCGATGGAAATCCTATCCTCCCACCGTATCCAAACTCACTCTTAAAGCACCCATCCCTACTATGGTGACTATAAATACTCAACAAAGGTCGGAATAACCGTGGCTGCTGAGAATTATTTCGACACGGCAAAATCCCCGCTCTCCATCTATACCTCCGTACCCACCCTGCCAACTAAGAATACTCGACCGGCAAACTCCCCGATGAAAATCCTATCCTCCCACCGTATCCAAACTCACTCTTAAAGCACCCATCCCTACTATGGTGACTAATATACTCAACAAAGGTTGGAATAACCGTGGCTGCTAAGAATTATTTCGACACGGCAAAATCCCCGCTCTCCATCTATACCTCCGTACCCACCCTGCAAACTAAGAATACTCGACCGGCAAATTCCCCGATGGAAATCCTATCCTCCCACCGTATCCAAACTCACTCTTAAAGTACCCATCCCTACTATGGTGACTAATATACTCAAGAAAAGTCGGAATAACCGTGGCTGCCAAGAATTATTTCGACACGGCAAAATCCCCGCTTTCCATCGATACCTCCGCACAAACCCTGCCAACTAAGAATACTCGACCGGCAAATTCCCCGCTGGAAATCCTATCCTCCCACTGGATCCAAACTCACTCTTATAGTACCCATCCCTACTATGGTGACTAATTAATACACTCAACAAAAGTCGGAATAACCGTGGCTGCTAAGAATTATTTCGACACGGCAAAATCCCCGCTCTCCATCGATACCTCCGTACCCACCCTGCCAACTAAGAATACTCGACAGGCAAATTCCCCGCAGGAAATCCTATCCTCCCACCGTATCCAAACTCACTTTTAAAGTACCCAACCCTACTATGGTGACTAATTAATATACTCAACAAAGGTTGGAATAACCGTGGCTGCTAAGAATTATTTCTATACGGCAAAATCCCCGCTCTCCATCAATACCTCCGTACCCACCCTGCCAACTAAGAATACTCGACCGGCAAATTCCCCGATGGAAATCCTATCCTCCCACCGTATCCAAACTCACTCTTAAAGCACCCATCCCTACTATGGTGACTATAAATACTCAACAAAGGTCGGAATAACCGTGGCTGCTGAGAATTATTTCGACACGGCAAAATCCCCGCTCTCCATCTATACCTCCGTACCCACCCTGCCAACTAAGAATACTCGACCGGCAAACTCCCCGATGAAAATCCTATCCTCCCACCGTATCCAAACTCACTCTTAAAGCACCCATCCCTACTATGGTGACTAATATACTCAACAAAGGTTGGAATAACCGTGGCTGCTAAGAATTATTTCGACACGGCAAAATCCCCGCTCTCCATCTATACCTCCGTACCCACCCTGCAAACTAAGAATACTCGACCGGCAAATTCCCCGATGGAAATCCTATCCTCCCACCGTATCCAAACTCACTCTTAAAGTACCCATCCCTACTATGGTGACTAATTAATATACTCAACAAAGGTTTAAATAACCGTGGCTGCTAAGAATTATTTCGACACGGCAAAATCCCCGCTCTCCATCTATAGCTCCGTACTTACCCTGCCAACTAAGAATACTCGACCGGCAAATTCCCCGCTGGAAATCCTATCCTCCCACTGGATCCAAACTCACTCTTAAAGTACCCATCCCTACTATGGTGACTAATTAATACACTCAACAAAAGTCGGAATAACCGTGGCTGCTAAGAATTATTTCGACACGGCAAAATCCCCGCTCTCCATCTATACCTCCGTACCCAACCTGCCAACTAAGAATACTCGACCGGCAAATTCCCCGATGAAAATCCTATCCTCCCAACCGTATCCAAACTCACTCTTAAAGCACCCATCCCTAATATGGTGACTAATATACTCAACGCAAGTCGGAATAACCGTGCCTGCTAAGAATTATTTCGACACGGCAAAATCCCCGCTCTCCAATTATACCTCCGCACCCACCCTGCCAACTATGAATACTCGACCGGTAAATTCCCCGCAGGAAATCCTATCATCCCACCGTATCTAAACTGATTCTTAAAGTACCCATCCCTACTATGGTGACTAGTTAATATATTTAACAAAGGTCGGAATAACCGTGGCTGCTAAGAATTATTTCGACACGGCAAAATCCCCGCTCTCTATTTATACCTCCGTACCCACTCTGCCAACTAAGAATACTCGACAGGCAAATTCCCCGCAGGAAATCCTATCCTCCCACCGCATCCAAACTCACTTTTAAAGTACCCATCCCTACTATGGTGACTAATTAATATACTCAACAAAGGTTGGAATAACCGTGGCTGCTAAGAATTATTTCGACACGGCAAAATCCCCGCTCTCCATCAATACCTCCGTACCCACCCTGCCAACTAAGAATACTCGACCGGCAAAATCCCCGCAGGAAATCCTATCCTCCCACCGTATCCAAACTCACTTTTAAAGTACCCATCCCTACTATGGTGACTAATTAATATACTCAACGCAAGTCGGAATAACCGTGCCTGCTAAGAATTATTTCGACACGGCAAAATCCCCGCTCTCCATCTATACCTCCGTACAAACCCTGCCAAATAAGAATACTCGACCGGCAAATTCCCCGCTGGAAATCCTCTCCTCAAACTGTATCGAAACTCACTTTTAAAGTACCCATCGCTACTATGGTGACTAATTAATATACTCAACGCAAGTCGGAATAACTATGCCTGCTAAGAATTATTTCGACACGGCAAAATCCCCGCTCTCCAATTATACCTCCGTACCCACCCTGCCAACTAAGAATACTCGACCGGCAAATTCCCCGCTGGAAATCCTGTCCTCCCACCGTATCCAAACTCACTCTTAAAGCACCCATCCCTACTATGGTGACTAATATACTCAACAAAGGTCGGAATAACCGAGGCTGCTGAGAATTATTTCGATACGGCAAAATCCCTGCTCTCCATCTATACCTCCGTACCCACCCTGCCAACTATGAATACTCGACCGGCAAATTCCCCGCTGGAAATCCTATCCTCCCACCGTATCCAAACTCACTCTTAAACCACCCATCCCTACTATGGTGACTAATATACTCAACAAAGGTCGGAATAACCGAGGCTGCTGAGAATTATTTCGACACGGCAAAATCCCCCTCTCCATCTATACCTACGTACAAACCCTGCCAACTAAGAATACTCGACCGGTAAATTCCCCGCAGGAAATCCTATCATCCCACCGTATCTAAACTCATTCATAAAGTACCCATCCCTACTATGGTGACTAGTTAATATACTTAACAAAGGTCGGAATAACCGTGGCTGCTAAGAATTATTTCGACACGGCAAAATCCCCGCTCTCCATCTATACCTCCGTACCCACCCTGCCAACTAAGAATACTCGACCGGCAAATTCCCCGCAGGAAATCCTATCCTCCCACCGTATTCAAACTCACTTTTAAAGTACCCATCCCTACTATGGTGACTAATTAATATACTCAACAAAAGTCGGAATAACCGTGGCTGCTAAGAATTATTTCGACCCGGCAAAATCCCCGCTCTCCATCAATACCTCCGTACCCACCCTGCCAACTAAGAATACTCGACCGGCAAATTCCCCGCTTTAAATCCTATCCTCCCACCTTATCCAAACTCACTCTTAAAGTACCCATCCCTACTATGGTGAATTATTAATATACTCAACAAAAGTCGGAATACCCGTCACTGCTAAGAATTATTTCGACACGGCAAAATCCCCGCTCTCCATCTATACCTCCGTACCCACCCTGCCAACTAAGAATACTCGACCGGCAAATTCCCCGCTGGAAATCCTGTCCTCCCACCGTATCCAAACTCACTCTTAAAGCACCCATCCCTACTATGGTGACTAATATACTCAACAAAGGTCGGAATAACCGAGACTGCTGAGAATTATTTCGATACGGCAAAATCCCCGCTCTCCATCTATACCTCCGTACCCACCCTGCCAACTATGAATACTCGACCGGCAAATTCCCCGCTGGAAATCCTATCCTCCCACCGTATCCAAACTCACTCTTAAACCACCCATCCCTACTATGGTGACTAATATACTCAACAAAGGTCGGAATAACCGTGCCTGCTAAGAATTATTTCGACACGACAAAATCCCCGCTGTCCATCTATAGCTCCGTACCCACCCTGCCAACTAAAAATACTCGACCGGCAAATTCCCCCAAGTAAATCCTATCCTCCCACTGGATCCAAACTCACTCTTAAAGTACCCATCCCTACTATGGTGACTAATTAATATACTCAACAAAAGTCGGAAAAACCGTGGCTGCTAAGAATTATTTCGACACAGCAAAATCCCCGCTCTGCATATATACCTCCGTACCCACCCTGCCAACTAAGAATACTCGACCGGCAAATCCCCCGATGGAAACCCTATCCTCCCACCGTATCCAAACTCACTCTTAAAGCACCCATCCCTACTATGGTGACTAATATACTCAACAAAAGTCGGAATAACCGTGGCTGCTAAGAATTATTTCGACACGGCAAAATCCCCGCTCTCCATCGATACCTCCGTACCCACCCTGCCAACTAAGAATACTCGACCGGCAAATTCCCCGCTTGAAATCCTATCCTCCCACCGTATCCAAACTCACTCTTAAAGTACCCATCCCTACTATGGTGACTAACTAATATACTCAACAAAGGTTGGTAAAACAGTGGCTGCTAAGAATTATTTCGAAACGACAAAATCCCCGCTCTCCATCTATACCTCCGCACAAACCCTGCCAACTAAGAATACTCGACCGGCAAAATCCCCGCTGGAAATCCTATCCTCCCACTGGATCCAAACTCACTCTGAAAGTACCCATCCCTACTATGGTGACTAATTAATACACTCAACAAAAGTCGGAATAACCGGGCTGCTAAGAATTATTTCGACACGGCAAAATCCCCGCTCTCCATCTATAGCTCCGTACTTACCCTTCCAACTAAGAATACTCGACCGGCAAATTCCCCGCTGGAAATCCTATCCTCCCACCTTATCCAAACTCACTCTCAAAGTACCCATCCCTACTATGGTGACTAATTAATATACTCAACGCAAGTCGGAATAACCGTGCCTGCTAAGAATTATTTCGACACGACAAAATCCCCGCTCTCCATCTATAGCTCCGTACCCACCCTGCCAACTAAAAATACTCGACCGGCAAATTCCCCCAAGTAAATCCTATCCTCCCACTGGATCCAAACTCACTCTTAAAGTACCCATCCCTACTATGGTGACTAATTAATATACTCAACAAAAGTCGGAAAAACCGTGGCTGCTAAGAATTATTTCGACACAGCAAAATCCCCGCTCTGCATATATACCTCCGTACCCACCCTGCCAACTAAGAATACTCGACCGGCAAATTCCCCGATGGAAACCCTATCCTCCCACCGTATCCAAACTCACTCTTAAAGCACCCATCCCTACTATGGTGACTAATATACTCAACAAAAGTCGGAATAACCGTGGCTGCTAAGAATTATTTCGACACGGCAAAATCCCCGCTCTCCATCGATACCTCCGTACCCACCCTGCCAACTAAGAATACTCGACCGGCAAATTCCCCGCTTGAAATCCTATCCTCCCACCGTATCCAAACTCACTCTTAAAGTACCCATCCCTACTATGGTGACTAACTAATATACTCAACAAAGGTTGGTAAAACAGTGGCTGCTAAGAATTATTTCGAAACGACAAAATCCCCGCTCTCCATCTATACCTCCGCACAAACCCTGCCAACTAAGAATACTCGACCGGCAAAATCCCCGCTGGAAATCCTATCCTCCCACTGGATCCAAACTCACTCTGAAAGTACCCATCCCTACTATGGTGACTAATTAATACACTCAACAATAGTCGGAATAACCGGGCTGCTAAGAATTATTTCGACACGGCAAAATCCCCGCTCTCCATCTATACCTCCCCACGACCCCTGCCAACTAAGAATACTCGACCGGCAAATTCTCCCAGGTAAATCCTATCCTCCCACTGGATCCAAACTCACTCTTAAAGTACCCATCCCTACTATGGTGACTAATTAATATACTCAACAAAAGTCGGAAAAACCGTGGCTGCTAAGAATTATTTCGACGCAGCAAAATCCCCGCTCTGCATATATACCTCCGTACCCACCCTGCCAACTAAGAATACTCGACCGGCAAATTCCCCGCTGGAAATCCTATCCTCCCACCTTATCCAAACTCACTCTCAAAGTACCCATCCCTACTATGGTGACTAATTAATATACTCAACGCAAGTCGAAATAACCGTGCCTGCTAAGAATTATTTCGACACGGCAAAATCCCCGCTCTCCATCTATAGCTCCGTACCCACCCTGCCAACTAAGAATACTCGACCGGCAAATTCCCCGAAGGAAATCCTATCCTCCCACCTTATCCAAACTCACTCTTAAAGTACCAATCCCTACTATGGTGACTAATTAATATACTCAACAAAAGTCGGACAAACCGTGGCTGCTAAGAATTATTTCGACACAGCAAAATCCCCGCTCTGCATCTATACCTCCGCACGAACCCTGCCAACTAAGAATACTCGACCGGCAAGTTCCCCGCTGGAAATCCTATCCTCCCACCGTATCCAAACTCACTCTTAAAGCACCCATCCCTACTAGGTGACTAACTAATATACTCAACAAAGGTTGGAATAACCGTGGCTGCTAAGAATTATTTCGACACGGCAAAATCCCCGCTCTCCATCTATAGCTCCGTACTTACCCTGCCAACTAAGAATACTCGACCGGCAAATTCCCCGCTGGAAATCCTATCCTCCCACCTTATCCAAACTCACTCTCAAAGTACCCATCCCTACTATTTTGACTAATTAATATACTCAACGCAAGTCGGAATAACCGTGCCTGCTAAGAATTATTTCGACACGACAAAATCCCCGCTCTCCATCTATAGCTCCGTACCCACCCTGCCAACTAAGAATACTCGACCGGCAAATTCCCCCAAGTAAATCCTATCCTCCCACTGGATCCAAACTCACTCTTAAAGTACCCATCCCTACTATGGTGACTAATTAATATACTCAACAAAAGTCGGAAAAACCGTGGCTGCTAAGAATTATTTCGACACAGCAAAATCCCCGCTCTGCATATATACCTCCGTACCCACCCTGCCAACTAAGAATACTCGACCGGCAAATTCCCCGATGGAAACCCTATCCTCCCACCGTATCCAAACTCACTCTTAAAGCACCCATCCCTACTATGGTGACTAATATACTCAACAAAAGTCGGAATAATCGTGGCTGCTAAGAATTATTTCGACACGGCAAAATCCCCGCTCTCCATCTATAGCTCCGTACTTACCCTGCCAACTAAGAATACTCGACCGGCAAATTCCCCGCTGGAAATCCTATCCTCCCACCTTATCCAAACTCACTCTCAAAGTACCCATCCCTACTATGGTGACTAATTAATATACTCAACGCAAGTCGAAATAACCGTGCCTGCTAAGAATTATTTCGACACGGCAAAATCCCCGCTCTCCATCTATAGCTCCGTACCCACCCTGCCAACTAAGAATACTCGACCGGCAAATTCCCCGAAGGAAATCCTATCCTCCCACCTTATCCAAACTCACTCTTAAAGTACCAATCCCTACTATGGTGACTAATTAATATACTCAACAAAAGTCGGACAAACCGTGGCTGCTAAGAATTATTTCGACACAGCAAAATCCCCGCTCTGCATCTATACCTCCGCACGAACCCTGCCAACTAAGAATACTCGACCGGCAAGTTCCCCGCTGGAAATCCTATCCTCCCACCGTATCCAAACTCACTCTTAAAGCACCCATCCCTACTAGGTGACTAACTAATATACTCAACAAAGGTTGGAATAACCGTGGCTGCTAAGAATTATTTCGACACGGCAAAATCCCCGCTCTCCATCTATAGCTCCGTACTTACCCTGCCAACTAAGAATACTCGACCGGCAAATTCCCCGCTGGAAATCCTATCCTCCCACCTTATCCAAACTCACTCTCAAAGTACCCATCCCTACTATTTTGACTAATTAATATACTCAACGCAAGTCGGAATAACCGTGCCTGCTAAGAATTATTTCGACACGACAAAATCCCCGCTATCCATCTATAGCTCCGTACCCACCCTGCCAACTAAGAATACTCGACCGGCAAATTCCCCCAAGTAAATCCTATCCTCCCACTGGATCCAAACTCACTCTTAAAGTACCCATCCCTACTATGGTGACTAATTAATATACTCAACAAAAGTCGGAAAAACCGTGGCTGCTAAGAATTATTTCGACACAGCAAAATCCCCGCTCTGCATATATACCTCCGTACCCACCCTGCCAACTAAGAATACTCGACCGGCAAATTCCCCGATGGAAACCCTATCCTCCCACCGTATCCAAACTCACTCTTAAAGCACCCATCCCTACTATGGTGACTAATATACTCAACAAAAGTCGGAATAACCGTGGCTGCTAAGAATTATTTCGACACGGCAAAATCCCCGCTCTCCATCTATAGCTCCGTACTTACCCTGCCAACTAAGAATACTCGACCGGCAAATTCCCCGCTGGAAATCCTATCCTCCCACCTTATCCAAACTCACTCTCAAAGTACCCATCCCTACTATGGTGACTAATTAATATACTCAACGCAAGTCGAAATAACCGTGCCTGCTAAGAATTATTTCGACACGGCAAAATCCCCGCTCTCCATCTATAGCTCCGTACCCACCCTGCCAACTAAGAATACTCGACCGGCAAATTCCCCGAAGGAAATCCTATCCTCCCACCTTATCCAAACTCACTCTTAAAGTACCAATCCCTACTATGGTGACTAATTAATATACTCAACAAAAGTCGGACAAACCGTGGCTGCTAAGAATTATTTCGACACAGCAAAATCCCCGCTCTGCATCTATACCTCCGCACGAACCCTGCCAACTAAGAATACTCGACCGACAAGTTCCCCGCTGGAAATCCTATCCTCCCACCGTATCCAAACTCACTCTTAAAGCACCCATCCCTACTAGGTGACTAACTAATATACTCAACAAAGGTTGGAATAACCGTGGCTGCTAAGAATTATTTCGACACGGCAAAATCCCCGCTCTCCATCTATAGCTCCGTACTTACCCTGCCAACTAAGAATACTCGACCGGCAAATTCCCCGCTGGAAATCCTAACCTCCCACCTTATCCAAACTCACTCTCAAAGTACCCATCCCTACTATTTTGACTAATTAATATACTCAACGCAAGTCGGAATAACCGTGCCTGCTAAGAATTATTTCGACACGACAAAATCCCCGCTCTCCATCTATAGCTCCGTACCCACCCTGCCAACTAAGAATACTCGACCGGCAAATTCCCCCAAGTAAATCCTATCCTCCCACTGCATCCAAACTCACTCTTAAAGTACCCATCCCTACTATGGTGACTAATTAATATACTCAACAAAAGTCGGAAAAACCGTGGCTGCTAAGAATTATTTCGACACAGCAAAATCCCCGCTCTGCATATATACCTCCGTACCCACCCTGCCAACTAAGAATACTCGACCGGCAAATTCCCCGATGGAAACCCTATCCTCCCACCGTATCCAAACTCACTCTTAAAGCACCCATCCCTACTATGGTGACTAATATACTCAACAAAAGTGGGAATAACCGTGGCTGCTAAGAATTATTTCGACACGGCAAAATCCCCGCTCTCCATCGATACCTCCGCACAAACCCTGCCAACTAAGAATACTCGACCGGTAAATTCCCCGCAGGAAATCCTATCATCCCACCGTATCTAAACTGATTCTTAAAGTACCCATCCCTACTATGGTGACTAGTTAATATATTTAACAAAGGTCGGAATAACCGTGGCTGTTAAGAATTATTTCGACACGGCAAAATCCCCGCTCTCCATCTATACCTCCGTACCCACTCTGCCAACTAAGAATACTCGACAGGCAAATTCCCCGATGGAAATCCTATCCTCCCACCGTATCCAAACTCACTCTTAAAGCACCCATCCCTACTATGGTGACTAATTAATATACTCAACAAAGGTTGGAATAACCGTGGCTGCTAAGAATTATTTCGACACGGCAAAATCCCCGCTCTCCATCAATACCTCCGAACCCACCCTGCCAACTAAGAATACTCGACCGGCAAATTCCCCGATGGAAATCCTATCCTCCCACCGTATCCAAACTCACTCTTAAAGCACCCATCCCTACTATGGTGACTAATTAATATACTCAACAAAGGTTGGAATAACCGTGGCTGCTAATAATTATTCGACACGGCAAAATCCCTCTCTCCATCTATACCTCCGTACCCACCCTGTCAACTAAGAATACTCGACCGGCAAATTCCCCGCTGGAGAACCTCTCCTCCCACTGTATCCAAACTCAATCTTAAAGTACCCATCCCTACTATGGTGACTAATTAATACACTCAACAAAAGTCGGAATAACCGGGCTGCTAAGAATTATTTCGACACGGCAAAATCCCCGCTCTCCATCTATACCTCCGCACGACCCCTGCCAACTAAGAATACTCGACCGGCAAATTCTCCCAGGTAAATCCTATCCTCCCACTGGATCCAAACTCACTCTTAAAGTACCCATCCCTACTATGGTGACTAATTAATATACTCAACAAAAGTCGGAAAAACCGTGGCTGCTAAGAATTATTTCGACGCAGCAAAATCCCCGCTCTGCATATATACCTCCGTACCCACCCTGCCAACTAAGAATACTCGACCGGCAAATTCCCCGATGGAAATCCTATCCTCCCACCGTATCCAAACTCACTCTTAAAGCACCCATCCCTACTATGGTGACTAATATACTCAACAAAAGTCGGAATAACCGTGGCTGCTAAGAATTATTTCGACACGGCAAAATCCCCGCTCTCCATCGATACCTCCGCACAAACCCTGCCAACTAAGAATAATCGACCGGCAAATTTCCCTGCTGGAAATCCTATCCTCCCACTGGATCCAAACTCACTCTTAAAGTACCCATCTCTACTATGGTGACTAATTAATACACTCAACAAAAGTCGGAATAACCGGGCTGCTAAGAACTATTTCGACACGGCAAAATCCCCGCTCTCCATCTATACCTCCGCACGACCCCTGCCAACTAAGAATACTCGACCGGCAAATTCTCCCAGGTAAATCCTATCCTCCCACTGGATCCAAACTCACTCTTAAAGTACCCATCCCTACTATGGTGACTAATTAATATACTCAACAAAAGTCGGAATAACCGTGGCTGCTAAGAATTATTTCGACACGGCAAAATCCCCGCTCTCCATCTATACCTCCGTACCCACCCTGCCAACTAAGAATACTCGACCGGCAAATTCCCCGCTTGAAATCCTATCCTCCCACCGTATCCAAACTCACTCTTAAAGTACCCATCCCTACTATGGTGACTAACTAATATACTCAACAAAGGTTGGTAAAACAGTGGCTGCTAAGAATTATTTCGAAACGACAAAATCCCCGCTCTCCATCTATACCTCCGCACAAACCCTGCCAACTAAGAATACTCGACCGGCAAAATCCCCGCTGGAAATCCTATCCTCCCACTGGATCCAAACTCACTCTGAAAGTACCCATCCCTACTATGGTGACTAATTAATATACTCAACAAAGGTTGGAATAACCGTGGCTGCTAAGAATTATTTCGACACGACAAAATCCCCGCTCTCCATCTATACCTCCGCACGACCCCTGCCAACTAAGAATACTCGACCGGCAAATTCCCCCAAGTAAATCCTATCCTCCCACTGGATCCAAACTCACTCTTAAAGTACCCATCCCTACTATGGTGACTAATTAATACACTCAACAAAAGTCGGAATAACCGTGGCTGCTAAGAATTATTTCGACACGGCAAAATCCCCGCTCTCCATCTATACCTCCGTACCCACCCTGCCAACTAAGAATACTCGACCGGCAAATTCCCCGATGAAAATCCTATCCTCCCACCGTATCCAAACTCACTCTTAAAGTACCCATCCCTACTATGGTGACTAACTAATATACTCAACAAAGGTTGGTAAAACAGTGGCCGCTAAGAATTATTTCGAAACGACAAAATCCCCGCTCTCCATCTATACCTCCGCACAAACCCTGCCAACTAAGAATACTCGACCGGCAAAATCCCCGCTGGAAATCCTATCCTCCCACTGGGTCCAAACTCACTCTGAAAGTACCCATCCCTACTATGGTGACTAATTAATATACTCAACAAAGGTTGGAATAACCGTGGCTGCTAAGAATTATTTCGACACGACAAAATCCCCGCTCTCCATCTATACCTCCGCACGACCCCTGCCAACTAAGAATACTCGACCGGCAAATTCCCCCAAGTAAATCCTATCCTCCCACTGGATCCAAACTCACTCTTAAAGTACCCATCCCTACTATGGTGACTAATTAATACACTCAACAAAAGTCGGAATAACCGTGGCTGCTAAGAATTATTTCGACACGGCAAAATCCCCGCTCTCCATCTATACCTCCGTACCCACCCTGCCAACTAAGAATACTCGACCGGCAAATTCCCCGATGAAAATCCTATCCTCCCAACCGTATCCAAACTCACTCTTAAAGCACCCATCCCTACTATGGTGACTAATATACTCAACGCAAGTCGGAATAACCGTGCCTGCTAAGAATTATTTCGACACGGCAAAATCCCCGCTCTCCAATTATACCTCCGCACCCACCCTGCCAACTATGAATACTCGACCGGTAAATTCCCCGCAGGAAATCCTATCATCCCACCGTATCTAAACTGATTCTTAAAGTACCCATCCCTACTATGGTGACTAGTTAATATATTTAACAAAGGTCGGAATAACCGTGGCTGCTAAGAATTATTTCAACACGGCAAAATCCCCGCTCTCCATCTATACCTCCGTACCCACTCTGCCAACTAAGAATACTCGACAGGCAAATTCCCCGCAGGAAATCCTATCCTCCCACCGCATCCAAACTCACTTTTAAAGTACCCATCCCTACTATGGTGACTAATTAATATACTCAACAAAGGTTGGAATAACCGTGGCTGCTAAGAATTATTTCGACACGGCAAAATCCCCGCTCTCCATCAATACCTCCGCACCCACTCTGCCAACTAAGAATACTCGACAGGCAAATTCCCCGCAGGAAATCCTATCCTCCCACCGCATCCAAACTCACTCTTAAAGCACCCATCCCTACTATGGTGACTAATATACTCAACGCAAGTCGGAATAACCGTGCCTGCTAAGAATTATTTCGACACGGCAAAATCCCCGCTCTCCAATTATACCTCCGCACCCACCCTGCCAACTATGAATACTCGACTGGTAAATTCCCCGCAGGAAATCCTATCATCCCACCGTATCTAAACTGATTCTTAAAGTACCCATCCCTACTATGGTGACTAGTTAATATATTTAACAAAGGTCGGAATAACCGTGGCTGTTAAGAATTATTTCGACACGGCAAAATCCCCGCTCTCCATCTATACCTCCGTACCCACTCTGCCAACTAAGAATACTCGACAGGCAAATTCCCCGCAGGAAATCCTATCCTCCCACCGTATCCAAACTCACTTTTAAAGTACCCATCCCTACTATGGTGACTAATTAATATACTCAACAAAGGTTGGAATAACCGTGGCTGCTAAGAATTATTTCGACACGGCAAAATCCCCGCTCTCCATCAATACCTCCGTACCCACCCTGCCAACTAAGAATACTCGACCGGCAAATTCCCCGATGGAAATCCTATCCTCCCACCGTATCCAAACTCACTCTTAAAGCACCCATCCCTACTATGGTGACTAATTAATATACTCAACAAAGGTTGGAATAACCGTGGCTGCTAATAATTATTCGACACGGCAAAATCCCCTCTCTCCATCTATACCTCCGTACCCACTCTGCCAACTAAGAATACTCGACAGGCAAATTCCCCGCAGGAAATCCTATCCTCCCACCGTATCCAAACTCACTTTTAAAGTACCCATCCCTACTATGGTGACTAATTAATATACTCAACAAAGGTTGGAATAACCGTGGCTGCTAAGAATTATTTCGACACGGCAAAATCCCCGCTCTCCATCTATACCTCCGTACCCACCCTGCCAACTAAGAATACTCGACCGGCAAATTCCCCGCTTGAAATCCTATCCTCCCACCGTATCCAAACTCACTCTTAAAGCACCCATCCCTACTATGGTGACTAATTAATATACTCAACAAAGGTTGGAATAACCGTGGCTGCTAAGAATTATTTCGACACGGCAAAATCCCCGCTCTCCATCTATACCTCCGTACCCACTCTGCCAACTAAGAATACTCGACCGGCAAATTCCCCGATGGAAATCCTATCCTCCCACCGTATCCAAACTCACTCTTAAAGCACCCATCCCTACTATGGTGACTAATTAATATACTCAACAAAGGTTGGAATAACCGTGGCTGCTAATAATTATTCGACACGGCAAAATCCCCGCTCTCCATCTATACCTCCGTACCCACCCTGCCAACTAAGAATACTCGACCGGCAAATTCCCCGCTTGAAATCCTATCCTCCCACCGTATCCAAACTCACTTTTAAAGTACCCATCCCTACTATGGTGACTAATTAATATACTCAACAAAGGTTGGAATAACCGTGGCTGCTAAGAATTATTTCGACACGGCAAAATCCCCGCTCTCCATCTATACCTCCGTACCCACTCTGCCAACTAAGAATACTCGACCGGCAAATTCCCCGATGGAAATCCTATCCTCCCACCGTATCCAAACTCACTCTTAAAGCACCCATCCCTACTATGGTGACTAATTAATATACTCAACAAAGGTTGGAATAACCGTGGCTGCTAATAATTATTCGACACGGCAAAATCCCCTCTCTCCATCTATACCTCCGTACCCACTCTGCCAACTAAGAATACTCGACAGGCAAATTCCCCGCAGGAAATCCTATCCTCCCACCGTATCCAAACTCACTTTTAAAGTACCCATCCCTACTATGGTGACTAACTAATATACTCAACAAAGGTTGGTAAAACAGTGGCTGCTAAGAATTATTTCGAAACGACAAAATCCCCGCTCTCCATCTATACCTCCGCACAAACCCTGCCAACTAAGAATACTCGACCGGCAAAATCCCCGCTGGAAATCCTATCCTCCCACTGGATCCAAACTCACTCTGAAAGTACCCATCCCTACTATGGTGACTAATTAATATACTCAACAAAGGTTGGAATAACCGTGGCTGCTAAGAATTATTTCGACACGACAAAATCCCCGCTCTCCATCTATACCTCCGCACGACCCCTGCCAACTAAGAATACTCGACCGGCAAATTCCCCCAAGTAAATCCTATCCTCCCACTGGATCCAAACTCACTCTTAAAGTACCCATCCCTACTATGGTGACTAATTAATACACTCAACAAAAGTCGGAATAACCGTGGCTGCTAAGAATTATTTCGACACGGCAAAATCCCCGCTCTCCATCTATACCTCCGTACCCACCCTGCCAACTAAGAATACTCGACCGGCAAATTCCCCGATGAAAATCCTATCCTCCCAACCGTATCCAAACTCACTCTTAAAGCACCCATCCCTACTATGGTGACTAATATACTCAACGCAAGTCGGAATAACCGTGCCTGCTAAGAATTATTTCGACACGGCAAAATCCCCGCTCTCCAATTATACCTCCGCACCCACCCTGCCAACTATGAATACTCGACCGGTAAATTCCCCGCAGGAAATCCTATCATCCCACCGTATCTAAACTGATTCTTAAAGTACCCATCCCTACTATGGTGACTAGTTAATATATTTAACAAAGGTCGGAATAACCGTGGCTGCTAAGAATTATTTCAACACGGCAAAATCCCCGCTCTCCATCTATACCTCCGTACCCACTCTGCCAACTAAGAATACTCGACATGCAAATTCCCCGCAGGAAATCCTATCCTCCCACCGCATCCAAACTCACTTTTAAAGTACCCATCCCTACTATGGTGACTAATTAATATACTCAACAAAGGTTGGAATAACCGTGGCTGCTAAGAATTATTTCGACACGGCAAAATCCCCGCTCTCCATCAATACCTCCGCACCCACTCTGCCAACTAAGAATACTCGACAGGCAAATTCCCCGCAGGAAATCCTATCCTCCCACCGCATCCAAACTCACTCTTAAAGCACCCATCCCTACTATGGTGACTAATATACTCAACGCAAGTCGGAATAACCGTGCCTGCTAAGAATTATTTCGACACGGCAAAATCCCCGCTCTCCAATTATACCTCCGCACCCACCCTGCCAACTATGAATACTCGACCGGTAAATTCCCCGCAGGAAATCCTATCATCCCACCGTATCTAAACTGATTCTTAAAGTACCCATCCCTACTATGGTGACTAGTTAATATATTTAACAAAGGTCGGAATAACCGTGGCTGTTAAGAATTATTTCGACACGGCAAAATCCCCGCTCTCCATCTATACCTCCGTACCCACTCTGCCAACTAAGAATACTCGACAGGCAAATTCCCCGCAGGAAATCCTATCCTCCCACCGTATCCAAACTCACTTTTAAAGTACCCATCCCTACTATGGTGACTAATTAATATACTCAACAAAGGTTGGAATAACCGTGGCTGCTAAGAATTATTTCGACACGGCAAAATCCCCGCTCTCCATCTATACCTCCGTACCCACCCTGCCAACTAAGAATACTCGACCGGCAAATTCCCCGATGAAAATCCTATCCTCCCAACCGTATCCAAACTCACTCTTAAAGCACCCATCCCTACTATGGTGACTAATATACTCAACGCAAGTCGGAATAACCGTGCCTGCTAAGAATTATTTCGACACGGCAAAATCCCCGCTCTCCAATTATACCTCCGCACCCACCCTGCCAACTATGAATACTCGACCGGTAAATTCCCCGCAGGAAATCCTATCATCCCACCGTATCTAAACTGATTCTTAAAGTACCCATCCCTACTATGGTGACTAATTAATATACTCAACAAAGGTTGGAATAACCGTGGCTGCTAAGAATTATTTCGACACGGCAAAATCCCCGCTCTCCATCAATACCTCCGCACCCACTCTGCCAACTAAGAATACTCGACAGGCAAATTCCCCGCAGGAAATCCTATCCTCCCACCGCATCCAAACTCACTCTTAAAGCACCCATCCCTACTATGGTGACTAATATACTCAACGCAAGTCGGAATAACCGTGCCTGCTAAGAATTATTTCGACACGGCAAAATCCCCGCTCTCCAATTATACCTCCGCACCCACCCTGCCAACTATGAATACTCGACCGGTAAATTCCCCGCAGGAAATCCTATCATCCCACCGTATCTATACTGATTCTTAAAGTACCCATCCCTACTATGGTGACTAGTTAATATATTTAACAAAGGTCGGAATAACCGTGGCTGTTAAGAATTATTTCGACACGGCAAAATCCCCGCTCTCCATCTATACCTCCGTACCCACTCTGCCAACTAAGAATACTCGACAGGCAAATTCCCCGCAGGAAATCCTATCCTCCCACCGTATCCAAACTCACTTTTAAAGTACCCATCCCTACTATGGTGACTAATTAATATACTCAACAAAGGTTGGAATAACCGTGGCTGCTAAGAATTATTTCGACACGGCAAAATCCCCGCTCTCCATCAATACCTCCGTACCCACCCTGCCAACTAAGAATACTCGACCGGCAAATTCCCCGATGGAAATCCTATCCTCCCACCGTATCCAAACTCACTCTTAAAGCACCCATCCCTACTATGGTGACTAATTAATATACTCAACAAAGGTTGGAATAACCGTGGCTGCTAATAATTATTCGACACGGCAAAATCCCCTCTCTCCATCTATACCTCCGTACCCACCCTGTCAACTAAGAATACTCGACCGGCAAATTCCTTGAAGGAAATCCTATCCTCCCACTGGATCCAAACTCACTCTTAAAGTACCCATCCCTACTATGGTGACTAATTAATACACTCAACAAAAGTCGGAATAACCGTGGCTGCTAAGAATTATTTCGACATGGCAAAATCCCCGCTCTTTATCAATACCTCCGTACCCACCCTGCCAACTAAGAATACTCGACCGGCAAATTCCCCGAAGGAAATCCTATCCTCCCACTGGATCCAAACTCACTCTTAAAGTACCCATCCCTACTATGGTGACTAATTAATACACTCAACAAAAGTCGGAATAACCGTGGCTGCTAAGAATTATTTCGACACGGCAAAATCCCCGCTCTCCATCAATACCTCCGTACCCACCCTGCCAACTAAGAATACTCGACCGGCAAATTCCCCAATGGAAATCCTATCCTCCCACCGTATCCAAACTCACTCTTAAAGCACCCATTCCTACTATGGTGACTAATATACTCAACAAAAGTCGGAATAACCGTGGCTGCTAAGAATTATTTCGACACGGCAAAATCCCCGCTCTCCATCGATATCTCCGCACAAACCCTGCCAACTAAGAATACTCGACCGGCAAATTCCCCGCTGGAAATCCTATCCTCCCACTGGATCCAAACTCACTCTTATAGTACCCATCCCTACTATGGTGACTAATTAATACACTCAACAAAAGTCGGAATAACCGTGGCTGCTAAGAATTATTTCGACACGGCAAAGTCCCCGCTCTCCATCGATACCTCCGTACCCACCCTGCCAACTAAGAATACTCGACAGGCAAATTCCCCGCAGGAAATCGTATCCTCCCACCGTATCCAAACTCACTTTTAAAGTACCCATCCCTACTATGGTGACTAATTAATATACTCAACAAAGGTTGGAATAACCGTGGCTGCTAAGAATTATTTCGACACGGCAAAATCCCCGCTCTCCATCAATACCTCCGTACCCACCCTGCCAACTAAGAATACTCGACAGGCAAATTCCCCGCAGGAAATCCTATCCTCCCACCGCATCCAAACTCACTTTTAAAGTACCCATCCCTACTATGGTGACTAATTAATATACTCAACAAAGGTTGGAATAACCGTGGCTGCTAAGAATTATTTCGACACGGCAAAATCCCCGCTCTCCATCAATACCTCCGTACCCACCCTGCCAACTAAGAATACTCGACCGGCAAAATCCCCGCAGGAAATCCTATCCTCCCACCGTATCCAAACTCACTTTTAAAGTACCCATCCCTACTATGGTGACTAATTAATATACTCAACAAAGGTTGGAATAACCGTGGCTGCTAAGAATTATTTCGACACGGCAAAATCCCCGCTCTCCATCAATACCTCCGTACCCACCCTGCCAACTAAGAATACTCGACCGGCAAATTCCCCGAAGGAAATCCTATCCTCCCACTGGATCCAAACTGTAGGGTCTCCTGATCCCTACCGTCACTGACCACCGATCTCCTCCAGAGATCCACACCTGAAGATCATCGTGGAGATGACCACTCCGGATTCCTCTCCAGGAATCCCATCTCCAGCATCAGTCTCTCCTCACCTGCCCTTCTGGCCACATCTATTCTTGGAGGCTGTTCCGCCTCGGGATTGGGATCCTAAATCCCATCCCCAACTTATATATAACTCTGTCTCTTTTCCATTGGGAATAAATCCACTAATTCGTGTACATCTTCCTCTATGTACCCTTCGCCTTATTCCACGACCTCTAATAGGTCAGCATAAGGTCATCCAGGCATCCCTGAGCTAGCTGGCACCTAGGCTGATAGGGGAATAGGCCCCCTCCAGCCCCATAAAACTCACTCTTAAAGTACTTATCCCTACTATGGTGACTAATTAATACACTCAACAAAAGTCGGAATAACCGTGGCTGCTAAGAATTATTTCGACACGGCAAAATCCCCGCTCTCCATCAATACCTCCGTACCCACCCTGCCAACTAAGAATACTCGACCGGCAAATTCCCCGATGGAAATCCTATCCTCCCACCGCATCCAATTTCACTCTTAAAGCACCCATCCCTACTATGGTGACTAATATACTCAAGAAAAGTCGGAATAACCGTGGCTGCCAAGAATTATTTCGACACGGCAAAATCCCCGCTTTCCATCGATACCTCCGCACAAACCCTGCCAACTAAGAATACTCGACCGGCAAATTCCCCGCTGGAAATCCTATCCTCCCACTGGATCCAAACTCACTCTTATAGTACCCATCCCTACTATGGTGACTAATTAATACACTCAACAAAAGTCGGAATAACCGTGGCTGCTAAGAATTATTTCGACACGGCAAAATCCCCGCTCTCCATCGATACCTCCGTACCCACCCTGCCAACTAAGAATACTCGACAGGCAAATTCCCCGCAGGAAATCCTATCCTCCCACCGTATCCAAACTCACTTTTAAAGTACCCAACCCTACTATGGTGACTAATTAATATACTCAACAAAGGTTGGAATAACCGTGGCTGCTAAGAATTATTTCTATACGGCAAAATCCCCGCTCTCCATCAATACCTCCGTACCCACCCTGCCAACTAAGAATACTCGACCGGCAAATTCCCCGATGGAAATCCTATCCTCCCACCGTATCCAAACTCACTCTTAAAGCACCCATCCCTACTATGGTGACTATAAATACTCAACAAAGGTCGGAATAACCGTGGCTGCTGAGAATTATTTCGACACGGCAAAATCCCCGCTCTCCATCTATACCTCCGTACCCACCCTGCCAACTAAGAATACTCGACCGGCAAACTCCCCGATGAAAATCCTATCCTCCCACCGTATCCAAACTCACTCTTAAAGCACCCATCCCTACTATGGTGACTAATATACTCAACGCAAGTCGGAATAACCGTGCCTGCTAAGAATTATTTCGACACGGCAAAATCCCCGCTCTCCAATTATACCTCCGCACCTACCCTGCCAACTATGAATACTCGACCGGCAAATTCCCCGCAGGAAATCCTATCCTCCCACCGTATCCAAACTCACTTTTAAAGTACCCATCCCTACTATGGTGACTAATTAATATACTCAACAAAGGTTGGAATAACCGTGGCTGCTAAGAATTATTTCGACACGGCAAAATCCCCGCTCTCCATCAATACCTCCGTACCCACCCTGCCAACTAAGAATACTCGACCGGCAAATTCCCCGAAGGAAATCCTATCCTCCCACTGGATCCAAACTGTAGGGTCTCCTGATCCCTACCGTCACTGACCACCGATCTCCTCCAGAGATCCACACCTGAAGATCATCGTGGAGATGACCACTCCGGATTCCTCTCCAGGAATCCCATCTCCAGCATCAGTCTCTCCTCACCTGCCCTTCTGGCCACATCTATTCTTGGAGGCTGTTCCGCCTCGGGATTGGGATCCTAAATCCCATCCCCAACTTATATATAACTCTGTCTCTTTTCCATTGGGAATAAATCCACTAATTCGTGTACATCTTCCTCTATGTACCCTTCGCCTTATTCCACGACCTCTAATAGGTCAGCATAAGGTCATCCAGGCATCCCTGAGCTAGCTGGCACCTAGGCTGATAGGGGAATAGGCCCCCTCCAGCCCCATAAAACTCACTCTTAAAGTACTTATCCCTACTATGGTGACTAATTAATACACTCAACAAAAGTCGGAATAACCGTGGCTGCTAAGAATTATTTCGACACGGCAAAATCCCCGCTCTCCATCAATACCTCCGTACCCACCCTGCCAACTAAGAATACTCGACCGGCAAATTCCCCGATGGAAATCCTATCCTCCCACCGCATCCAATTTCACTCTTAAAGCACCCATCCCTACTATGGTGACTAATATACTCAAGAAAAGACGGAATAACCGTGGCTGCCAAGAATTATTTCGACACGGCAAAATCCCCGCTTTCCATCGATACCTCCGCACAAACCCTGCCAACTAAGAATACTCGACCGGCAAATTCCCCGCTGGAAATCCTATCCTCCCACTGGATCCAAACTCACTCTTATAGTACCCATCCCTACTATGGTGACTAATTAATACACTCAACAAAAGTCGGAATAACCGTGGCTGCTAAGAATTATTTCGACACGGCAAAATCCCCGCTCTCCATCGATACCTCCGTACCCACCCTGCCAACTAAGAATACTCGACAGGCAAATTCCCCGCAGGAAATCCTATCCTCCCACCGTATCCAAACTCACTTTTAAAGTACCCAACCCTACTATGGTGACTAATTAATATACTCAACAAAGGTTGGAATAACCGTGGCTGCTAAGAATTATTTCTATACGGCAAAATCCCCGCTCTCCATCAATACCTCCGTACCCACCCTGCCAACTAAGAATACTCGACCGGCAAATTCCCCGATGGAAATCCTATCCTCCCACCGTATCCAAACTCACTCTTAAAGCACCCATCCCTACTATGGTGACTATAAATACTCAACAAAGGTCGGAATAACCGTGGCTGCTGAGAATTATTTCGACACGGCAAAATCCCCGCTCTCCATCTATACCTCCGTACCCACCCTGCCAACTAAGAATACTCGACCGGCAAACTCCCCGATGAAAATCCTATCCTCCCACCGTATCCAAACTCACTCTTAAAGCACCCATCCCTACTATGGTGACTAATATACTCAACAAAGGTTGGAATAACCGTGGCTGCTAAGAATTATTTCGACACGGCAAAATCCCCGCTCTCCATCTATACCTCCGTACCCACCCTGCAAACTAAGAATACTCGACCGGCAAATTCCCCGATGGAAATCCTATCCTCCCACCGTATCCAAACTCACTCTTAAAGTACCCATCCCTACTATGGTGACTAATTAATATACTCAACAAAGGTTTAAATAACCGTGGCTGCTAAGAATTATTTCGACACGGCAAAATCCCCGCTCTCCATCTATAGCTCCGTACTTACCCTGCCAACTAAGAATACTCGACCGGCAAATTCCCCGCTGGAAATCCTATCCTCCCACTGGATCCAAACTCACTCTTAAAGTACCCATCCCTACTATGGTGACTAATTAATACACTCAACAAAAGTCGGAATAACCGTGGCTGCTAAGAATTATTTCGACACGGCAAAATCCCCGCTCTCCAATTATACCTCCGCACCCACCCTGCCAAATATGAATACTCGACCGGTAAATTCCCCGCAGGAAATCCTATCATCCCACCGTATCTAAACTGATTCTTAAAGTACCCATCCCTACTATGGTGACTAGTTAATATATTTAACAAAGGTCGGAATAACCGTGGCTGCTAAGAATTATTTCGACACGGCAAAATCCCCGCTCTCTATTTATACCTCCGTACCCACTCTGCCAACTAAGAATACTCGACAGGCAAATTCCCCGCAGGAAATCCTATCCTCCCACCGCATCCAAACTCACTTTTAAAGTACCCATCCCTACTATGGTGACTAATTAATATACTCAACAAAGGTTGGAATAACCGTGGCTGCTAAGAATTATTTCGACACGGCAAAATCCCCGCTCTCCATCAATACCTCCGTACCCACCCTGCCAACTAAGAATACTCGACCGGCAAAATCCCCGCAGGAAATCCTATCCTCCCACCGTATCCAAACTCACTTTTAAAGTACCCATCCCTACTATGGTGACTAATTAATATACTCAACAAAGGTTGGAATAACCGTGGCTGCTAAGAATTATTTCGACACGGCAAAATCCCCGCTCTCCATCTATACCTCCGTACCCACCCTGCCAACTAAGAATACTCGACCGGCAAATTCCCCGATGGAAATCCTATCCTCCCACCGCATCCAATTTCACTCTTAAAGCACCCATCCCTACTATGGTGACTAATATACTCAACGCAAGTCGGAATAACCGTGCCTGCTAAGAATTATTTCGACACGGCAAAATCCCCGCTCTCCAATTATACCTCCGCACCCACCCTGCCAACTACGAATACTCGACCGGTAAATTCCCCGCAGGAAATCTTATCATCCCACCGTATCTAAACTCATTCTTAAAGTACCCATCCCTACAATGGTGACTAACTAATATACTCAACAAAGGTTGGAATAACCGTGGCTGCTAAGAATTATTTCGACACGGCAAAATCCCCGCTCTCCATCTATACCTCCGTACCCACCCTGCCAACTAAGAATACTCGACCGGCAAATTCCCCGCTGGAAATCCTATCCTCCCACCGTATCCAAACTCACTCTTAAAGTACCCATCCCTACTATGGTGACTAACTAATATACTCAACAAAGGTTGGAAAAACAGTGGCTGCTAAGAATTATTTCGAAACGGCAAAATCCCCGCTCTCCATCTATACCTCCGCACAAACCCTGCCAACTAAGAATTCTCGACCGGCAAAATCCCCGCTGGAAATCCTATCCTCCCACTGGATCCAAACTCACTCTGAAAGTACCCATCCCTACTATGGTGACTAATTAATATACTCAACAAAAGTCGGAAAAACCGTGGCTGCTAAGAATTATTTCGACACAGCAAAATCCCCGCTCTGCATCTATACCTCCGTACCCACCCTGCCAACTAAGAATACTCGACCGGCAAATTCCCCGATGGAAATCCTATCCTCCCACCGTATCCAAACTCACTCTTAAAGCACCCATCCCTACTATGGTGACTAATATACTCAACAAAAGTCGGAATAACCGTGGCTGCTAAGAATTATTTCGACACGGCAAAATCCCCGCTCTCCATCGATTCCTCCGCACAAACCCTGCCAACTAAGAATACTCGACCGGCAAATTCCCCGCTGGAAATCCTATCCTCCCACTGGATCCAAACTCACTCTTAAAGTACCCATCCCTACTATGGTGACTAATTAATACACTCAACAAAAGTCGGAATAACCGTGGCTGCTAAGAATTATTTCGACACGGCAAAATCCCCGCTCTCCATCTATACCTCCGTACCCACCCTGCAAACTAAGAATACTCGACCGGCAAATTCCCCGCTTTAAATCCTATCCTCCCACCTTATCCAAACTCACTCTTAAAGTACCCATCCCTACTATGGTGAATAATTAATATACTCAACAAAAGTCGGAATACCCGTGACTGCTAAGAATTATTTCGACACGGCAAAACCGCTCTCCATCTATACCTCCGTACCCACCCTGCCAACTAAGAATACTCGACCGGCAAATTCCCCGCAGGAAATCCTATCCTCCCACCGTATTCAAACTCACTTTTAAAGTACCCAACCCTACTATGGTGACTAATTAATATACTCAACAAAGGTTGGAATAACCGTGGCTGCTAAGAATTATTTCGACCCGGCAAAATCCCCGCTCTCCATCAATACCTCCGTACCCACCCTGCCAACTAAGAATACTCGACCGGCAAATTCCCCGCTTTAAATCCTATCCTCCCACCTTATCCAAACTCACTCTTAAAGTACCCATCCCTACTATGGTGACTAATATACTCAACGCAAGTCGGAATAACCGTGCCTGCTAAGAATTATTTCGACACGGCAAAATCCCCGCTCTCCATCGATACCTCCGCACAAACCCTGCCAACTAAGAATACTCGACCGGCAAATTCCCCGCTGGAAATCCTATCCTCCCACTGGATCCAAACTCACTCTTAAAGTACCCATCCCTACTATGGTGACTAATTAATACACTCAACAAAAGTCGGAATAACCGTGGCTGCTAAGAATTATTTCGACACGGCAAAATCCCCGCTCTCCATCTATACCTCCGTACCCACCCTGCAAACTAAGAATACTCGACCGGCAAATTCCCCGCTTTAAATCCTATCCTCCCACCTTATCCAAACTCACTCTTAAAGTACCCATCCCTACTATGGTGAATAATTAATATACTCAACAAAAGTCGGAATACCCGTGACTGCTAAGAATTATTTCGACACGGCAAAACCGCTCTCCATCTATACCTCCGTACCCACCCTGCCAACTAAGAATACTCGACCGGCAAATTCCCCGCAGGAAATCCTATCCTCCCACCGTATTCAAACTCACTTTTAAAGTACCCAACCCTACTATGGTGACTAATTAATATACTCAACAAAGGTTGGAATAACCGTGGCTGCTAAGAATTATTTCGACCCGGCAAAATCCCCGCTCTCCATCAATACCTCCGTACCCACCCTGCCAACTAAGAATACTCGACCGGCAAATTCCCCGCTTTAAATCCTATCCTCCCACCTTATCCAAACTCACTCTTAAAGTACCCATCCCTACTATGGTGAATAATTAATATACTCAACAAAAGTCGGAATACCCGTGACTGCTAAGAATTATTTCGACACGGCAAAATCCCCGCTCTCCATCTATACCTCCGTACCCACCCTGCCAACTAAGAATACTCGACCGGCAAATTCCCCGCACGAAATCCCATCCTCCCACCAGATCCAAACTCACTCTTAAAGTACCCATCCCTACTATGGTGAATAATTAATATACTCAACAAAAGTCGGAATAACCGTGACTGCTAAGAATTATTTCGACACGGCAAAATCTCCGCTCTCCATCTATACCTCCGTACCCACCCTGCCAACTAAGAATACTTGACCGGCAAATTCCCCGCAGGAAATCCTATCCTTTCCACCGGATCCAAACTCACTCTTAAAGTACCCATCCCTACTATGGTGACTAATTAATATACTCAACAAAAGTTGGAATAACCGTGGCTGCTAAGAATTATTTCGACACGGCAAAATCCCCGCTCTTCATCTATACCTCCGTTCCCACCCTGCCAACTAAGAATACTCGACCGGCAAATTCCCCGCTTTAAATCCTATCCTCCCACCTTATCCAAACTCACTCTTAAAGTACCCATCCCTACTATGGTGAATAATTAATATACTCAACAAAAGTCGGAATAAACGTGACTGCTAAGAATTATTTCGACACGGCAAAATCACCGCTCTCCATCTATACCTCCGTACCCACCCGTCCAACTAAGAATACTCGACCGGCAAATTCCCCGCTGGAAATCCTATCCTCCCACCAGATCCAAACTCACTCTTAATGTACCCATCCCTACTATGGTGAATAATTAATATACTCAACAAAAGTCGGAATAACCGTGACTGCTAAGAATTATTTCGACACGGCAAAATCACCGCTCCCCATCTATACCTCCGTACCCACCCTGCCAACTAAGAATACTCGACCGGCAAATTCCCCGCAGGAAATCCTCTCCTTTCCACCGGATCCAAACTCACTCTTAAAGTAACCATCCCTACTATGGTGAATAATTAATATACTCAACAAAAGTCGGAATAAACGTGACTGCTAAGAATTATTTCGACACGGCAAAATCACCGCTCTCCATCTATACCTCCGTACCCACCCTGCCAACTAAGAATACTCGACCGGCAAATTCCCCGCAGGAAATCCTATCCTCCCACCGGATCCAAACTCACTCTTAAAGTACCAATCCCCACTATGGTGACTAATTAATATACTCAACAAAGGTTGGAATAACCGTGGCTGCTAAGAATTATTTCGACACGGCAAAATCCCCGCTCTTCATCCATAACTCCGTACCCACCCTGCCAACTAAGAATACTTGACCGGCAAATTCCCCGCAGGAAATCCTATCCTTTCCACCGGATCCAAACTCACTCTTAAAGTACCCATCCCTACTATGGTGACTAATTAATATACTCAACAAAGGTTGGAATAACCGTGGCTGCTAAGAATTATTTCGACACGGCAAAATCCCCGCTCTTCATCTATACCTCCGTTCCCACCCTGCCAACTAAGAATACTCGACCGGCAAATTCCCCGCTTTAAATCCTATCCTCCCACCTTATCCAAACTCACTCTTAAAGTACCCATCCCTACTATGGTGAATAATTAATATACTCAACAAAAGTCGGAATAAACGTGACTGCTAAGAATTATTTCGACACGGCAAAATCACCGCTCTCCATCTATACCTCCGTACCCACCCGTCCAACTAAGAATACTCGACCGGCAAATTCCCCGCTGGAAATCCTATCCTCCCACCAGATCCAAACTCACTCTTAATGTACCCATCCCTACTATGGTGAATAATTAATATACTCAACAAAAGTCGGAATAACCGTGACTGCTAAGAATTATTTCGACACGGCAAAATCACCGCTCCCCATCTATACCTCCGTACCCACCCTGCCAACTAAGAATACTCGACCGGCAAATTCCCCGCAGGAAATCCTCTCCTTTCCACCGGATCCAAACTCACTCTTAAAGTAACCATCCCTACTATGGTGAATAATTAATATACTCAACAAAAGTCGGAATAAACGTGACTGCTAAGAATTATTTCGACACGGCAAAATCACCGCTCTCCATCTATACCTCCGTACCCACCCTGCCAACTAAGAATACTCGACCGGCAAATTCCCCGCAGGAAATCCTATCCTCCCACCGGATCCAAACTCACTCTTAAAGTACCAATCCCCACTATGGTGACTAATTAATATACTCAACAAAGGTTGGAATAACTGTGGCTGCTAAGAATTATTTCGACACGGCAAAATCCCCGCTCTTCATCCATAACTCCGTACCCACCCTGCCAACTAAGAATACTCGACCGGCAAATTCCCCGCAGGAAATCCAATCCTCCCACCGTATCCAAACTCACTCTCAAAGTACCCATCCCTACTATGGTGAATAACTAATATACTCAACAAAGGTTGGAATAACCGTGGCTGCTAAGAATTATTTCGACACGGCAAAATCCCCGCTCTCCATCTATAGCTCCGTACTTACCCTGCCAACTAAGAATACTCGACCGGCAAATTCCCCGCTGGAAATCCTATCCTCCCACCTTATCCAAACTCACTCTCAAAGTACCCATCCCTACTATGGTGACTAATTAATATACTCAACGCAAGTCGGAATAACCGTGACTGCTAAGAATTATTTCGACACGGCAAAATCCCCGCTCTCCATCTATACCTCCGTACAAACCCTGCCAAATAAGAATACTCGACCGGCAAATTCCCCGCTGGAAATCCTCTCCTCAAACTGTATCGAAACTCACTTTTAAAGTACCCATCGCTACTATGGTGACTAATTAATATACTCAACGCAAGTCGGAATAACTATGCCTGCTAAGAATTATTTCGACACGGCAAAATCCCCGCTCTCCAATTATACCTCCGTACCCACCCTGCCAACTAAGAATACTCGACCGGCAAATTCCCCGCTGGAAATCCTGTCCTCCCACCGTATCCAAACTCACTCTTAAAGCACCCATCCCTACTATGGTGACTAATATACTCAACAAAGGTCGGAATAACCGAGGCTGCTGAGAATTATTTCGATACGGCAAAATCCCCGCTCTCCATCTATACCTCCGTACCCACCCTGCCAACTATGAATACTCGACCGGCAAATTCCCCGCTGGAAATCCTATCCTCCCACCGTATCCAAACTCACTCTTAAACCACCCATCCCTACTATGGTGACTAATATACTCAACAAAGGTCGGAATAACCGAGGCTGCTGAGAATTATTTCGACACGGCAAAATCCCCCTCTCCATCTATACCTACGTACAAACCCTGCCAACTAAGAATACTCGACCGGTAAATTCCCCGCAGGAAATCCTATCATCCCACCGTATCTAAACTCATTCATAAAGTACCCATCCCTACTATGGTGACTAGTTAATATACTTAACAAAGGTCGGAATAACCGTGGCTGCTAAGAATTATTTCGACACGGCAAAATCCCCGCTCTCCATTTATACCTCCGTACCCACCCTGCCAACTAAGAATACTCGACCGGCAAATTCCCCGCAGGAAATCCTATCCTCCCACCGTATTCAAACTCACTTTTAAAGTACCCATCCCTACTATGGTGACTAATTAATATACTCAACAAAAGTCGGAATAACCGTGGCTGCTAAGAATTATTTCGACCCGGCAAAATCCCCGCTCTCCATCAATACCTCCTTACCCACCCTGCCAACTAAGAATACTCGACCGGCAAATTCCCCGCTTTAAATCCTATCCTCCCACCTTATCCAAACTCACTCTTAAAGTACCCATCCCTACTATGGTGAATTATTAATATACTCAACAAAAGTCGGAATACCCGTGACTGCTAAGAATTATTTCGACACGGCAAAATCCCCGCTCTCCATCTATACCTCCGTACCCACCCTGCCAACTAAGAATACTCGACCGGCAAATTCCCCGCTGGAAATCCTGTCCTCCCACCGTATCCAAACTCACTCTTAAAGCACCCATCCCTACTATGGTGACTAATATACTCAACAAAGGTCGGAATAACCGAGGCTGCTGAGAATTATTTCGATACGGCAAAATCCCCGCTCTCCATCTATACCTCCGTACCCACCCTGCCAACTATGAATACTCGACCGGCAAATTCCCCGCTGGAAATCCTATCCTCCCACCGTATCCAAACTCACTCTTAAACCACCCATCCCTACTATGGTGACTAATATACTCAACAAAGGTCGGAATAACCGAGGCTGCTGAGAATTATTTCGACACGGCAAAATCCCCCTCTCCATCTATACCTACGTACAAACCCTGCCAACTAAGAATACTCGACCGGTAAATTCCCCGCAGGAAATCCTATCATCCCACCGTATCTAAACTCATTCATAAAGTACCCATCCCTACTATGGTGACTAATTAATATACTCAACAAAGGTTGGAATAACCGTGGCTGCTAAGAATTATTTCGACACGGCAAAATCCCCGCTCTCCATCTATAGCTCCGTACCCACCCGTCCAACTAAGAATACTCGACCGGCAAATTCCCCGCTGGAAATCCTATCCTCCCACCGTATCCAAACTCACTCTTAAAGTACCCATCACTACTATGGTGAATAATTAATATACTCAACAAAAGTCGGAATAACCGTGACTGCTAAGAATTATTTCGACACGGCAAAATCACCGCTCCCCATCTATACCTCCGTACCCACCCTGCCAACTAAGAATACTCGACCGGCAAATTCCCCGCAGGAAATCCTCTCCTTTCCACCGGATCCAAACTCACTCTTAAAGTAACCATCCCTACTATGGTGAATAATTAATATACTCAACAAAAGTCGGAATAAACGTGACTGCTAAGAATTATTTCGACACGGCAAAATCACCGCTCTCCATCTATACCTCCGTACCCACCCTGCCAACTAAGAATACTCGACCGGCAAATTCCCCGCAGGAAATCCTATCCTCCCACCGGATCCAAACTCACTCTTAAAGTACCAATCCCTACTATGGTGACTAATTAATATACTCAACAAAGGTTGGAATAACCGTGGCTGCTAAGAATTATTTCGACACGGCAAAATCCCCGCTCTTCATCCATAACTCCGTACCCACCCTGCCAACTAAGAATACTCGACCGGCAAATTCCCCGCAGGAAATCCAATCCTCCCACCGTATCCAAACTCACTCTCAAAGTACCCATCCCTACTATGGTGACTAACTAATATACTCAACAAAGGTTGGAATAACCGTGGCTGCTAAGAATTATTTCGACACGGCAAAATCCCCGCTCTCCATCTATAGCTCCGTACTTACCCTGCCAACTAAGAATACTCGACCGGCAAATTCCCCGCTGGAAATCCTATCCTCCCACCTTATCCAAACTCACTCTCAAAGTACCCATCCCTACTATGGTGACTAATTAATATACTCAACGCAAGTCGGAATAACCGTGCCTGCTAAGAATTATTTCGACACGGCAAAATCCCCGCTCTCCATCTATACCTCCGTACAAACCCTGCCAAATAAGAATACTCGACCGGCAAATTCCCCGCTGGAAATCCTCTCCTCAAACTGTATCGAAACTCACTTTTAAAGTACCCATCGCTACTATGGTGACTAATTAATATACTCAACGCAAGTCGGAATAACTATGCCTGCTAAGAATTATTTCGACACGGCAAAATCCCCGCTCTCCAATTATACCTCCGTACCCACCCTGCCAACTAAGAATACTCGACCGGCAAATTCCCCGCTGGAAATCCTGTCCTCCCACCGTATCCAAACTCACTCTTAAAGCACCCATCCCTACTATGGTGACTAATATACTCAACAAAGGTCGGAATAACCGAGGCTGCTGAGAATTATTTCGATACGGCAAAATCCCCGCTCTCCATCTATACCTCCGTACCCACCCTGCCAACTATGAATACTCGACCGGCAAATTCCCCGCTGGAAATCCTATCCTCCCACCGTATCCAAACTCACTCTTAAACCACCCATCCCTACTATGGTGACTAATATACTCAACAAAGGTCGGAATAACCGAGGCTGCTGAGAATTATTTCGACACGGCAAAATCCCCCTCTCCATCTATACCTACGTACAAACCCTGCCAACTAAGAATACTCGACCGGTAAATTCCCCGCAGGAAATCCTATCATCCCACCGTATCTAAACTCATTCATAAAGTACCCATCCCTACTATGGTGACTAGTTAATATACTTAACAAAGGTCGGAATAACCGTGGCTGCTAAGAATTATTTCGACACGGCAAAATCCCCGCTCTCCATCTATACCTCCGTACCCACCCTGCCAACTAAGAATACTCGACCGGCAAATTCCCCGCAGGAAATCCTATCCTCCCACCGTATTCAAACTCACTTTTAAAGTACCCATCCCTACTATGGTGACTAATTAATATACTCAACAAAAGTCGGAATAACCGTGGCTGCTAAGAATTATTTCGACCCGGCAAAATCCCCGCTCTCCATCAATACCTCCGTACCCACCCTGCCAACTAAGAATACTCGACCGGCAAATTCCCCGCTTTAAATCCTATCCTCCCACCTTATCCAAACTCACTCTTAAAGTACCCATCCCTACTATGGTGAATTATTAATATACTCAACAAAAGTCGGAATACCCGTGACTGCTAAGAATTATTTCGACACGGCAAAATCCCCGCTCTCCATCTATACCTCCGTACCCACCCTGCCAACTAAGAATACTCGACCGGCAAATTCCCCGCTGGAAATCCTGTCCTCCCACCGTATCCAAACTCACTCTTAAAGCACCCATCCCTACTATGGTGACTAATATACTCAACAAAGGTCGGAATAACCGAGGCTGCTGAGAATTATTTCGATACGGCAAAATCCCCGCTCTCCATCTATACCTCCGTACCCACCCTGCCAACTATGAATACTCGACCGGCAAATTCCCCGCTGGAAATCCTATCCTCCCACCGTATCCAAACTC
Organism: Desoria tigrina; assembly: GCA_906901685.1. Taxonomy (NCBI): domain Eukaryota; kingdom Metazoa; phylum Arthropoda; class Collembola; order Entomobryomorpha; family Isotomidae; genus Desoria; species Desoria tigrina. The sequence goes on from CAJQTU010000015.1 coordinate 2,966,860, forward strand.
ACTCTTAAACCACCCATCCCTACTATGGTGACTAATATACTCAACAAAGGTCGGAATAACCGAGGCTGCTGAGAATTATTTCGACACGGCAAAATCCCCCTCTCCATCTATACCTACGTACAAACCCTGCCAACTAAGAATACTCGACCGGTAAATTCCCCGCAGGAAATCCTATCATCCCACCGTATCTAAACTCATTCATAAAGTACCCATCCCTACTATGGTGACTAGTTAATATACTGAACAAAGGTCGGAATAACCGTGGCTGCTAAGAATTATTTCGACACGGCAAAATCCCCGCTCTCCATCTATACCTCCGTACCCACCCTGCCAACTAAGAATACTCGACCGGCAAATTCCCCGCAGGAAATCCTATCCTCCCACCGTATTCAAACTCACTTTTAAAGTACCCATCCCTACTATGGTGACTAATTAATATACTCAACAAAAGTCGGAATAACCGTGGCTGCTAAGAATTATTTCGACCCGGCAAAATCCCCGCTCTCCATCAATACCTCCGTACCCACCCTGCCAACTAAGAATACTCGACCGGCAAATTCCCCGCTTTAAATCCTATCCTCCCACCTTATCCAAACTCACTCTTAAAGTACCCATCCCTACTATGGTGAATTATTAATATACTCAACAAAAGTCGGAATACCCGTGACTGCTAAGAATTATTTCGACACGGCAAAATCCCCGCTCTCCATCTATACCTCCGTACCCACCCTGCCAACTAAGAATACTCGACCGGCAAATTCCCCGCACGAAATCCTATCCTCCCACCAGATCCAAACTCACTCTTAAAGTACCCATCCCTACTATGGTGACTAATTAATATACTCAACAAAGGTTGGAATAACCGTGGCTGCTAAGAATTATTTCGACACGGCAAAATCCCCGCTCTCCATCTATAGCTCCGTACCCACCCGTCCAACTAAGAATACTCGACCGGCAAATTCCCCGCTGGAAATCCTATCCTCCCACCGTATCCAAACTCACTCTTAAAGTACCCATCACTACTATGGTGAATAATTGATATACTCAACAAAAGTCGGAATAACCGTGACTGCTAAGAATTATTTCGACACGGCAAAATGCCCGCTCTCCATCTATACCTCCGTACCCACCCTGCCAACTAAGAATACTCGACCGGCAAATTCCCCGCAGGAAATCCTATCCTCCCACCGTATCCAAACTCACTCTTAAAGTACCCATCCCTACTATGGTGAATAATTAATATACTCAACAAAAGTCGGAATAACCGTGACTGCTAAGAATTATTTCGACACGGCAAAATGCCCGCTCTCCATCTATACCTCCGTACCCACCCTGCCAACTAAGAATACTCGACCGGCAAATTCCCCGCAGGAAATCCTATCCTCCCACCGTATCCAAACTCACTCTTAAAGTACCCATCCCTACTATGGTGACTAATTAATATACTCAACAAAGGTTGGAATAACCGTGGCTGCTAAGAATTATTTCGACACGGCAAAATCCCCGCTCTTCATCTATACCTCCGTTCCCACCCTGCCAACTAAGAATACTCGACCGGCAAATTCCCCGCTGGAAATCCTGACCTCCCACCGTATCCAAACTCACTCTTAAAGTACCCATCCCTACTATGGTGACTAATTAATATAATCAACAAAGGTTGGAATAACCGTGGCTGCTAAGAATTATTTCGACACGGCAAAATCCCCGCTCTCCATCTATACCTCCGCACAAACCCTGCCAATTAAGAATATTCGACCAGCAAATTCCTCGCTTGAAATCCTATCCTCCCACTGTATCCAAACTCACTCTTAAAGTACCCATCCCTACTATGGTGACTAATTAATATACTCAACAAAAGTCGGAATAACCGTGGCAGCTAAGAATTATTTCGACACGGCAAAATCCCTGCTCTCCATTTATACCTCCGCCCAAACCCTGCCAACTAAGAATACTCTACCAGCAAATTCCTCGCCATCAGGCCCCATTCTCCGTCCGTATCGTCAGTTCACCTCCGAAACTTGCCATCCCGGTAATTTCCTTGCTCAAAGTACATTAACTTTTAAGCTTTCTTCCTATTTGAGCTAGTCATTTACCTTTGTTTTCATGAATTTATTTCGTCTGAATTGACCTGGTTTCAACTAACCTAACCTAACCTAACCTAACTTTTGGAACTCGGCTAAAGAACTACCCGTTGATTACCGTTTCCTAAATGAACTGTCAACTGTGACAGTGTGTGAAGTTAGTGATTTATGTGAGATGCTATTTCTACTCATAAAATGCCCTAAAAACACGTAGATTCTATAAAGACCAAAATATCTCGAATAAAACAATCGAAGATCTACTTTTCTCCAAATTAATCTCGTATTTATTGACACAAAAATAGCAAATAGAAAAATCTCAAAGGAAAGTACTCTAATAAAAAAGACTGGAAAATATGGAATATACAATTCCAAGTTCTCTCTTTAAGAGTTATTGAAGCAGTAATCTAAATCTATTACAAATCCAATTGCAATGCCTTTTCGGCCACGTCGACATCGTACATTCTAGTAGCTTTTACAGATTTTCTATGCATTCATATATCATTTTCAACCGATAGGAATTTACAATCATTTAAACATAACTTAAATGCAACTAAGAATCATCCATGATTCTTTACATTTGTTAACATATCTGCACCCTAATTAGACTAATCATATTATCATGCCCTTGGGTTTAGAAGAGACAGAGGATTTACCTTCCCTAAAGCAATGCTCTGCATGAAACCATTCACAAATGGAATCGCAAAATTCCCTATTCCCGTACAACTACATACTATTGTATTGGGTTATAATGGAATCGTAAAAGTCTAACTGAAATACATATAAGAAATAGGTTTTACTAAATATCAAATTTCTACAATTCGTGTCGAGGAATTTTCCTAAATTTTTGATATGTTATAGTTAACAACATTATCTACAACTTCAAATAAAGCCTCATATGTAGTCTCATCTACTTCATGCCCTAATATTGATTTGAAGCTCTAAAATGCTACTTTTATATCCATAACATATACTAAATGGGTTAACTAAAACGTCACAAACAATTAAATTACAGCCCTTATATTTTGTACATACTAAAAACGAATTTAACCCTCTGAGTTCCAACACTAACCCAACCCAACCTAACTTAACCTAACCTAACCTAACCAGCATAAGCCCAAGCTGGATGTGGGGGAAATGAGACCGAACTTCTAGCTTTTGCCTCTATTTTATAATTAAAATTGTATTTTAGTAGTATATGGTTACCCAGTAACTCTCTCAAATCCTTATTTTCCATCATACATTATGTCATTCCCACACCTCTTATAATGAATATATTATTATTAAGACTTACTATATTTGAATGAACATCATACTATTTCATATATATTTCATTATACATAACAAGTCCATATTATCAATATTTATGGTTAACCGTTAACGACTTAATCAAAGATATTCGATTTAATATTAATATTATCATTCCATCCTCCTATCCTCTGAATTACAATTCCTTTCAACAAGGGATATTAACTTGTATATATGTATACTGTATGGTTTTTCTGGATTCAGTTTCCACTTTCATTTCGAAAAAAAATCAAAAACAAAATGAAATCACTGTTAGTGACCGAAGCTAACACATATATTTACTGTATAACCAGGAATAATAGACGTCTGGCAATTCTACTAGGTTACCTGGCAGAGAAAGTACTCGGTAGCCAAAGGATACAACAAACTTTCACTTTTCGAAATTTTTGGTGAAAATTTAAGGGGCGGATTGTAGCCACAATGGGCGGGCGCGGGGGCGAAATACAAATTATTTTTTCTAATCAATTTTCAAATTTTTAATAAAAAATAACAAAATAAGCAACCGTTTGGTGGTTTTTTTTAACATTGGGGTAAATTGGTAAAACTGAGGGGGTGTGACCAATATGATTCAACTTCGAACTTAAAGTCGGTCAGGAGTCAGGACCCTTAGATTACATATTCAAAACAAAAATTCTAAAAAGTTCTACCGTTTCCGAGTTAGAGCGGCTACCCAGGCCCGTAGCGAGGATTGGTACGGCCGGGCTTCAGAATCTGAAGTACGGCCTTTTTAGTGACAAGTTTTTAGAAAAAAACTAACAATTTCAAAAGATTTTGTTTTTAATCTAGCAAATGAAGGTGTTCAGGTTGAATAAGGCAATTGCTTTAAGGTTTATAACGTTCAAATCTACTACTGAATAACAGAAATCGACAAATTAGATGCTGAAATGGACCTGTACCATGTTTAAAAAATTATGCAAATTGACTTTTTCAAATGCTAATATTACAGCAAAAAATTGGTGCGATTTAAAAAAACCTTCAAGTTGTTTAATGCCAAAGAGTTGTATTTCAAGACAATTATAAAATTTTAATTTTCAAAAAAAGTTGAAAAAAATTAACTCAAATTAAAAATGAGGCTATTCTTCTTTGCACAATTCGATTAGCCTTGAAAAGTTGATGCAATAGTAAGATATAGACTTTGGAAACCGACTCCTACACTTAAATTCCCCCAATTCATTGCTGCTAAATATTCAGCTTAAGGTTTCCCACCGATAAAGCCTAAGTTAACGCTTGACCGTGTATCAAGTCGATATATTCCCAAGCGTTTAACTTGTTTTAAATTCAATTTAGAAATGTAAAACTAAAAATAAGTGAATTGAAACTGATTTCAATAGAATTCAAATACAAAAAATTCTAATTGTAAGTTTCTTTCAAAATTATTTAAAAATCAAAACAATGTCAACTTATCTACAACAAAACCCCAGCCGGTACGGCCCTTCGGACCGTCCGGCCGGGTTGGAGGTAGCCCTCTACAACCCTCGTCGCTACGGCCCTGCGGCTACCTACGGACAGACGGACAGACATGATGAAAACATTAAAGGGTTTCATCCTTTAATAAATATATCAAATGTACACTATTTATGTTCATGTAATATACCATATTGTCCATTTTTGTTGATTAGAGCTATTACCAGCATAAAAAAATAATTATCAAGTTTTTTTTAACAGCGCCCCGACATCCCATGATATACGTATTATACAAGCCGCTCCTGATTTTCAAAAATAATTTGAAATTGATGTCACTTTTTATGATTTCCATGGGAATTTTATCGATAAGAACAATTGGCTGCCAATAAACGTAGCCAAAGGAATTAGTATTAGCCAGACGTCTATTATTCGTGGTTATACAGTAGCATATTCTGTCTGTTAGTAGTTAATATTTAAGAATTATGAACGGGATCGTAAAATTTACCAAACTAAATACTGTAATAACAAAGAACTAAATACACCCACAAATGTGATAATAACACTTGAAACTAATACAAAGTCCTGAAATAAACTTATCCGAACCTAAAAATTCTGCGTGAATAGGCAATTAAAAACCCGTTGTGTAATTCACGAGTCATGTTTTCGCCGTAATTAACCTCATCGAAACCTCTACATCGCTATTACAACTACTCCAGTCCCATATGAATCGTGTTATGAATTACAAACCATATTATTATCTATTGCCATAGTCTCGATTTTATAATGGAGATGTATTTATAAAGTAAATGGTTGGCCTGCAACGCTTGGAAACTAATATTTTCGTTTATTTTTCATGCATTCCTCCAATAATTCGGGCACCTCTTTACAGTAGAACCATGCCATCACATTTTGGATTGTCATCGTCTTGATATTATTGTCTCCACTCTCGTTGACTCACCCGGTAAAACTCGTGTCGTCCTATATATCGAGCCCAATGCCGCACTATATGACAAAATGCTAGGCTATATCTATGCACATGAACAAAATGAGTTTCACCCGTCGAGTCAATCACCACAAAGAATTTAGGATTTAATTTAGGAATTTGATTCCTTCAAAAATCCGTTCCTCCCCTTAAATTATGTTACGACTGACGCGTCAACTATTGCATTTCCACAATCTCTAAATTAAAGTCCATGTGATTTTTGACTCACCGGGTAAAACTAATTTCGTCTATTCGCATGTATAGACAGATAGCCCTACATATAGACCACTGCTGCTGCATGGGGGTCATTGTAGTGGACGAAACTAGTTTTACACGAAGAGTCAACTTGCTCAAGGCCTTTATTTTGGAGCATGTATATAAAGTAACAGCCGTGCAAGTGACTTACTAAAGTTGCCGTTTTTAGTTCAGGGGAATTGAAATGCGCGATCTTCTGCACCAAGATTCAGCTTTTGATAAGCCTGATAGGAATTACATTTTTTATGTTACGAAATTTTTAAATTTTCCAGAAACAATTTTTTAAAAATTTTGCATTTACATTCAAAAACACTTGTAAGTCTAGGAAGCATGTTGACCCGCCCACTAAAGTTTGACAGAGGAATCAAACAGGGTGACCCGGTCCCCGCTTCTCTATTTATAATTAGTTTCGAACCCTTTCTTTTCAATTTAAATAAAAAGTTAAAAAACTCTGGTTAAAAATTTGTAGTGAGTAATTCGGCCCAAATTGAACTTGTACAAAAAGAGTACTCTGAATATTCGAAATACTCAGGGTCCTCTTTAAATACAAATAAAACGGAGATTCTGTTGCCAGGCAACGGAATAGCCGATTTTGAAAATTCCGAATTCACGACTCGCCTCGACGGGGTGAAAATTCTCGGAAGTTTTTTTGGAAACGATAAATTTTTCGAAAAAAATTTGCAAAGGCAAAAGGCAGAAGGCAAAGTTTGCAATTTTTGAAGAAACACATTTTAATATTACTCAATTGTCCTTCTAGAGATAAAGGAGTGGTGACGTTTTCTCAGAATGACTCATAGATTGAGATTATTCCAGATTCAGAAGTCTGATACTCTCAAATAAAGATTATCCAAACCTCATTCGGGAGAAGCAAATTAAGTTAGACAGAGAGTTGGAAGATTTTTTTAGTCTTTCACTTGTAAATTACAATTAAATTAACATATTAACTTCTTAATCTTCTTAAGAATCTTATTAATTAGTTTTTATTAATTAATTATCTTAATTAGTTAATTAGTTATCTTATTAATTGATTAACTTCTTGGCTTGGCGTTTACTACCACCATAAATACAGAGGGGCAACTACAAAGACATTTTTCAGGTTAAGTCTGTAAAGTCTGAGGAATGGCTGGAAAAATGGGTATAGTTAACATTAGCATTAAGAGGTGCAATTCTTGTTACAATCTTTATATTAATTGTAAATTATCAAACTTTATTGGTTCTTTATGATAGTGAATTTAATAAGTGAATAATATTATTCACTTCAGGTCAGTCTCATTCAAGCCCACATTCTCTTCCCCCAACAGATATACCTTAGAAAGCTTTTCTGGATTTAACAAAAGGTTTTCTAATTAATTTTTGTTTAATTGTCTAAATTGCCAGACCAGCCTCCTGTTGAAATCTCAACTATAGAGCTACGTGGTACAAAATGATTTTTTATTTACATTAAGTGGCCAACACTTTGACCTTTAGTTTTGAAAACAAGTTTTTTAAACTATTTAAGATCCTGAAATAGAAATACAGAGAACGGAGAATCAAGAACTTCTCACAAGAATCTCCACCATGAAACTAGGTGGTATAAAATTTTTTTATTTACATTAAGTGACCATGCAACTTTGACCAATATTTTAAACATCGTGCTTTTTTAAACTATCCAAGATCCTGAAACAGTAACACAGAGAACGGAGGATCGAGAACTCCTCACAAGAATCTCCATGGATCCAGGTGGTACAAAATTATTTTTTATTTACTATTATTTATTTATTTTATTTATTAACTCAAAATGACTCCCTGCGAGCTTTCGCCCATGGAGTCCCGAATGCATAGCTTATTTCAATAATTTAAATCTTGTATTAATACAAACTTTAATTTCGTACACATTTTATTAGTATTCAAGTATTTCAAGTATTTCAGCAATATCGTTTGTCATAACTTCTAGTTTAAATTACTTCGACTAGCAGAACATAAATTTCTTCTTGAGATGTAATTACAGCTATACTGACTACTTCTACACGATATCAAATTCAGGCCGAGTAAGCCTTTTGAAGACCACTGAGCCCATATAAATGAGCTCAGAGGGAGAGTGGTGTGGATAATGTAAATGGCAGTCACAATAATTAACATATACAAAGACAACTATTATTCAGTAGCCATAGGCATTCCATAATCCTTTTATAATCGTTTGTACATGACAAAAATAAAGAAGCCGGGATCAAATTATGTAGTAGACGTAATAAGACTGGTGGGGAGGCCACGTAAAGTTGGGCGGGGGCCATTTAGTTTTGCCGGAGGCCCAGCAACGATACAATTCGATTCATAAGTTCAAATACCTACCCCTAGCTACTTCGAATAGCTCGCTATCCTACCCCTACCTACATCGCATAGCTCGGTATCCTACCTAGCATAGCTCGGTATCATCCCAATAGCTACCTCGCATAGTTCGGTATCCTACCTAGCATAGCTTGGTATCCTACCCCTGCCTATCTTGCATAGCTCGGTATCCTACCCCTACCTACCTGGCATAGCTCGTTATCCTACCCCTACCTACCTCACATAGCTCGGTATCCTACCCCTAACTACCTCGCATAGCTCGGGATCCTACCCCTAATTACCTCGCATAGCTCGGTATCCTACCCCTACATACCTCGCATAGTTCGGTATCCTACCCCTAACTACCTCGCTCAGCTCGGTATCCTACCCCTAACTACATCGCATAGCTCGGTATCCTACCCCTACCTACCTCGCAGAGCTCGGTATCCTACCCCTACCTACCTCGCATAGCTCGGTATCCTACACCTATCTACCTCGCATAGCTCGGTATACTACCACTATATACTTCTATCTACCTCGCATAGCTCGGTATCCTATCGTACCTTGCTTCGTAACATGGATCAACAGTTTTCTTGAGATTTTAGCGCCTGCCGGCGAGGTTCTTGCCAAGGGCAGGGAAGTGTGGGGGGGGGGGTAAATGCTATACTGTTCAGAATAGGGGGCAACAATTAATAAAATTAAACAACAATCGAATGTTACAACAATCATAATGTAAAATACCTTAAATTCTGAAAAACTCGTACAGAACTGATTTTTAACCAATTCTTGGGTTAGTTTTTGGCACATATCTCAAGAACGCTTCTGAGATATGAGGTTGGAGTAAGGTTGGAGCCGGACATTGGGGAGAGCATGCGGGAGGGCATGTCGGAGAACATTTTGGAAGGCATGCTGGAGAGCATTCTGGAGGACATGTGGGAGAGCATTAGTGGAGGGCATGTTGAGATGACATGTGGGAGGGCATGCGAGAGGTCATGCAGGAGAGCATGTTGGAAAAACATTATGTATTCAAGATAGAATTTTTGGTTTGGCGGCCCATGGAGCCTAACCTAACCTAATTTAATATCTAATTTTTGGTTAGGTTAGGTTAGGTTGGGTTAATATACATGTTTTTCCAACATGCTCTCCTGTATGACCTATCGTATGCCCTCTCACATGTCAACTCAACATGCTCTCCCGCATGCCCTCCAAAACATATATGAGTGATTCCGGAACTCGGGAACCGTGCCATTACTCATATATGCTCCAAAATGCCCTCCACTTATGCTCTCCCACATGTTTGCATCATTTTGCCCACACATGGAATCATAAAGGACCTTAAAATAAAGAAAATCTGAAAAAATCCGATTTTTACCCGGTTTGGGGGTTTTTCTCAAAAACGCTTCTTTGATACGGCACTTTTTATTGCAGATTCCGATTATACGTCAAATTTGCCACAAAATGGTATATAATATGTGTAGATTTTAAAAAATTACCTGAATATATGTTATGGTAGTGTATACTAAATACTAATTAACAAGATTTACAAATCCATGCTTGTAGTTATCATGTATCTCACTGACTAGTTAACATCAGAATCAGCACCTGCAAAACAGCCGACAAGCCCAAATTCCCAGATGGGAATGTCCGTTTTGCCCCAAAAACGGACATAGAGTTTGAATGCATGATAAAACTGGGGCTTTTCCAGAATTTTATCATGCAGTCAAACTCGATGTCCGTTTTTGGGGCAAAACGGACATTCCCATATGGGAATTTGATCTATCGGCTATTTAGAAGCTGATGTTAACCAGGCAGTGAGATAAATAATACCGATTTCGATTATGTATCGTAGATACATAATGCGAATGGTCCGGTGTCCGTCAGCCGTCTGTCCGTCCGATAACACGATAACTCGAGAACGGTTTGACGTTTTGTAATTTTTCTATCAGATATCTATATAGGACATCCAAACGGAGGTCAAGTTTGTTGGGGGGGGCCTGTAGGTCAAAGGTCAAGGGGGGAAAGGTCAAAGGTCAACATTTGTCAAATAGCAACTCCCCATGTGTGATACATCGATGGAAAGCTATGACCAAGGGCTATTCAATGGTGTATATGATTTGGGGGTTGAGTCACCCCCTGACCGGTGGGGAGGGGTCGAAGAGGTGAAATTACAAACATATTGAGTGATACATCATTCGAAAGCTATGATCAAGGGCTTTCGAATGACGTATGTAATTAGGCTCTATGGTTGGGGCAAATTGAGATTAATCATTTGATACTTCATTCGCAAGCTATGATCAAGTGCTTTTGAATGACATATGTAATTTTGCTCTATGGGTGGGGTAAATTGAGATTTTGGATATTTCATCTGTTTTAAATATTTTAAAACACAGTTTTCACTGTGAATATGTTCAAAAACAGTTTTAGTGTATTAAACGTTATAAAAACGTCACATCTACGATACATGAGTACAATGTTGGACGGTTTATTCGATATTTATCGTAGCTTGTTCCTTTGTTACCATACTCAATAGTTTTTGTTCGAACCACTTCAAATATTTAACTATTAATTATTTACGATTTTTGATGTACAAAATCAAACACAAACGAAATAATACGATTCATGTGGCAATAAAAATTTTGAGATTCAACGTAAAATGAGCAATTTATCGCAGATTACATCAGAAATATCGTGCAAGCCACCTAAAAAACATGTTTTAAAGAGCTAAATAAGAATTTATAATCGCTATTGTCCGTTTCAAAATGATTGGCGGCTGAGAAAAATTTTACAATGTTAATTAAACTAGGAAGGTTATCTGAAGACCTCGCAGATTTTCGGCGTAATTACAGGCGCAAATAATTTTGAAACAGACAATAGTTAAGGGGCCAGAGTACTTTATCGCTAAGGAAATTCGGAGTCACAATGGTCAATTTCGACACGATTTTTTCTATAAAAGCAACGAGATATAATTTTGAAAAGGGGCCAGAGTAGTTTAGAGGCAGGCAAGTTTTGATAAAAATATTGCATTCCTAGCAACCAAATTGATAGATAAAAGATGAAAAAGGTACAAGAATGCTATAGTAAAATGTCTTGTTGGCATAGTAACCATCCATAAAACGGATCATTTGAAGCCCTTGGCAACTTACTCTTGTTTTTAATTATCCAACAAGCCCCCAGCCCAAGGTTCATATACTCTTGGTTTCCTGGGTGTCTTTTCGTCAGGAGGTTGTGCCCCAATTTCGATTTCGAAATTCCATTTTGGTCTACGGGAAAACAAACTATTTCACTCGTTTCTACGGGGATTTTGAGCCAAAAAATTTCAAGCTTTCCAAAAAAAATCATGACTTCAGACTCTCAATCGTAACAGCTATCAGTCCCATCCAGTTTCAAATATGAAAAAATATAGTTTCAAATATGACTCTAAATCGTATCAGTACGAAAAATATATGACAAAATGCAATCATCTATAATAGTACTAATCCTTATAATTAAATGATTTCATGAACTATCGATATCTGTCAAATATACTAATCAATTAAATAACTCAACGTACTTATGTCATATTATGCAAACGCAAAAATCTTGTAGCTTTCATTAAACTTTAACACCAACAAATTATAATCTCAATAACATTAGTACGTTATAATTAGTTTTGTAGTATAATTAACGACAATCAAAATACGTTTTAGAATCAGATTTTTTATAGAAGATCCTCCGAAATCTCAACTTCTTCGAAAATGTTGAATTCGTATGGTTCATAATAACGTACAATCTGGGTTTTATTGATGAGTGGATTCCGTTGATTTAATAGAGAAAGTGGGGACCGGTATCCTTGCAATTTATGAAATCGTATCATATATTTTTCATATTTGAAACTGGATGGGACTGATAGCTGTTACGATTGAGAGTCTAAAGTCGTGATTTTTTTTGAAAGCTTGAAATTTTTTGCTCAAAATCCCCGTAGAAACGAGTGAAATAGTTTGTTTTCCCGTAGACCAAAATGGAATTTCGAAATCGAAATTGGGGCACAACCTCCTGACGAAAAGACACCCAGGAAACCAAGAGTATATGAACCTTGCCCCAGCCCGATAGAGTCAGTATAGAGACTCGATGTTTTTTCTAGTGTGTAGACAATTTCATTGCGGAGGTGCATTGATGGGTCAAAAGTGTGCTAAGTTGTAAGGATTTCATGCTAAAAATTAAAAACCAAAACCACACACTGTTGTTTTTGACTAAAACGCGATTTACTATAGGATAGCTTCAAAAAAATGTAATTTTGTAATTTTAAAAAATGTAACGGGATTTAAAACTCATCCCCTAAAAGTTATTTATAGAAATGTATAGATTAAAATAAAAAGATCGGTATCTCTTTTAAAAAATGATAAATTCCAATCGGTAAACGTTTGATTTAAAGCAAGAGGGCAGTTTTAAACGTTTACATATTTTTGACCCAATTTCATTAACGATCACTAATTTACGTAGTTGCGTTTTTATAAATCAAACAACTAATTCCCCTGTCCAGTATCCAGTTATTGTAAATGCGGAAGTTTGATTTAGAAATTCTTTGATGAATCAATATGAAGTATTTGACTTTCATACGTTATCCTATAATTTGCATGGTAATCCCTACTAATAGGTGCTAATGACTAATTTTACAGATTACATCTAATCTAATTCTGGACTAGACAACTAGACTGGTGTATTTTTTATTGAATAAAAATTTTCAGAAGCTATCCTGACTTCGTTTCTTCACGGCGATTATTGCATAATAATTTTGCGCAAGGTCCGAATTGTGATAGATTATTCCAGTTCAATCGGGTTCATTGAGTTGAGTTTACCCCAAGCTGTCCAATAATTGACATGGTCAATTTCTCAGACTATTTTAGTATCAACGACTACGATAAGGTAATTGCTGTTTAAAATTAAAATCGAACGATTACATCGTAAGAACCAATTCATATTACCGTATGTGCTTATACAGAGTTCCCCGGCCCCTCATCTCTCATATCTATTTATTACTAACTTAATGGAGGCGTTTTTTCTTGATAAACTGCAAATGCGATGTGCTATATACCAAAAACATTAGAAAAACGAAAATCTAGAGTAAAACAGTGACTTTTCTGAATGGGCAGTGGTTTTCGAGAAATCGGGATATAGGTTGGGTAGAAAATGGGCGTGGCCGAGGTAGTACTTATCTTTTTCTTTTTACCTATCACTAGTTTTCGCTGTCCTTCCTAAAGTAAGTGCGGGGTAAGTTTGTGAAAAGCCTCGCTCTCGGGCAATACCATTTTTTGGCTCGCCCAACGCTAACACCATATCTACTATAGGGACGGTTAGAAAAAGGCTAAAAAAGTAGAGTTTCTCACTCTTTCCGTTTCAGCGCTACTATTTAATACCTCACGTCACGTCCCTACATCAATTCTTCGCTTACTTCCCGTCCCGATTTCTCAAAGACCAGTGCCGATTCATAAAAGCCGCTATGATTTTCGTTTGTCAAATTTTTTTGTGAATTTTTGGTATACAACATATCGCATTTGTAATATTTATAACTCTGTAAGGAATAAACATTATGAACGTTAACGACAGCTATTAACTCTAACCCTATTTTCAATAGGCGACCTAATAATACATCAGTACTGCAAGCGATCTTAACCGACGTATAATACTTGAACACAGTAAATCGAAAATTTAGTTCCCTTGAGTTGTTAATATTTAAAGTTTCAGAATCTGTGCAGTTTAACGCTCGTTGGGGAACTTAAATCATGATTTACTAATACGCTGTTCCGAATTTAGGGTTTGAAATGTAACAACTTCTACTGGTGATGCATTTCGGTGTTTATTGCGATGGCATTCATTTGAGTTAAATGTAAGCAAATCCATTATGGGCATTTCCAATTTCCATTAGGCTTCCTCCGCAATTCTGTTGTCGCAAGTCAATTCAACCAAGACGAGAGCGGCAGGGTGTCTCGTTTTTAAGGATCGGGGCAAACTGAAGTGTGAATATTATGTCATCCCTCTGTCCCTCGACTCTAAAAATAGTTCCCAAGAAAGGCCCATCAATCTCATTGCCTCCTTAAAGTTTTGGCAAGACTTTCTCGCCTTTAATCCAGGCACAGTTTTGACAATTTCGGATGTTGATACACGGGAGTTTATTCATGGACTTGGGCAAAGCTGCTGGAATCAAATCAATTTGAAGCGATCGGAAAGGACACTGACTGAAATCAAGTTAGTTCAAATCGTTATCGATGAGAACAACCAAAATTATAACGTAAATTACAGCCCAGATGGATCAAGTTGGGATAATTTAAACGCCGGTATTCAAAATTTACTCCGTGGATCTTCGGCAGGGCGAGAGTCCTTTAAGGAAACCGTACGAAAAGTCATCAACCCATCGATTCAATTTATCTGTATCAAGTAAATAGTTGATTTGCTTCATGTTAATAAGAAGATGCTGTGACAATGTCTAAAATTAACTTTCATTTTTTAATCTGTAATCGATCAGTCATAAAATATATGCGGATTAAAAATATAAACTCATCATACGATAATATATATTTTTTTCGTTTTCAACGGTTAAACTTTTCAACCCCACCTCGAATGAATTCGTATCTCTTAATGAAAGTTGGTGCGTTTCGTCGGAGAACTGGTTCCTGAATATCCAATATCTCTGGCGTATCATAAATGGTTCCTATAATGATTCGATCAGGCGCGTCAACTCTGTAGTCCGTAAAATCTCTTTCACGATTCTTAGGGTTTCTGGACTTGAATTCGATCTTTTCTCCGTGGAATCCAAATCCCCGACGATCTGCGGGACCTTGTCCTTCGTTATCTAAAGCGTCTGCCATTCCAATGATAGTCGTTCCCAAACCCTGCCCATCTTTCCAGCCGTGCTGTTCTAATATCTTTCGTCCGATTCCTCGAGTATGTTTTTCAAATGTTCCAATCTTCCCATTTTTGCTGCAAGAGGAAGGTCCGGGAGGAGACGGTGGTCGCGGTAGATGTTTTTTGGTTTTAGGAGCGAAAACAGTTACATCTTCTAAACCTTTTTGAAATCTTTCTGAGCGTCTCATTTCCATGTAATCTTTGGCATCTTTATCTCCAGCCCCTATAATTTAAAAACCAGTGTTATTCTGTGAGGTTTACAATTCATTGTAGTTTTACATCCATGTCGAGGTCTTTATTAAGTGTTGAAAACACTTTATGCGAATGACCAATCCGTCTGTCTGTCTGTCGGTGATGAAAGTATGAAACATTTTGATGCACTACGAAACAGTCACTGTTTTTAAATATATAATTCGATTAACTAACCAGGTACGTAATAGCCTTCCATATCAACATCTAAATCATCCGCAGTTTGTTCATCGAAATCTCCTTGTTGATCGTTCCAAAAGTTTGCGTCCGTATAAAACACGACTCCAGGACCACCTAAGCAAACGTATCACCAACCGCTTTATAATTAACAGTGACAATATGAGCCCGACAGGGTCAACATCCAATATAATATACATTTTTTTTAAGCCACCTTTTTCCCATTGTAACTCAATTTTATCTTCAAACAGTCTTTCTTTATCCTCGTCCATAAATGTTCCATGTGAGGTTGTCTATTTTTAATACAAAAATATAAGTCATCAACATGACTGTAAATGTTAATTAGACAAAACAGGTGGGAAATTTCAGAACTTACATGGTCATTAAGAGCTTCATGGCGTTCCCACTCTTCGCAACGATCGTCATCATCGTCCACGTCACTTTCCTGTCAAATCAAACAATAAAAATCAGTTCTTCAATCCATTTTCACAAACAAAAAAGCGAATCACACTCACCTTATCCGATTCTATCTTGTCGTCTTTGTCGGATGGACTCGATTTCTCTCGAACTTTTGGAATATATACTGAAGATAATGCGTGACCTTTCCCAGTGGTAATTTCATCATCATCGTCATCATACTGAAATCTAGCATTTCTCCCTTTCACGGACGTTTTATAGTCAAACGGAACATTACTGTATGTTTTGTGAACCCTTGAACACATTAAATAACAATTTCTCAAAACATTTATTAAGGTATAAACCAAAGATACAAAAACCTACAAGTCTTAATGGATTAACAAACCTTCCGCGGGGGAATTCTAATCCTAATTTTTTAATAAGGCTTGGAGGAAGTCGACACTCCTTGATCTGATTTAAGAAATAGGCATTTGGTGTTCCGATATTTCCTCTGAATAAGCAAAAATCAAACAATTTAATATTAAATACCTAGATAGTCACCTCACTACTAAAAATATTAAGTGATTAGGCGTGGTCAAATAAACAAACAAATAATAAACAAATCACGTGGCACATGTCTTAAAAGGAGCTGACAAGGGAAGTACCCCAATTGGCAGATCCAGAATTGCTTGATGGTTTTGGTGTTGAACATATACTATTTTTCCTAACCCTAACGATTAAAATAGCAAAATTAGCTGCACAAATTGATATTAAGCAGGCTAAAAAATAATAAACATTGAATATGAAAAAAGATTAACTCGTATGATTACCTGGATATACCAAAAAAGCAAGAAAAAAATTAGGAACCCGCAAAACATAATATGTCGCTTTAGGGGCAAAGGGATTTCGAGATATGTACGTGGGAAGTTATTGTCCGTTTCAAGATGACTGGCCACTGAGAAAAATTTTCCAATGTTAATTAAAATTATAAGTTAAATCCATTTGATAACCTTATTCGATTTACATTTGATCACCTTCGAAACCGCCAGATAAGGTTATAGAATTTTAGCGTTTTAACAGGGGCCAATCTTTTTGAAACGGACAAGAGTATAAAATGAAGCAAGTTTTTTCATTTTAATTGTTACTATAAATAGTAAAATAGTAGGTTCTACACAAAACACAAAAAAAGTCAAGCGATTTGAGATCTGCCATTTGGGGTACTTCCCTTGTGAGCAATGCTTAGATCTCCAAGTTGGAGATCCTCCAACCCACATATTATCATCAATTTGGTAGTGAGTAATTTAGTTTAACTTATTTAGCCTCTTACCTCGGCATAAACTTAGGAGGACGAAATTCCTTGGCATTAAAATTCGACAAGTCTTCCTCGGTAAGATCTACTTTTGAAATAATAACTCGACTAGGTAACTCATTCCCTTCCTTGTCCATCCAACATTTTCCGTGATACTTTCTTATAAATTCCGACAGGACCTTGTCATTCGAAAAACGGATGGGGCAGCAGAACTTCTTAATTACTGTCATTGAAGGTTTACTTGAGCTTGTATTGGTAGCTTTTTCATCGTCTACTGGTATTTTGTCATCCGTGTCAAGGCGGATGCCTTCTTGAATTTGGTCAGTCTGTCCTTCGTTCGTTCCAGCTGACTTTGGCAATATGTTTAGAATCTGAGGTCGATGTCTAAAATGAAACATGTCAAACTTTTCGGCTTGGACAAAGACGCTGAAAAAGTTCCTCAAATCGGATGCATGGAAGGCTGATGGGACATTACTTAGAAAGCAGTGCCGCTCTTCTTCTCTCCGTGCCATTCCGTCCGTTCCGCCAAGTTGACAGTCTTGACAGTAGTGTGTATTTCGTTATTGAACATCAGTTGTAGTTTAAGCGTTTAAGACCCAACAATGCTCAAAGCCTACCTAGAAAAAATTAGACAATTCATTAATTTTAATTTGTGTTACCTACAAGGTACACCAACATAATATGATCATCCAACAATAACATTAATGAATACAGACTATCAGCTTTATGTGCATTCAATTAAATTCAATGCATAATATGAGTGATGTGATGGCCAGGTTCCCATGAACCTTTCCCTTCCCGCATTCATTCGCATCCACGCCCACCCACACCCACCACCCACAAAACAATTAATAGACGCATAATAACACGCAATAAACACACCTAATCAATCAATACACACAATGACAAAATTGACAATGTCAAATAAATAGTGTAGTGATATGTTGAATGCTAATGAACTGTAATTGTAAATTTATCGGATGTCGAATGTCAAATGTGGACATTCGAACTGAACTTACTGAACTGATACAGAACACAAAGGAAGAGGACAGTGACAAAATATGAAATACCAAATATAAAAAATACCATAAAAAATAAAAAATAAAAAAAATAAAAATACAACACAATATCAAATATCAAATATACATTGATATTTGATATTGGATAAATTATGCGAAAACGTAATTTTTGCGATTGTTTGACATTCATTGCATTGTGCAAAATTGCATTAAAAAATACTAAAATTCAAAATTAAAGTTCAAAACTTCAAAGCACCAACTGTGAACTGTTGACTGTGAACTGTGAACTGACTGCAACTTGCAACTTGTGACTTGAAAACCGAGTGACAAAGACCATACACCATAGACCAAACTTTGAACTTTAGAGTTGGAAATAAATTCAAAATTCAAAATTAATTGACTTTTAAAACTTGAAACTATGAACTAGACGAAGACTGCAGAAGACAGACGAAGAAGCATAAATTCAAAATTTCAAATGATGAATGAACTTGAGTAAAAATTACAAATTTGTAATTACAAATTACCTTTAAAAACATAATAATAAAAAAACGTTGTACTATTGACTTTATGATATGATTGATGATTGATTGTGGAATATTGTGTATTAATTTGTAATTGTGGAATAATGTTGAATGTCAAATGTGGATTTAATTGTTTGTGTTTTATTACATGTACAAGTCAAAAGGATTTTAAATTCCCCCTCGGCCTCAATTCCTACAATTCTTTCCTTTCACATTTACATAGAATTTAACGTCAGCCAAATAAACGAAAAGCCTCCAACAATATCACCTTGTAATACAGAATATAATATATATATCTCTAGTTTGCTTCGAATAATGAAAAGAAACGACTTTTGAGTTTGAAATCTGAAATTGAAATAAAACCCTAAGTTTAGGTTAAAAATAAAACACAACCTCCAAAGACGCTGGAAAATTAAAAAAGCATAAACTCGAAAAAACGCGATGAGCTATATTACTATCCATATCTATGGCTATATTGCAGAAAATGGAAATGAATGCAATGCAGCATGCATTATTCAAAAAATATTTTGAAAACCAAAAAGCTAAAACTTTTTGAAAAATTAAAGTAGACTATAAAATAATAAAATAAACAGTTTACAGCCATTTTTGTACTTCATTTCGCAAAGGCTTAATGAAACTGATTTGTATTTTCAAAAATGTAATAATATCATTATATTATTAACTTAACAAGTATTAATACTTGTTACGAATGAAAATATAACTGCAATTTCATTTGCTACTAACTTGTTGAGGTGACAAAAACAATTAAACTGTGCATGAGTTTTCCCATTTTTCTAGCAAATCCTGTAAAAAATTAAAAATAGTCATCCCAGGATGCGAATGTCATTAAAGAGTTGCTCAAAATCTCAACAGAACAGCAATAAATTCCAAATTCTACAACAAATAGATTCCATTTTTGAAATTCCATCTTTCCTTGCTTTCGTTTTAATTTGACTGATTTGAGAGTAATTTGTTAATTCAATAAGTCTTTCGTAAACTACTATTGCAAATGAATAAAGGAAGTTTTTTTCAGATATGGGTACTACTGGTTAAGTTCAAAGTTGCGTCAAAGTGACCACAACCCCTCTCAACCATTGACTCCAATGTTAATAAATGTATGGAAGATATGAACGGCACACCTATTTCCCCCAGAGGTTATAATCAATGGACTATAAGATTCCAATTCTGATTCCAATGCTGTATGAACCCCATCGCAAGGTAAATCACATTTGACATGCATTGACAACTCTCCCACATCCTCCAGGGGTCATACTCAATGACCGTAATAAAAGTCAAATTCTGACTTATATGCTTTACGATCATTATAAAGGTCGATCTTCTTTGTAAGCCTAATTAAGGTCGGCAGCCAAGGATAAATATCATCAAATATATAGACTGTAAATCATGAAATAAAGCCCTGAATAACTATTAAGGGGTGAAACTCCATACTGTGAAGACTTGGTCAATTGGCGGGTCTGCCGAATATGCGCGCGAGCACGGCTCGTGGGGACATTTGGTCTCAAAACCACACCCCCTTTCATGGGGACATTTTGAAAAAAAGTGGGGACATTTTCAATTTCGCTACCCATGACGCCTTTTTTTGGAATACGAGTAAGGGACATTTGGAAAAGTGGGGATTTTTTAAAACCCACACCCCCTTAGTGGGGATATTTCTTTGATTTGTGATTTTTGGGACATTTTAAGATTCGGTATATCCGTCAATTGGATTTTTTAACAGAGGTTGAGTTCGATTGAGGACCGTGTATCATCTCAGAACGGTCAAAGTCTGTATGGACACCGGTCAGATTTTTTTTTTTTTTTTTTTAAATGACTCAGCAATAATTGCAGGTCACACGTGTGCATTGCTGAAAAGGAATAGCCAAGTGCTACACAACTATGTCCATAACTATACTATACTCTATAGTTTGGGAAATGCATGAATTGGGTTTGAAATCGAGATTGATTGCAAAGCAGAATTGATATTTTCAAATATCCTAATGCCTGCAATTATTTCAAATCAAACCAATCAAAAGTGTGTCTATTATTTAATAGTTTGGGGTTTATTGTTAGATAAACAATTTATTTCTTTGCTGCTCCTTGAGCTTCAAAATATATTATGTGAAGAAAAGCAGAGAGTTGTGGTTTTAATTCTTTCATTCTCTTCCTCGCCGTCTTGGATTCAGGTTCATCTCTCCCTATCTCTCACCTTATAGATTTATTACTATTATTACACACTATTAACAAGTCTCGTTTATTAGTTACGAATCAGGTTTTTATCGCTACTTCAGAAAATTATACACAACTTCAAAGTTAAGCAATATAGCGTAGGATTAATTAGCAAATCTCGTATTTGCAATTGCAAAATATAGATAGATTTTATTTCAAACAAATAATTTTCAGTCAAACCCCATATCACATATTATTATACTATACAGATCCCGATATTCGACAGTGATATAGTGATATTCCAGTCAAAAATCCAATTCAATGATGTGTATTTAAATCATTTTCAAAGTAAATAAATAAAAAACTGTGAAACCAGATAGAGTTTAATTAAAATTACATATAAAATGCAGCTAAATCCTTGGAATAATCGATGCAACATTATTTTCGTGGAATTAAATGGTTCATCTTGGGATTCGTGATAAAATAAATGGTTAAAGTGATTGCACTTGATCTTAATTACCGATTAGCTGGAGAATGTGGATCGGATCCTGATCCCTGATCCCTCCTCATCCTAATATCGGACAATTTATATATTTCGAGCAAGTTAAAAATAGCGTGCAGTTTCTACAATGCCATGTGCCATGGGAAGTTAATTTAGCAGAGGATTTGTCATCTATGATATGATATTTTCCATACACACCCTAATTTGCTTAGTTACATGCTTGTCAAAAGCAAAACGCGCTAATCATTGACATATAAAACCAGTCGTTCCTAATTGAGATTAACTAGGTATAATTTGTGAGTGTGAACGTGTGAAGTGATAAAGTGAGTATCACTCCATTCAACTATTAATCAAGTTGGGGCATTCTGGGATATTACATTAACCATTCTGCTTGAAGTTGAGTTGTTTTAAAAATACGTCTCAACCCTCAACCTGAAAAGTGTCAAGTGTCGGAGGGGTCGGGACGCGACTCGTGACGTGACAAACAAGTGTCAAAGTGTCCGTATGCCGTAGCAGAGCCACAACTAAAATGGCTCATAATTATCATGAAACTGTGTGCGAATGCTTTGTATGTGAATGTGATTAATAACAAGCATTTCTCTTATTTTGTTATATCAGTTTCCATATGCCATACATGTATCAAGAAGAAGGAACGTGTGGTTTTCCTCTCCGACCTTTTTGACATAAATAATTAAGTTAATTTCAAATGAAATATTATTTGATTATAAATTTGGATTCTATGAACTTGTGCCTGTAGGTGCGCGGGTGTGTGCGGTACTATATGTTCCTTTGATTGCGTGGAATTGGGGAGAAGGAAAGAGCATAGGTTACGGTAAGACTTGTAACACTATTCAAAGTTGGGTTGGCGTGGAATTTAAATTAGGGAAACAAGGAGACTTGGC
Source organism: Desoria tigrina (assembly GCA_906901685.1). Taxonomy (NCBI): domain Eukaryota; kingdom Metazoa; phylum Arthropoda; class Collembola; order Entomobryomorpha; family Isotomidae; genus Desoria; species Desoria tigrina. The sequence goes on from CAJQTU010000015.1 coordinate 2,989,311, forward strand.
TCCAGCAGTCGCTCTTGACGGAATGCAGAAACTTTCCGTAATTCCGGATTGGGATTTGATTTCAGATACTCAGGACTCCACATGTCACCGACTCCATTTTTAATTTTGATATTGTGAATTGTGAGTGTCAGTTCACAGTTGACAGCAGGACAAGGCACAAGGTGCAAGGGAAAGGAACAACTTCCGTCAGGTCCGTTTCGTTTCGCAGTTTCCAGTTCTCGTCTCGGTCGGGTTCTGCTTGATGGGACCCAAGAAAATATTTCTAAGTCCTTTTTGGGAAAATCTTACCAAAAAATTTTCTTTCGCTTAATCGATACTTCGAAAAAAAACAAACAACTTTTTCCTCTACCATTTTGACCTTAACGGTCGATAAATGTCAGAAATGGTCAAAAAGGTCGTTACAATTAAAATATCAAAAGTATCCCAAACGTCACAAAACTTTACAAATACAGCCTACGTGACCTCACGAGCAGTTTTTATACATGGAAAGTCTGTTGGGTCATGGCAGGTCACAGTGACCTTGGACTGTTTTGTCTTTAAATTCCACCAAAATACAGGTTTGCTTCTATAAAGTCAAAAGTTAGGTTAGGTTAGGTTACTCTTCGTTTGTTTGTTTGATGGTTTAGGGTCAAATCTGTAATGATTAGCTTTAGCCAAATCCATTCCACACAGAAAACCTAACCTAACCTAACCTAACCTAACCTAACCTAACTTTAAAAAAGCAAACCTGTATTGTATTGTGTTGTGGTAGAATTTAAAAGTCGAAGGTCACTATATGTTTGTGACCTTACCCGTGACTTGACAAACAATTTTCATCAATGAAAAGTACTCGGGAGGTCACAAGAAGTAGATTAAGCGGAAGTAAATTTTTGAGATTTTTGGCAATTGCTGACCTTTCTTGACCGTGAAGGTCAAAATGGTAGAGGGAAAAGTTCTTTACCTTTTTATTATCTATCGATTAAGCGAAAGAAAATTTTTTGGTAAGATTTTCCCAAAAGGACTTAGAAATATTTTCTTGGGTCCCATCAAGCAGAACCTGACCCTCGTCTCTCTGCATTTCATATTATGAATTACAAGTTATGTAATTAGAAATTCAAAATTACATTTCCTATTTTTGATTTTATAGTTTCACCTTCACTATTATTTTAGATTTAATTTTTCAAGACATTCAATGCTATACATGCATATGTGATATGTAGTAGTGTGTAGTGCCTACGTACTTGCGTAGCTTAATTAACAACAGTTGACAGTGACAGCGACAAAGTTTGTGACGTCACCACGTAACTTTCCCGTGGCCACGTTGCACGTGGTCCTTTGTCATTTGTCCTTTGTCCTTAGTAAAATATTGAATATCAAGTCACATAATCTTCAATCTTTTACTGGCAGTGGCAGGACACAGGGCAGGGCATGGGCAGGAGGATACTATCTTTGCAATTGCAATGTATGTACAACGTTGAATGCAAGTCAGCACGGGCAGTCAGTAGTGAATAGGGTCGATAAGCCTAGATTTAATATTGATTGTAGATTTGGAACGGCCGTGGTTTGGTTAGCTTGTTAGCTTAGCATACACGTAACTCACATAATTTTGAATTTGGTAATTGATTACAAATTAAAACAATATTATAATGTCAAATGAATGTTCAATCTAATTTTGAATTTGGTAACTTTGAGCCAATTTACCAATAACTGCCATCAAACTTGATTTAACTTGAACTGTGAACTGCCGGTGCAGTAGCTAACTCATAATTACTCGGATCGTTGCTAATATATTAAATTCAAAATTTTCTGCACATTGATCTTTAATTTCAAAATTCCGAAAATAAGGTGTACAAATCCTCAATCCTTAGGTAAAAATTAAAGTTCGTCCTCTGTCTCCCACGCATTAATTAATTATTTCTCAGGCCTTTCAACTAAAAAAGCGATACGTATGGTATAATAAATAATTATATTGACTTGGACTGTGTGTCCCGTAGAGTGTAGACTGTAGAGTACTTACTTACAATTAACCTTTATCAGAACTCATTTATTTGTTATTAATACAATTATAATATATGCCAAACCAGCGTGTAATGCCTTGATATCGACGGATGAGATGGCACATTAAAGTCCATTGTATTGTTTTAAAAACCTTATCGGTATTCGAGAATGAAGAGTTGAACATTTTAATGGACATCTAACCAATAACAAGTAACGAATAAGATGGAATGTGGAATGTCAAAATCAACTCTTGCATTGAACATACATTAAATCATTTAATTTGCAATGTCTCTTTCCTTATATGACATCATTACACGGTCTACTCTAATTTGCAGTTCATATCTACAAAGTTTAAAGTTTGAGTCGAATGGTATCTGGATTATTTATGTGAATTCAGACTCCCAAATTCCAAGTTTACAAGCAAATGGGAAGGATTTCATGCAGCCGATCTTCTCTCTGAGTTATTTTATCAGCACAAAAATGCAAAGGCCCGCTTCGAGGGCCTTTGGACCACGATGATATTTCGATACCACATAATTTGTAATTGGAATAAAGATTTATAAGATTATGTTATAAGAAATGTATCGATGTGTTTTTTTTATAGTGAGACAGAGACAGTATCCATGTTCATCACTTCAGTCCTAAACTCAACTACTTGAATGAGACGTCAAGATTCGAAATCGGAATAGGAGTTAAATTCAACGACAGACCGACATTTCTGGTGAGTTATGTGTATGGATTTGTGTATTCGCCGATCGAAAATCCAGTATCAGATTGGATAGATAATACCTGTATAATATGATAAATGTAAATACCTGACAGATTTAACCATTCTCCCATTTAGGAATAGAGGAAAGTCATATGCGAATATGACTATGTAATTTAATACGATATTTTTCCACGGAGGTGATAATAATATACAATGGATGAAGATAGAGAGACGAGCGATAGGTTGTTGTAACAAGTGAGATTGAGTAGAGAGACCTGATTCCATTATTACATGATTATCAGTCCAATCCATATATTCCCAATATCTCAGTATCAGTATCCGTGACACGGGTCTCAGTTATAACTAGTCACTCCCAGCCACCGCACCGGAATGGGAATCCTCTTCACTCTCTCTCCAGTTTCAACTTAGAATCTAATGAAAGTGAATTTTTTAATTAGGTTTGTAGTTTCCATGGAAACCTGATGCTCGTTAAGTGCTGCCCGTCCAAGGAAATTGTGAATTTTTAAGTGAAACCGGCGTACCGAGACCGTATCGTATCAGAAGAACAGTTGTTACCGCTATACCACCTCCAATCGTTGGGTTTGAAAAGGGATTCCAGAATGATGGAAAACGCTTTAGAGGACAGGGAGGCAGTGGGGGTCTCCGATGCCGTTCTATTAGACGACCCTAATGACACGACCGCTTTCATTGAGAATCTTCGGAAACGCTTCCGCGGTGACCTGATTTATGTAAGTTTGATCTACTACATGTATAATATACGATAGAATGCTTTAAATACTGAACTACATCACCCAGGGACTCCAGGGAGTTATCGTTTCAAGCTTCAAAAGGCTATATAGTTTATGATCGTAGCAGAGAAGTAATGATAGGGTTTTTTTTTTCAACCGTACCTGTTAAGACCTTGTTAATAACCTAGTATAAGTTATATATATGTAAACTGATTTATAACTGACTCTAATTTTTGCATCCTATCCGATACAAGTTAAGTTATTGTTCGTCGCTATATTATTAAGGGTTATCAATGGTTTGATCCCGTTGCAAGACATTTCGTTTAAGGCTGTACTCGTTATTGATGAAGTTGACCTGTCAAGAGGAGACTTAAACATTCTCAAGTCTCAAGTTTACGATTGAAAGCTTTAAACCAGTAAGCCTTTAAGCCATTTCACTTTCTGTGAGCCGAACCTCTGGCTTGTGGTATATGCAGTTGGTAAAAAATAGTGTGAAGGTGTAGGCTCTAAAATGGGCATATTAGTCATCGTTAATAAGGCAGGACGAGCGTATGTAATTGATTCGAAGAGTTATTGCCCACGACGACCTCGTCGACTTTTTGGTAAAACTGGACAGACGAAACCTCTTGCAACTTATTAAAATGTTATTGTAGAATATAAATAATATGTTATACCTGATACTGATATTGTAAGGCTAATGTGATGTGAATGCTAACAGTTTCATAGGAGTCCTGATGAATGATACAGGCAAGAACCGGCAACTGAAATTCCGAGAGGTTGAATTCGAGGAGAGATTAAGATTAGAGACTTGAAATGTTGGACGTGTAGCGATGAAATCATGAAATAATTTACGGAGGATGTTAATCGTTTTGTTTATCGTAGATGGGCAGTACATACACGAACCTAACATTTACCAGTTAATATTTAGCAAACAAATTACCAGTCAACCACTGCATTCTTAATAATTTATTACTGCTTCGATCTTATCAGAATCTCTTCAAGTGTGTGGTAATTTAAACATTGAAGCCACAAGGTCTAGCAGTCATATCCTCCAATTCTCCAGACGTTTTGGCGTAGGTGGTCAAGCTCAAGATTTTCCAGATATTATTTCCAAGTAGTGTTTATAGTTTATTCAGTTTATTGAAACGTTTCTAGAATCCGATCCATTCATTTGTCGATCAAGAATACAGGAATGAAATAAGTTAAACTAAAATTGAAACTGGAACTTACATTAACCTATTTCCAGTCAGTTCATCTGAATTTTAAAGGTAACGATAGTGTGGAAAGATAGGTATCTCTACCGGCACCGGTGTAATTTTTTTTTAATTTTTAATTTTAATACCATGTAAAACTGTCGAGACAAGGTTAGTCCATATGGTAATTGTTTGTAGAGAGGATGTCTGTCATCAAAATCTATTCATTCATCCTTATCATGATATCAAAAACAAGGATTGGTATATGAGGATGAGGTAGTATGAAGTGGAAAATTAAAAAACCATTGCCCATACAAACCTCCGTGTATAAATCACATAATATACGTGCCAGAAGGCAGGGGCTAATTTCAATTGCAAAACCTCAATTAATTCAGATAAGGTTTGACGTGTCATTGATAAGTTTTAGTATGCCTTCCTCCTTACTATCCAAAGGGGAAAAAACCTCTGTGAATTTATATTAAAAAAATTCTGAAAGGCGATGATAAGTTAGTTGGGACATTAGGAAGTTGAATGTAGTCGCTTATCAGTTATTGCATAAGTTTAAATATCTGCATACTTCAAATTGGCTTATCAATCAGCATTCCGAAGCAAGGCACTTAAAAGCCCAGGTGGGGCTGTTCATATCCAGCTTTTTGAGACAAATTAAGACTTGCTCTCTCCGTTCTGCTTCTATTATAAAGATATGAATGGCCCCAGGACAAGTGATAACCCAAAAAGATAACCGCAATACCTTTCCTGTTACGCAAATTCATTTCAATTTTGAATATAAAAAAGTCGGGCGAAATTTTCACTGTGGATAATAAAATTAAAAGTCGTACTGGTAGAATAAATAGCCTATATATCCTCATCGAACAAGTTCCTGTGGTCGGGAAAAATATGTAGATTCTAAAAATGTAAATTGAGTTTGAGGATATCTGCTCGTCACTGAATTGTCCCATAAAACTATAAAAGCTAGTATAAAGGCAAAGAGGCATGAAGGACAAATAGGTTTTAGACTTATAAAATGAACTCCGAAAAATTTATAAAACCCAAACTGTTGTCTGCACAGAAATGTTTTAGGTGGAAGTTATCGATATTATTCATTAGATTGGATGAAGCAGGTTACAGGCTGATTTAAATTTGTGACTACAATTAGCAGTTATATACACCTATAAAACCTATGTAGATATACATACACTATTGTATTTGCTACGGATTTTTTGAAGCAGAAGTGCTGTTTTCTTGCTCGTTATCTCTGTGTTTGTAAACCGTTTTAGTTTGTATAGTTGATGTATTTCGCAATCTGTTGCGGACTTATAAGTATTAAGCATACATGAAGTACATAATCAATATGATCGAGTTATATAGTTGGCTAGTAGGTCCCATCCATTTAATTTTAATGCGTTAAAGTTAAAAAAAAATTAAATCATTTTATAGAAATTGGGTTTATATACTTTTTAGGCTTTTAGACATGCTGCTTTTCATGTGTTTGTGGAATTAAATTAGCATATTTTTATACGCGACGACAAGATATTGGAAGGGAATTTTATTGATGACATGGCATTTGCATTAACTCACACTAAAGTCAGACACTTGGTTTGTGGTTGTTTCTACACTTGCGACGTTCAAATTGTTTCGTAAAATAATTAGAAATGCCATTAAAATTTTTAAAAAAATCTTTCAAAATGCTGGTTATGTTTCAAAATCTTCTAAAATAACTGGTTGGAAATAAAATCAGAATGTTCAGAACAACAGATCTCTCAATTCTACAATCCTACGAAAGCGAAAGTACGAATCTGGAAATAAATCGATGGGTATATTTTTACGGTTGCTAAATGCCATGCAGATACAGTCAAAACGTGCATACGAACTGCGGTGGATATTTCGGGTGTTTTAAGCTTCTGCCTGATTGTCAGTGATTGTAAATATAAATCCATAGTGAACCATAAATTCAGCGTCAATTTAAAGACTTCAGTACCATTAATTCATACTTGATAATAAAAAATGATGGAGGCTTTAATTTAATGGTTTTAAGTAAAGACTGGCACCCTGTCAGTCGTCCTTAAATAAATTCAGTGGGATATTGGGATCGTTGTATTTTGTGAGAAAGAAGGAGATAAGTTTTTTTCTCAGTAGACAATGCCTAATTAAATGATAAGGTGGGAGTAGTTAGTGATGTCAGATGAAATGTAAATGTCCTCAACTGTCATTTAGTTTTTAAACAAAAATCCTCTCACGTCCTCACCTTCTCTCATCTGGCCTTGGCCATAATGTAATTCCAATCGATATTAATATTTGCACTTCTTCTCTGGACATTTTTCCACCTCTTTTGATGCCGTTTCTGTGGATGCAATTTCATAGCAAACACTTACGGACTTTACTCTGTAAATCCAGACAGATTAATTGTTTCCCATTATGTTACAGTTTGCCGATTCATCTGACAGTTGTTGGATGTAAGGATTTGAAAGTCAATTTTATTTTCTGAAGCAATATATTTTTTCATATCCTGAAATTGACAGCTCTCTCTCATTCTTTTGGGTCTGCTGGAGAGATTTCGAATTTTAAGTGCACTGAATATCATATCATATTTGAATAATCTTTGATTGAAATGTTAGAAACGGTGTTTCCTTTGTTCAATTGTATATAATCATATAATGCAAGTAGAGCACAGAGAGGGATGAATTACTGACAAGTCATGTTATTAGGGTAGAACATGTTTTTTTTTAATTAGTACAATCAGAGACGTAAAGAACTGTGGATACTATATTATTGACGTTGTTCTTTGCTATTCTTGCATTAAAATTAAAATTCAACATTTTTGATGGAGGAAGTTATAATTTGTAATTAGTACATTACTCAATTACTGTCTGTAGTAATTACAAAGGAACACCTTAGAATTAGATATGAAACTGGATAACTGGAATGAGTTTAAACATGTAAAACTGAACATTTAAAATTTAAAACGTAAGAAACCTTGTTTGAATTCACATAACTTGTGAATCTCCAATTAGGAGAGAAATGCATTCATTTTCAATGTGATTTTGTGATTCGAATTTAATTTCGTAAAATACATCTAACTGCAGGAAAGATGAACCTCGTGGCTGGTCTCGTGCCTTTGCCAGGATGTCCATATATAGATGTAAGTTGTAAGTCTATAGGATGACATAATAGATGAGGAGATAAATGAATAGGAATTAATTAGCATTAAAATGGAAAGTGACAGGAAGGGAGGGTGGTAAAGTTGCAGTCTTCTCTCATGTACCGATAGACCCAAGATCATTCGCGTTTACGAATGATACTATAAAATATATCCAAGTCTCTTTAGCTGAGAATATCCAATCCTCGAAATTGAGTTACGAGAGTTCTGACTTTGAAACCTAAACCCAAACTAAGGAATAAGTAAATAATTTGGGAAATGAGCCGTGTGCTTTCAAGGACCGTTCATAAGGAATCGGGAACGTTTGCATTTCTTACAATAAATTCCCGTAAACATCAACATAAGACCACAAATGGGGGAACTAGGAATTGTACAAGAATAGAATAAAATATTTTTGATTAACATAGGAGAATAGGTGAATTTAATAGTGAGAAGTTGAAAAGAACGGAGAATGGATGAGTTATTCCGGAATTTTTATAAATTATTCATTGTAAATCCTGGGTGCTGCAATTTGCAATGGCAAGTCATCAAAAACTAAATGCTCTCAAACTAAAAATACTTTATTTTGAAGACTTTTAAAAGGGGTGGGGATTTATTTTGGGGAATCGATTTCAGAATTTACATTATACATTATATGCATTTAGTTGTATTGACAGCTCATATTTATTGATTCTCTAGCTGTTTCCTGATCTCCCGTTATATATCTTAAATATTCCTAAATCTGACTCAACAATGACAATCTTTGTTTCAGTTCTGCTTAATTCAGGCTTGATTTTGTTTTATTCAACTTCATATCCACTCCTCTGCCATTACATCATAAGAGATTGATAGGAATGACGGTTGAAAGGCAGTCACGGCAGAATTATTATTAAATTTAGAACTTGTATTATTACACAGTGACGAATAGACGACGCTTTTAATGTAAACAAAAAGTAAAAGTACCACCCACGCATTCTTGATAGTGGTGATTAAGTTAAATCTCGAATTAAGGATCCGGATTTGTAATTTGTACCGTATGAATAGGTTTAGTACGAGTTCTTTAGAGATGAATGATGATGAGATCATGATCTGTTTTTGGGTCAATGAAACTTCAAATGTTCAAATTCTGATTGGCAACGAAGTACCTTATTTTGAATATTTCACCCTTCCCAATCCACTGTTGGTAGTACTTTAAGTTTAAGATGGCATTGTCAGCAAAATAAATGCTTGCAAATTGAATCATCTCAGTCATTTTTAATCCAAATTCAAACTTTTTGGTTTTAAAATTCATAAAAAAATTGCCCTATAATATTAGGAACTTTTTTGAAAGTTTTTTATTTGATTTCGCCATAATATTAAAAATATTTTTGGAAAATGAATAAAATACTTAAAAAAAAGATCCTAATATCTTTGAGCGATTTTTTTTGTACATTTTAAAATAAAAAAGTTGGAGGTTTGATGAAAAATGACGGAGATGATTCCATTTGAAATCATTTAAAAATAATAAATTAACATTGGAGTCTAGAGTAGTGGGGTAAGTTGAGATGCCTAAAAGCCCGGAATGTCGTATTTTTAAATATTAAAGCGTATGTGATTGGGTTATTCAGTATCCCGCACCTTTTATCATTGAAACTTGGGGCAAATGGGTACCCCCACCATAGAAAAGGGGCAACAGCCCCTTAATCGAAACGACGATGCAGTATGCACTTTTCTTCATTATCTTTACAGATTTTATTAGTGTATTGGAACTAAAGAACCGTATCTAAAAATGATGTCTTATGAAATTAACTGTTTTCTATGTCTTATTTCTGTTTACAGACTTATATTGGGCCCGTGCTTATCTCCGTAAACCCGTACAGAGATCTCCCAGTCTATGGACCGGATTACGTCAAGAAATATTACAACGTGAATTTCATCGAAGTCGCTCCTCACGTGTAAGTATTTATTATACCATGTGCCGATACATCGACAAGTTTCTTAAATTGTCAATCACCCCTTGGAGACTAATTTATTTAAATTCAGAGCGCTTAACGTTACAGGATATTGGAAATAATGTAATGCAGTTTAAATAATACGTATATCAACTGAAGAAATATTGTACAGTCAGTGTTTACAACCAATTCAAAGAACTGTTTCGGATAATTGTAAATATATAATTGTAACGCTCAGAGTAGAATCATAAAAATTCGTAGGGTACGAGATGTGCAAGACTGTTTTAAGAATGAAAATAAGGAAAAGGAATAAACAATAAATAATTAACTCATCAGTAATTTGAAAGGTAATTTTACAATTACAAATTACGGAGCTACGGCTCTACAGATTGAGTAGATTTTCGTAACAAATCTTTAGTTAAGTTCCCTGTACTGAAGTAATTATTGGTATGACGTAGATAGAGATGTATACAATATACAATATTATGTTGAGAATTGCCGTTTGTTATGTTTGAGTTACTTTAAAAATTAACGCTTGCTAATTACTGAAATATAGTTCTGTAGCCAACACGGCATTCGCTGACTGTGTCTGTCTAGACTGAGTTAAAAATTGAATTTTGTAAAGATGGATATCGGAGAGCAGTTTACTGGTTTATATAAAACCAAGCTACATTGTATCCAAGTCACAAAAGTCACAATAATAATGGGAATAGTGAGAGTAATGTTTACAATTTGCATTGTGCATTGCGACAAGAATATGTTATATTATTAGATGAATGAAATCTATTGAAATGGAATACCTTGATTTTTAGAAAATAGCTAAAGATTACAATCAAAACTCATTAGTCATTAATCTCATTACACGCTAATTAGTAAATAGTGCATACGAAGTTGAAACGAGTAGCCTCCTTGGCATCAATAAATTGACAAGATTAAAAATACTGTAATTCCAAAATGTAATATGTAAATCTAGTTTGCTGACAGAGCTTTTGTTAACTTGATTGAATTCGATTTGCTGCAAAACCATTGAACTTAAAATATTGTACTATTTTTAATCACTGAAATTTATACACAATAAAATAACCTTTGGAACAGACAAAGTTGAATTAAAGAAAATGGCTGGCAAATCTATTTCAATATTTTTCGGATACATGCACATGTATAGAATACATATAATTCATTAACCATGTACTTGGAGTAAATTTAGTACCACTATTGACTCGCTTTTACCTCTGGTGGTAGATTATTTTATTACGCGTTTACGACGCTAATTGGTTACTAGTCTCAAAGTGCCTCTTAAACGTGTAAATTATGCTGTAGCCGAAGTACTTAACAAATTTATTGCCTTGTTTTTAGATATGGATTGGCAGATAATGCTTACAAACAGCTCAGGGAGGAGAACAGGGATCAATGTATTCTCATTTCTGGTAAGATTTTTGTATTAATACAATACAATAATTAATAATAAAATGGGATGGATGCCAATACATACAGTTTTACTGCAAAACAATTTAACAGAAGAACCCATGCACTGACCTATGACCACGTTTTTAACAATAACCTTAAGACGTTTATTTTAACATGGAAAAATAGAATGTAAACGCTGGACGCATGCATCCAATATCCGGAGCAAAATAAATGCACAGCTCCTGTAATTGTAGCAATTTAGCGCATACTTTCCTGGGATCTAGTGTTGTGCTTTAAACAAAATGCGCACTTGGTTCATTTTATTCTACATTACTTGCTTTGATAAAAGCAGAAACGAAAGATTTCCTGAAAAAATTCCCGTAGATAAAAAGGAACAAAACATTCGAATTTTTAGATTTTGTGAAGAAGATTTTAAGGTTTTAGAAACGGGTTGATTTCATTTCAATACTTTTTGGATTTTGTTAGCTATTCTACGGTAGTCGAGTCCAATAAAGGCGATAATAAATCTCGAACTTGTCTGTTCCTAGTTATTAGGAAACATTACCATTTCTTTCTTTATCTCATCCTCCCCGCAAATTGCAAAGTGACTGGTAATACAAAGAAAAATCATAAGCTATCAATGCCAGTAATATCATTCATTCCTGTTGAATGATTTATTGCTCTAGTTGACCCCTTAAATCTAATAAAGAACAACAAATCCACTGAAATTTCCGTTTGATTTACTGGACTTTTCATGAATTATACGAATTATTATATGATATAAAATAAATCTTTTGTTTGAATGAACAGGAGAGTCGGGATCAGGGAAGACAGAAGCGTCGAAATGGATTCTCCGCTATATCGCCGCAGCGTCAAAGAACATCGCATCTGTTGAAACTACGAAGGACAAGCTGCTCCAGTCCAATCCCGTCTTGGAGGCATTTGGAAACGCTCAAACGAATAGGAACGATAATTCCAGTCGATTTGGAAAATACATGGATATCGAATTCGATTTCCGTGTAAGTTGTAGAATTCGATTCTCTGATTTCTTCTTACATATTTTATTCAGATTCGTATTGTTCTTTCTTTCTTGTGTGAATGAGCGTAAAGAATGCCAGATTATTATCGTAGAGAGCATAACTAGACCACAAGATTCTAATGTTCATTCTTATATTATAGGGTAACTCAGTTTTGCCCAGAATTTTCGACATGGTAGTGCTTTGGGATTTATTTTGGTTTATTATATGACTTCCTGTCATAAAGATGAAAGAACCTTCTTCTTATTTTGCAGTTTATTTCTTCATGTACATAATTTAAATGATCTTGTTAGCCGTAAATGGCTAGCCTCCCAACAGTTTCACAGTTGGTTGGGTGCAGATGATAACTTGATGAATTAGTTCGTAACTAATATTGCAATTTTGTTTTCTATTTACTTCAGGGAAGCCCTATTGGTGGCCATATAATTAATTATCTTCTGGAAAAGTCTCGGGTTGTCTGCCAAGCAAAGGGAGATAGAAACTTCCATATCTTCTATCAACTACTAAGTGGACTGGATGATTCTACTCTGGGTTCCTTGAAGTTGTCAAGAAGTCCGGTGCATTATCATTACCTCAATCAGGTTTGACGACAATTGTTTTAAAACTAGGGTTTCATTTTAATTGCCGATTTAAAATTATTATTTAATTTATTTTGCTTCAGGGCCAAAAGAACCCTTCTGGTCAGGAAGATGCTAAACAGTTTGCTGTAGTTCGTCAAGCCATGGACACGGTTGGATTTGAGTCAAGTGAACAGGAGGAGGTTTTCCAAATTGTTGCGGCCATACTTCACCTGGGTCAAATCGGTTTTAAACAAGAGGGGAACTACGGAAAAGTTGTGACTCATGATATTGTCAAAATAGCTGCTCAGGTGAGTTCTTCCATCCAAACTCAATTCTTAACCTCAACGGATCAATGACAAATACATTAGTCAGGGTCAATGCTACGGATTTCGTATAAAGGGGAGTCGAATGAAAGGAAGTGATCATTAGCGCCTTGACATTACATTGGTAGGAGTTCTGTAAACCCCTATATACGAAACGGTATCTATCTCATCAACCCGACCTCTTACACGTTACATCATTTGAGTTTGCGAGAAGAGATGCCATTAAGAGAGGCTAATAGGGCTAATCTACATAGGAAATGTTTCACTTTCATCATTTGACATCTATAAATCCCTTGTCCGACTGTCTGACTTCTAAAAACGTATCCGTGGATTTTTTTTCGCATCTAAAATTCACAGATATACCTATCTGATATGTAATATTTATTGTCATGTCAATCAATCCGTAACATTTCTATTGATTTCTTACCTGTATTAAATTCTTTTTGAATCCAGCTCCTAGGATGTCCACCAGATAAACTGACCAAAGCCTTCTTGAATAAAACGATTGAGGCTCGTGGAGATTATGTGACCTCTCCAATCCCATATGACCAATGCTTGTATGCTCGAGATGCTCTTGCAAAAGCCATTTACGACCGGTTGTTTACCTGGATTGTCAAGAAGCTCAATGCATCATTAGATTCTGGATATGAAGGAAAGAAGACGCTTATGGGGATTTTGGACATCTATGGCTTCGAAATTTTTGAAAAGAATAGGTTAGTTTAAAGCAATTTGATTTTTGCATTATTTAGTTTGCAATTGATGACATGAAATTTCTTGGGCAGTTTCGAACAGTTCTGTATCAATTACTGCAACGAGAAGCTTCAGCAGTTGTTTATTGAGCTGACACTGAAGTCCGAACAAGAAGAATATCGAAAGGAAGGGATTAAGTGGGAGGACGTCGAGTATTTTAATAATAAAGTCATCTGTGACTTGGTCGAGGAAAAGCACAAAGGTAAGAAAACTGATCAATGGAATTTCAATTGTTTTAAATTGTGGTGTTTAAAGCAGGATGATTTAGTAGGATTTATCTGCTCATTTGTACTGTTGTATTACATCATTTATATGGAGGATGTATTGAGCAATATAGAAAGATGCATAGGCCTAAAGATGAAGTACGTATTACGATGAATTCTGTACAAATTGCTTTAGTATCAACATTTACGAACCAGAACAAATTGATCCATCTGCACTTGAAAGTGAATGATGAAGTGTCAAAAAAATCTCAATTTAATGGAACCGAGAAAAGTAGCTCGATTTAATGCTTAAAACTCGAGTTTATCTCTGCCTTTTAATAGCTTTCATGGTTTGTTCTCCTTTGTATCGTTAAGTGTATTTGTAGCTCGTAAGTCGTTACGAGTACGAGATACGTTATAGTCAGCATGTTATCTCCATTTAAGTAGATAATGTTATTATTAATGATTTTATTGATCGTAACTCGGCTAATGGTGTTGTAATTGATGCATAGGTATCATTGCCCTGATGGACGAAGAATGCCTTCGACCTGGTGACCCAACTGACTACAGTCTTTTAGAAAAAATGGACAGGACATTGTCCTCACATCCCCACTACATCAGCCACAAAGGAGCTAGTACTGCAGTTAGGAAGTCCCTTACCCGTGATGTATGGATTTTTCAAACTTAGGTAGAATATCATGATGTAATTTTTCTAATATCAGGTTTAAAAAATTTAAATCAGGATTTCCGGCTACTTCATTATGCTGGAGAGGTGACTTACAAAGTTCAAGGGTTCTTGGACAAAAACAACGATCTCCTGTTCCGAGATTTAAGGGAAGCTATGACTCAGTCCAATAAAAAGATCTTACAGGTTCGTGATTTGTTTTTTATGCGAATTCGTTCTTGTTTCAAATTTCAAAGACTCCAAAATCGATTGTATGAAAATCCAAGGTCATTACTATTCGCTATATGTATAATCGATACCAACAAATTACTAATCTAGTCTACGTCATACGTGCAAGATTATAGTCATTTTCCATGTACACTATTCCACTAGGAAATGTTAATGTACGGATCCAGAGTCTTCATTTAATTCTACACCGGGATGGGATTTTGTATTTGATATTACAAATTGTGAATGAAATTGTTATTTTTAGGAGAAGATGTATGAAAGGAAAGCGAATCTGTGGATTAGATAGTTACATAAGATTGGATAGGAAATGAAACACGTCTGTTGATTGATGATGATTATTATGATAGCAAGGCCTTGCAATGTTTGCTAATAGGGTGGTATATTTTATGAAGTATTTTTAGTGTATTTATATTGCATTGGGTTTATTCATTATTGCAATAATACCGGATGATATAGGAATAGCTGCATTATTCGCGTTAGCTGGTTAGCTCAAATCAAGATGAAGATAATTTAGTACTTTGGTACTACTTGATTTGGGATATCTCACCATCTTCAATTCAAGATTAAAAAAGAGATAGATTTATAAATCATTATTTTATGATTAGCTATGTAATTTTACAAATTTCAAACTTGGCTCAGGCTCAAAAGCTGTATATTAATATTTCGAACAAGTATTATCAATGAAAAATGTATAATATGTTCTGACGTTACCCATCCGTTGATGTAAAGCTCAGTTCCGGTTATTCCGAGAGATTCCATTGTGTTTGTATTGGTTTACATGGTTCATAAAAGGTCGAAAAGGCGAGCTTATGAATTCAAAGATTATTTAGTGAAGTAGTTGGGAAATAATTTTGATACGTGGAGATGGAGTGTAGATATAGACTTGAACGGGTTATTAATGTCTGAAAAGGCTTTTGGAGTTTGGACTCTCACAAAAGATGTTGTTTTGAAGAGACGAATATTTTAAATTCTCAGATTACGAGTTATAAATGTTAGTTTCTTCTATACCACTTATAATATTTGTGTTGTTTGTAACTTGTAACGATTCTTTCAGGCCATATTTCCTGTCAGTGAGCTAATGCGAAAGAAACGGCCGGACACGGCGGCTAGCCAATTCAAGACGAGTTTGAATGAACTCATGCTGATCCTTATGTCCAAAGAACCGTCGTATATTCGATGCATCAAGCCGAATGATTTTAAAAAATCAGGTATTAATTGCCATCAGAGAGGTTTGGAGAGAATCCACCGCAATAAGGATTTACAAATATAATGCAACCAAGATGCCAAGATTCCGTTCGAAATATGATTTGGTTTAATATTTATAGGTGTCTTCGACCTAGAAGTCGTTGGTCATCAAGTGAAGTACCTCGGACTGATGGAGAATCTTCGAGTTCGGCGTGCCGGGTTTGCATACCGGAGACCGTTCGAATTATTCCTGGCGAGGTACAAGAGTCTTTGTCCTCAAACTTGGCCACATTACAATGGAGATCCGGAAAAGGGTGTGGAAATTATAATGAAACACCTGGGATATAACAAAGACCACTACCAGATGGGAAAGTAAGGCTTTCGAAATTCATTTCCCGTCCACTTAAAAATACAAATTTTGAACAATGCTTCTACTGCGATGGTGATGGGAATAATTATTGAAATATTAATTCTATAAACTTGAGATGTTGACGACAAAACCATAGTGTCAGTCATTAATTTATATGCTGGATTTAAAATTGTAAATGCAGTTTGACAATTCTGCCAATCTGACATTCACGTATTTGTGCTTTTGTATCTTTAAAAAGATCTGAACTCTAAATGTATTTTCCATTATCTCTCTCCTTGTTTGGTATTCCATGGGAAAAAGCTTAATCTTCAAATTCAAAGGAATCCCATTGTTGTCTCTCTTTGTAAACCGCAGTAACTGTCAAAATAACTCGTACTTTCTGACAAAGCTCTTATTATTGTCTCTTTACACTCTTACATATACCTAGACGTAATATATTTGTCTCCTAATGGAACTTTTCTGATTCTGTACGTGTACCTTTAAATATGTATTCTGTTTCGTTGTGATGTGTTTTGCCGCATGCTGTGATTTGAAGGTCTGATTTAAGACAGAGGTGAGGCTCGTTTCATCATCCTGTCACTATGTCTATTCAATATTTCAGCACTACATCTTCTACCTGAGTTTTTATATTGCAATTAAGTTTCTTGTTAGTTTGTCAATGACAACTACCTAGACTCGTTCTTGTTTTGATGATTATTGAGGCTTTCAAATTAAAATACTATAAGTTTTCAATATGTTTTGAGAACGGGGGAAATAATTGGAGTGAATGCTATTTAATGGGTTTTAAAGTCCCTGTATTCCTTGACTCGCTGGGCAAAACTCGTTTCGTCCTCTATAGTCAGTCACATTTTAAAGCAAGAGACTAAATAAGCTACTGTACATATTGGACGAAACGAGTTTTACCGGGTGAGTCAAAGACCACAGGGACTTTAATAGCTACAATTTAAAATAAATTTGTTTGCTTATGTGAATTCGAATTATTGTGTGCAAATTCAACGGATGCTTAGCTTCCGAAGTTAGTGCTTGTTCTCATGCATGTTACTTTTTGTTAGATATTTATTTTGATTACAACTTAACCTTTGATTGACATATTTGCAGAACGAAGATTTTTATTCGACATGCTCAAACCTTGTTTGCCATCGAAGATGCCTTCCAGGCTAGAAAGAAGGAATTGGTATCGAAGATCAAAGCGATTTGGAAGGGCCGACGCCAACGAAAGGAGTACTTGAAGTTGAGACGACATGTGATTTTTGTACAAAAGTACGTCAAGAGGTTCCTCGCTGCAAGGGCCTACAAACGAAGGAAGTGGGCCGCTACAGTGGTGCGAGGGTGAGTCCAGATTTTAAGATTTTTTAAAACAAATAAATAAAATAACCTAACGAAATCAAATAATGTTAGGATCGATTTCTGAATTTACTCAAAATGAAACAAATCCCTTCCGTTATGCCTTCGAAAAGACAACTAAGCTTATCTACTAAATGTATGGAAGTTGTTTTTACACCAACTAACTGTCCTATTAAAAATTTTGTAATTTGAGTGTAGAACTAGAATGAGAGGAGCATGCTAAAAATTCTGAATTTTCATTTATTTGAGGCTCATTAAACAGAAATGGAAGATGATAATAAATTAGGATATGATATACTACCTATTATTATATCATTATGCCTGGTAGTTGGTAGTATGTGTCAGAGAGGTTTTGAACCTTTTACAATTCTAATTGTCTAAACCATAATTCTTCAATTAGAATGCTCAATGCGTAAATATTTAACTGATTACAGATTCATCAAAGGATTTATCCACCGAAACCAAGACCCAAGCGAAGCTAACGCTAAATTCCTCAAGTTCGTGAGATATCGTTTCCTCTTAAGATTGAGCCAAAGCTTGCCGCATGTTATCCTTAAACACGATCGGCTGTGGATTGATGCCCCACCTGCAGCTGCTCAGGTACTACATATTGGCTTTGCCCCCACTTTTTATTAACTCTTGGATTTATTTGAAATAGACTCCGATCTCAGGTTCATGATATTATGGGTTCCTACACTTACGGATGGCAATATTCTATATAAGCTAAGCAATTTGGATTTTTATTGCCACTTGTTATTATTTTATTACCTGTTATCTTTTATAGGCATCCCAAATCCTGTGTAAAATCCACCGACGTTTAGTCGTTCGTAAGTATGTCCGAGGATTGAGTGCGGAACGGAAGAGGCAGTTGGAGATAAAATTCTTGGCTCACGAATTATTTAAAGGTATTTTGTGATTTGTAATTACAATAAGTAAGCGTCTTCATGACATGTGTGTTCTTTCTTTGTTACTGTTTGGAAATAGTTAGGTTAAACGGGGTTAAGCTTTGGATATTTTAACACATTGTGTTTTTATTGTATCGGCTTGCATTTCTGATGTTATGTGAAAACTTATATCAACCATCGGTGTAATTTTAAAAACGTTAGCACAAATTCAATAATTATCTAAACAATATGTAACCGTATTTAAATCACTACAGGTAAGAAATGTACTTACGAAGCCAGTGTCAAAAGCTACTTCGTAGACTACAGGCCGGATGATGTGAAGACTCGCATAAGTAGTATTGAAAACAATATCAAAAACTCTGGGGAAAGATTAATTGTGAGTGAAAGCTATCAAGATGTATTCCTAATATTATGATAAAAATTTTACTTAATTACTCTGATACAAATATATTCGTTTCTGTTTTTAATTCTACAGTACTGCACGGCAGTCACCAAATACGACCGGCACGGCTACAAGCCACGAGAACGTATTCTTACTCTGTCTAATCAAGGGATTTACCTACACGATGCCAAGGATATGAAAATGAAACATAAAATCCTCCTCTCCGACTTGAAAGGAATGACAATTACGAACATGGGAGATGGGCTTCTGATTCTCCGAACACCGCCAGAGATGAAGCAACATAAAGTGAGCCTCGTCAACAGATTTAATATGTTATGTACTAATTAAGAGATTTGGCCTGAACATTGTATTTTTCTTCAAATAGGGGGATTTAATTGTTAATTGTCCTCATGTAATTGAAGCCGTTACAAAAATCATAGACACAGCTGCACAGAATAAGTCACTACTGACCATTGTTCCACCTGGAGAGTAAGTTCATGACGACTGAATCAATTTACAAAATATAAATTACTCCCAATTATCAATGGTAATGAAAAACTGCGAGACATTTGACTTTAATATTGAAATGTGTGTCTAAATTAGAATACAGCACCAGCTGAATGGTGGAAAGAAACAAGGGGTCATCGAGGTGAAAAAGAGTGACACTGACACAATGGGAATCATGAAGAAAAACGGCCACTTGATAGTCGTATGTTCCTTTTTAAATACTTGCATTTCTTTGGTTGAAGAAATAAGAACTCCGAATTGTTAATTGTTTCTTTAAATTTATTAGATGACTTCGTCCTAAGAATTAATCACCTGAAGTATCGAAACAAGTGCCACAAGTCAAATTTATTGCATGGATGAAATATCCGGAGATATTTGATTCAAAAAACCACACCCGTGATAGTTCTCTAATCACTTCCGCCAGAATCAATTTTATTTTTAGAAGTATAGTTCGTTCGGCATTGTAGCAAAGTAAATTAAATATAAATCTACCTAAATTGTGTATTAACTGAACACGTGTCAATGATCGACATTATTATACTCTTGTATTCAAATTTAAGTGTAGTACAACCGATGTACTGCTAATACATGTGTGTAAAATATTAAATGCATTTAAAAACTGGATCGTCACTAATATCTACGTATAAACATTCCAAATATACACCAACGAAAGCCTTCCATATCTTTGTACTATAGTATTGAGTAATTGAAATGTTAATTGATCATGATTCCTAAACTATTGAAGATTGATAGTTATAACTTGCAACTGTAGAACCCTACATCACGTTAGAAATCGAACTGTCGAAACTTCATAGTCATACATAGCTAATGTATAACCTACATATGAATTTTGAATATAGGTTTCTGATGGTATTAATGTTTTTGATTTCAACAAGGTAGATGTTGGGATTTATACATTTAAAGTATTATTTCCTCCAAACTGAATATAATTTATGTGTGACATTGCCTTATATTGTTATTACTAGTTATAAAAGTATAGTTTAAATGTTAGTCTGTCTGTTGATTTAAAACGCCATTTAAGATGAACTGTTCGAATTTTCTGGAGTATAGTAAATGATTTAGTTTAATTTTCAATTGAATTGACTGATTTCTGTAATTTAGGGGCAACGGAAAAATAATTAAACTCGAAAACTGATTTTCTAAAATTACTTATATTGTGTTTTACTTGTTTGTGCAGTCCTACATCCCATCAACAAGTATGCGTTAGTAATTAGGGTGCAAGCCGGAAAGAATCGTCTGGAAGGAACGGTACCACAAAATGGTCTCACCACTACTTACAATTAGCTTCAGATTCAGCCTTAATTTAAACTTAAAAAATTCAATATTTTAATAGAAATTTTTATCGCTGCATAGTTTCATACACAAAATTAACTTTCTGTATACAGATGTTCAGTTCACCTAAGACATTTAATCATTTACAATATTTCACGTACGTTTTATAAATATAACTGGACAATGTTGGTTTTTTTATAATAATTTAAAAAAATTGAAGTCCAGATTTTCTGTTATTTAAACAATGATAACACAAAACAGTTTATAAACTCTGATTAGTGCTGATAACTTTTACGGATATATGGTTATATGTAAATGTTCTGTACGTATATGTTCTCTAATATTTTTATACCAGAACTTTTACGGTAACACAACGCAAAACATGGCAATTTAAAAAAAGAGAATCAGTTGTAAATTGATTTCTCATCAAAAAATCACTAATAAATATGCGTTGTACATTGTACTTGATACAATGAGGTGGGTTTATAGGATTAAAGTATCAATTTACTGAATCGGGTATTTTATTCGATGATACATTACATGAGATTAATGAGACCCCTATTACTGGGAATTAGACCCCCAATCCGAATGAACTGGCCCCCAACTGAACCACTTTAACCAACCCCCTAATCAAAAGAATGGGCCCCCATTTTTTATGAACTAGGTCCCACCTCGGGTGAATCAGCCCCCACCCTAAACTATTTCCCCCTTCTGTTGTCACCATCAATATATGAATAGAAGGCTTAAAATGGTGACGTAAATGTATTTAAAATCAAATTACCAGAAGAAGACACCAGCACGCTACATAATTTTGGAAGATACAAAGGAATGGCATGCATATCAGAATTGTACATATCAGTACCTTGGTACAGGTTTTTATTAACCATGTTAAACAAACACAAGTGAAAAAAAACTATTCATGGATTATCAGAAAGTCTAAAAGTCCAGGTCCCACTAGATCGGAAGTTATACGACTGACTTGAGATAAAGAGATTATAAGCCTGACTTTATCATATTATATGCACTCAGAGAGGAATATGATCCCCCCCCCCAAACACAAATTAAAAATTAAACAAAACACAATGTCAATTTTCTCAGATGACGGATGTATAAATGCAATATGTCGGCGTTATCATTACCATCATACATGAGGAAATTTCGCCCATGTCACAGGTCATAACATTTCTAAATCCTATATCAATGTATATATTTATATGAGATTATGGCCTAAAAATGCCATTCATTGTTTTGTAATTTTTCGGCTACTTCAGTCTTTTAATGGGTCAACCCTTAGTTCCGTCGAAGACTACTAGCAAACATTGTACTTAAATAGTAACTACTGTGTATAGTACATCTTAATGCAAGTCAGTATAGTTCAAGTACAACATTGATGCATTTATTTACAATATTTTTTGCTGATGTTGCTTATTAACAATTATAGTAATTCTATACAGACTGGGATAAATGCACAAGTGAAAAGCATTGATTAAAATGAAAGGCTTTAAGAATGAGCTCATAATCCTCAATATTAAAGAATGTGGCGAGGTTTTAAAATATCTGGGACTGCTGAACCTCCAATTTCATTTCCATGACTGTTTTCATTTCATCGTTTATGCTTAATTTGTAAAAATACCCCCGGGGGAGGTTTTATTTCGAAATCCAAACCGTGCATATATGAGTAGCTTATGTTTTAACACTGCGTGGATATCAAGGAGATGATGTTATTTCCGAGAGGGGCTTATTTTAGCATTTACGGTATTCTGCATCGTCCATGAATCTATGATTGATGTTGTGCTTATGCAAACTATTATTTTAATAGCTCAAAATACAATTAAATGCCTATACCTATGAACTTTTAGCCGTACTGAGCAGTCTGAATTTAAAACTTGACTTCATTTCGTTATTACAGTTAATCAGTTTTAGTAAATCCTCGTCTGTAATCGTAAATATAAATGCACTTCTCCTTAACTTTTGGTTTCGTCACTCAGGGACTTTGTCCTGTAATGTTCTAATTTATTTCTGAATTCAGTTTTACAGAAGCAGGCTTGGAAGTGATTGGAGATCAAAGAACGCGTTCCGATCGAACAATGTTCAAGTTACGCCTTCCAGTTCAATTTCTTACAATTCTTGGGGCAGTGTCCACTTGTTTGTGCGTTAACCTCATTGCTCCGGAATTGACTTCCGGTCGCTCTGAACTCCAACAATCTACAGTCCCAGATGTGCTGAAAAATACGCACAAACCCATTAAATTAAAGTATCGGTTCAAGACAGACAATCGAACGAAGAGGCACATCTTTTCTCTCTTTCATCGTCAAGAGGCTGGTATGAGTTGAATTAACTTTATTAATTTACAAATATTATTCCGTTATAATAACTTATAATACATGGGACATGAAAATACAATTAAAATAAAATTATGGTACATGATACCGATGAATTACGGTCGCAAAAATCTCATGTTCTAGAGCCATTAATTCTTTTTTGCTGGATGGATTTTTGCAGAATGTGGTTTTAAATGTGACGATGGGACGTGTATTAAAAGTCATATGAAATGCGACGGCTACATCCAGTGTCCGGACGTCAGTGACGAACGAGAATGTGGATGTGTAGATCGGATCGGGTCCAAGAAAATTTGCGATGGATTTGAAGATTGCCCGTTGGGGGAGGATGAAATTGGGTGTGGATATGGTACGTTAATTAAAGTTTCGAACTTTAAAAGAATCAAAGTGGAAACTAATTAAAAGTTTGTTAACCTCTTAGGTTGTGAGCTTGA
This sequence comes from Desoria tigrina, assembly GCA_906901685.1. Lineage (NCBI taxonomy): Eukaryota > Metazoa > Arthropoda > Collembola > Entomobryomorpha > Isotomidae > Desoria > Desoria tigrina. The sequence continues at coordinate 3,012,958 of CAJQTU010000015.1, forward strand.
CGAATTTAGCTGTTCGGATGGCAAAGGCGTCTCATCCTCCGCTTGCATCAAGATTTCAAAACGATGCGACGGTAATAGTATAAGTATTTAAATTACGTTTCTGTGACCCCGAAATAACTCATCCTCTAACTTCTGATTTTCATGGAGTTTGAAAAGAAACTCAACCGGGGGACTTGATATTTATTTATGATCTACGGTTATAGAAAATGTTTGAGTCTGTCCTGGTACCAGTTTAATGTAATTGGTTTCTAAATTATAAATTTTAGGACATCAGGACTGTCCTGGAAATGAAGATGAAATCGGATGTTTTCGACTTACTGGCTTTGATTATTCCGTACTTAATCTTGACCCTTCACATTGTCATCGACTTGGAGTTTAAATTTGTAATAAATCGTAATCATGAGTTTTATTTCAGATTCGAGGAGTTCTTTCGATTGGAGCTTTGCAGAAACGGATTGGCGGACAGTGGCACACAATTTGCAAGACCTCGAGTCGGTTTGAAGACCGTTATTTGAAAAAATATGCCACAAAAGTCTGTGGACACATTGTTGGACATCTGCAGTCGTAGGTTTTTTATTTTATTTTTTACGGGCGGTTGAATTTTGTATTTTTTGGTACAGAATCCTGAAATTATGATTAGAATTAATTGTCAGTCTTTTGTTGAATTTTTTAATCTCAATATTAAGACCCTTTAATGTTAAATATTTCAAATGTTTTGCAAATCGCAGCTCCAGTAATTCCATATGAAAATTTCAATATGTTCCAAATTTTACTTGTACTTTCTGTTCATGACACCATTGATTCTTGATGTACCTTATTTGATATGAACTTATTATAGGGGAAGATTACAAATTTACAAATAGAGCAACTATAATAAATACGAGCATTGAATATGTATATCCTACTTGTATAATTAACTGTTTCTTTTAAAATAGCGAAGCTCAAGTTACTGTTGTCAATACGAACCATCTGAATATTCAGGCGGATCAATTAGCTCTCGAACCCTTAATTTACGCAACGTTTGGGGACTCCGAGTCCTCCTTCTCGGCTTCGACTACGTGCTCATCAGGAAAAATTTACAAGGCAAGTATAGTCCACAAACACATTAGACGTTAGACGTTTTTTTTAAGTTTTAGGGTTTAATATTTAATTATGGTTATCAAAAAATATTTTAATGAGTGTTAGTTAAAGTGAAAAGGATTCTAGTTGATTACACGAGCTTAAAAGATGAAGGTGTATATTTAAACGAATTTGAACTAACAGGTAGAATGTCCAGAACCACAGTGTGGATGGCCGTCAAGTAAACACGATCAAAGATCAGGTCGCAGCACAATGGAGTCGAACACATCCTCCGAGCATCATCATTTAAACCGGAGACGTTAGTACTAAAAGTTACAATACCACTATCAAGTTTCAAAATATAATTATTAGTAGTTATTAGACATGATTTTAGAGAATACGATTACAGTCATGTCCAAAAAACTACACACTTACCTGTTACCTGTTATTGTGAATTATCAGATACAAAGACGCAAGGACTAACAGCCAAAATTGTTGGTGGATATAACAGTGCCCATGGAACGTGGCCTTTCATTGTTGGAATTTACCGAAATGGCAGCTTCCATTGTGGAGGCTCCATCTTAAACAAGGAATTTATCATCACGGCAGCTCATTGTTGTCACGGGTGAGTGATGGCTATCATAGGGAAAACTGTAGTATACTTTGCAATGTAAATACGATCGATTGTTCGTCCTACAATTATGTTTTAATAAGTGCTTTATTTTGTAAAGGTACGATAAGTACGTGTATGAGATCCAAGTAGGAATGATGAGGAGAAACTCCTGGTCTCCATACGAACAGACTCGTCTGGTTACTGAGATTCATGTTCACGAACGATACGACTCAAAAATATTCCTAAATGACATTGCGTAAGAAATAATTCCTATTTTAAATACAATACAATAATAACTAATTGTAAGTAATTTCTTGTTATAAATCGTCACAGGATAATGAAAGTGGAGCACCCCTTCTATCTCAGTAAATGGGTCACTACAGCCTGTTTGGCAACGGAAAAAAGCTACGACCCGGTTGCAGATGAATCCTGCAAGGTTATCGGATGGGGTGATACGTCCGAAGATGGAGACGGTCGTAAGCAATCCAAATTTTAAAACTAACTGTATAACAATCTATTGTAACTTACATTGTAATCACAATACTCCGAAACTTCATTGTACGAGGTCAGTCATACTCATAAGGGATTGAGAAACGTTTAAAACCCCCGACTCCTTTCGAAACTACAATCCCTTGTTGTTTCCATAATATTCGAAATATTCTACACAACACCACCAATCTTATCGATTATTGCAAAAATCTTATATAACAATTGATAGAAATTTGAAATTATTGACAACGGTCTACCGGTTCTGGTCCCCGCAGGATTGAGCCACACCTGACATATATTTCCACCTATTTGTTGTTTGTGTGGCTTATAAAATACAATTCCAAGAGAACTGGGTAGAAAAATTCAGTATTTTAAAGGATAAAAATTTGACTCAACTTTCTGACAGTCGTTCTTGAGTTTCGATGGCCCTTCCAAACGTTTAGACAGCAGTTTTTGGGATGTGTGGATGTGTAGAATACTGTAGGACTGGTCCGATTTACTCAAGAATTTGTACAATTGCAGCGGACCATCTTCAAGAAGTTGACCTCCCTATCTTGGCCAAGTGTCAAGAAACGTTTACTAAGGACAGTTATCAAATTTGTGCTGGAGTCATGGAAGGTATGCCGTGTTTCGGATTTACGTTCTTTTAAACAAACAACAAACAGCGGGATATTAAACGCTGGAATTAACAGTTGATTTCATTAAAAGGAGGTAAAGATGCTTGCCAAGGGGATTCCGGAGGACCACTAATCTGCGGGTGAGTTTGAGGTTCAGTTTTACGAAACTATATTCTAATTCGGTAGCAGAATTTGCTCATTTTATTTTTGCGTTTAGGGGTTCGGGTAGAAAACCTTATTTAAATGGTCTTGTAAGTTTCGGTCGAGGCTGTGCCCGACCTAATCAGGCCGGAGTCTATACAAGAGTATCTGCCTACATTTCCTGGATCGATTCTATAACGTCTGGCGGTGAGTATTTCTTTTTATATAGAACGCTGCTCACTCTGTAAAAATAATGCTATCTCTAAAAAAGTTAATTGAGGACCTGAAAATTTTAGTTGATTGAATTAAAATCCTAAATTCATATTGAACTAATGATCTCTCGACTCTAGAAGCAGTTAACAGAATTTAATTTGTGAGGCCATTTTAGTTTAAATTTTATTTACTTTATTGCCTAGAACACCCTAGTTTAAAGTTACATAAACGTCCTCGGGAATGTGGTTTATCGTCAAGATGCCTCAGAGACGGTGGCGAGTGCCTCTTTCCCAAGTATAAATGTGACCAAACAGTTCAATGCCTGGGCCTTAATGACGAAGAGGACTGCACTTACGTGGGTCGGGCCGGAAGTGGGGACGAGGACGAGCCGGGAGAAGATGCTTACGAACACATACGAAGCACATCCCACGCTGTCAAGGAACATACTCATGAGTATGGAAGCTCCAAACTTTGTGGACCTACAGAGTTCCAGTGTAAAACGTACTAACACACTACTTACACCCACTTATTGGTCCATTAATCCTGATCATGTACATTACATTTTAAGTTTTAATATTCAATTAAAAACTTGACAGAATAGCAAATTGATTTAGCTAAATATTGTGTACAGGACCCTCAGTTGCATCCCCCTAGAGCTAAAATGTGATGGCCAGTACGACTGCACCGATAATACAGACGAAAAACAGTGCGAATGTGGAGAAATTATTCAAAATTCATTTCCACAACATAAGTGTGATGGGATCCACCATTGTTTAGATGGGTATGCTTATCTTTAGCTTCGAAATATCGAGATTTGGTTTAATACGAGGGGAGATGGAATGTACATTTGTTTGATTTCCATTATGCGGTTTATAAATATCGACTCGGTTATTGTCAAAACGATTGTATATATAGGACTGATGAATTGGACTGTGTACGATGTAACGGGACAGGAGGGATGGTTAAATGCCCGTTTTCGGATAAATGCATCAGGTAACATCACTGCTGAACTAACAATTGTATGGTCGCTTATATTGTTATTTCTGATGGCTGGAGTGTTGCAAATCAAACCGTGTTGTCGTGTAAACGAATCAAAAACATTCATCTGCTTCTACCTGTTTCTTTTCCAGTGAAAGACAAGTCTGTGACGGGATGGCCCATTGTGAATATGGCGAAGATGAAATCGACTGCAGTGAGTACTTCCGGCCAATCAATTTCGAATCTTCATGATTAGGCCGTCAGGAAACGTTAATAAAATTGATTTATTTCGTTATTGTGCAGTTCGTATATCGAAAACTAAGGGCAAGATCCCAGGAGAAGGATTCCTAAATGACAAACTGTCCCGAGGCTTGCATTCCGGTTACGTTGTGATCCGATCATCAGGGATCACATGGCGTCTTGCATGCGTCAACGATTTTGGATCTGGATTAAAAGAGATTATCTGCCCTTATCTTGGCCTTGCGTAAGTTACTTTTTCTATCATCAAAAAATTGCTTAAGGGTGTCCGTCCGTAACTCGCTAACTAAAAACTCGTTTCAATAAGAAAACGTTGAAACGATAGGTAGCTGAACATTTAACTTAAATAAAAATTACTGTCCAATTATTACCTTTTTAACAGTATTCCGGAATCAGGAGTAACACGAAGCGCTCGGAAGACAGGTCAATTTGACCCCGACGAGTTGAACCAGTCAAGATGGTCAAGAGATGCGGTTGCATGCGAGCAGATCAGAGTTCAATGTGGAGAGCCTCGTTGCGGGGAAAGTAAACTATTCTCAATGTCACAATCGAGTCCAACGCCAGGACAACTTGGGGCCTTACCGTGGCTTGTTGTCGTGATGGTGGAAGGGAACCCCGTTTGTGGCGCAACACTTGTGCATAAACAATGGCTACTTTTAAACTCCGACTGCATCGACGACAACATTAGGTACGGTGTAATGTTAATATTGGGGCCAGGATGTATTTAAATTAAATCTGAAATTGTGCGATGGAATTACCTGTTTTGCAATCCCGATTTATTAAAGGTCCGTTGCCAACGAATATCTGTCTGCAGTTGCCGGATTTTCGAAAACAACAAACGTCGTAGCCAGTCCTATGGAACAGATTAAGAGAATCAACGCCATCGTGAAGATCGCGGATGAACTGACTCTGCTCCGCCTTGAGAGTCCCTTCGTGACTGATCACTTTGCAAATCCGATTTGTACGTCTGTCAAGTACGTTAAGATACGAATATTCCTCTCATTTCTCGATTAAAGTTAGAATTAATTCGTTTTTGTAATTTGTGAATCGCAGATCAGACTTGTATCGGACTTCCTGTATTCGTGTGTCTATGGTCAATGGAACGGAGCTAAAAAGCTGGCCTGTTTTGGCAGACGAATCCTGTGAAGGAGAAGATGAGTCGCAAACTTGTGTTAAAGGGGATGGCGAACACTGTGAAGTAAGCTCTGATTTATTAATTTTACATTTAATGAAGCCGAGATTGGAACTTTGCACAGTACAGTATAGTTTATTAAAATTCAGAATTCATCAATCCAGGGCTAAATCTAATGTGTCAATTTACAGGAGACGGGTGGATCGTTTGTGTATTGCACCGGGGACGGATCATCTTGGTTTCTCCTTGGAATTGTTGACCCGGTGGAATCAACTACAAAATGTCTTGAAAAAGACCGAATGGAACTCATCAATCCATTCTACGGGTCCAAAAGCCAAGAAACGGCGGACATTCTAACTCGACCACCATCATCTCTCATCAAAGTGCCTGGATGCAGTGGGACTCGTTGTACATATGGAAACTGTGTCGGAAATACCTTTGTTTGCGATGGTAACATTTATCTCTTGTTTTGATCCGTTCAAAGTTCAGACAAATATCCAAACGATTCACATTGGTAATAATAATCTGTTAAATAGGCATAGCGCATTGTCCGGATAACTTGGACGAGAAACGCTGCCAACGTCATTATCAAGTCCTCAGAAGTAATAATATTGAATTTATTTCGTTGCAGTTAAAGGAAAATTAAAGACGACTAAAAAATTGTTACATGCTTTTTTCAGCTCACGATACAGACGACGAACTATACACAAAAAGTCGAAACACAACCATGGAATGTCCAATTGGCCACTTCGGATGTGTCACAACTGGAAACTGCGTCCCGGTATTCAACGAATTATGATATAACATACTGCAAATCATGATTTAAGTCCAACCTGGGTTAAATTCATTCAATAAATAATTTCATCCATTTTAACAAGGATCAAAAGTGAACCTTTCAAATCATAAGCCGACGTTTTGTTTCCCAATACAGTCCTTTTGGAAAGGAATCGATAAATGCTCAATTATAGTAATCTTTCTAAAAACTATTTTTAATATATGTATAAATTGTTCAATTAGATACAGTATATACTAACATTGTTTGCAAAGTTTAAGTTTTACCAGACTTAAGATTACAAAAATGGAAAAACATTTCTCGTTAAAAAACTCTCAACTGAATAGCTCTCCAAAATATTTTCTTCGCCTTTCATAAGGATTAAAAAAATAAGTACATTGTGAAGCTTAAATCCTAGTTTGCGGTAATCGAAACAAAATCGTGTGGAATCCTAAACTTGCAATATATATACTTATTAGATATCCGCATTTTGTGATGGGATTTATGACTGTGGTGACGATGACCCTACGGACGAGCCACTGGACGAGAAGGACTGTTCTTGTCGTCATTATTTGGAGCTGTCGGCCCCCGAAAGGGTTTGTGACGCCAATGGAATCGAAAACTGCCCTGACCGAGGTGACGAGCATGGCTGCCCATGTCGGCATGATTCATTTGTCTGTGATAGGAGGTAACCATTACAAATTTTTAAAACTTTCAAGTGGTTCTGGCCTATTATTGAAACTTAAGACATTCCTAAAATGCCTGTTTTTGGTATTCCTCTTTGAACAGCTACTCAAGACAAGGAACGGAATGCATACACATGAATCTTGTATGTGATTCTGTGAAAGACTGTTCTAACGGCAGAGATGAGGCGATCTGCACTGCAGTGTCGAGAAACTTATCGAGTATTTCAATGGAAGCGTGAGTAGAGTTATATGAGTCTCTTCAAAATTAAATCAGTTTCTTCCATGTTTAAAGCAAAATGCATTCACTTGAGATACCAAAATGCAATCTTCGTTTAATTAGAATTAAACTCATTTAAAAATTAAGTGCCCCCACTGAAACCCTTTCCCCGAATCCCCTGAAACCCTTTTCCAGGTTTGTCTTATTCGCTCTTAATACTGTTAATGTTGATTTTAGGAATGAGAAAGGGATAGAAGGATACGTGCTTGTACGGGTTAAGGGCACTTGGCACCCATACTGTTCCAACGAATGGTCTGGGGACTTTGGTCACAAGATCTGCAACTTTCTAGGCTACAAGGACCTCGTGAGCATCCAGAACGTGGGGTTGGACCAAATTGAATCCAAAGCTCAAACTGCGGTACAAGGTGCTTATGAGACTCACCATGATGGACAACAGATGTTATGGACTTTGAGCGGAGGTGAAGAGCTAAGCAACGCCGGCCCTCTTGAACATGTCGTTGCATCAACTGCAGACCAAGAAGAGTACTCTTGCGATTTAGGATATATCAAGTGTACATAGTTCATAATCTTATCTTTACGAATAATTTATTTTAATTTTGCTCCTCATGCAGTGAATTTTTTCTCGCTTTTCTACAAAATAAAAGGCAATTCATAAAAAAAGAATTTACTGTATAATTAACATGATCATTTTCATTATAATATGGCAGTTGGACGTTGGACAAGGGACAGGGACCATCAAATTTTACCATTCCATTATTGACAAAAATATCTGTAGTTTGTATTTTACCATGCTTTTGTTTAAAACGAAGTATGAAACCATTTATTGACCTCTTGGTCTGTCTATCGTATTTTTATGATGGTGCTGTGAGCTGTCCTTTGTTGTTCAGTATGGAAGTTGACCTAAGTCAACCGTATGCAGATGGACGTGATGGTAATCTCTCTGCGTCTGAAATATACGAACCAAATATACCTGATTAGCCCAAATTGTATTATGAAGTTTCAGCTTTGACAGTTTGACGTTGGACTTTGAATTGTCACTATTGTCAGATGTCAGCGTTTCAAATTCATCTCCCAATTCTCTCTCGTTTGAAGCAAATTTACAATGACACATCATATTAGTATGTAGTATGCCTATAGATCAGGCTGATCTAGGCTTCAGGTTCATTACGACTTTAGTTAGAAACTAGCTGGGTTCGGACGCGCTTCGCGCGTCCTTCACCCATCTAGATTACGACGATAAAATTAGCGACTTGATGTTTTTGTTGCATTAAGGAGCAACGTTACATATACGAATACGATTCAATGAATTATCTCGCGTTTTTGTTTCAATTCATCTAAATATATTGTCCATTATGTCAACTGACAACTTTTACATGCATTATAGCTGTGCTTGGCCGCGCATCTAGGCTACACAACGATATAATTCACGACTTCAAGTTTTCGTTAAAGTTATCGAAATATAGTTATCGATAGTGTAAGTCAATTATAACATGATTTAAACACATGTGAACAAAGCTTTTGATGTTTTACATACCAACATTACGACGTAATACAAAATGCACCGGAAGCTTAAAATAATGTGGGACAAATTCAACTATGCTATGCTATGCAAACTATGCTAAAACAATATCGCCCATCTGCATTACGACGATACAATTAGCGACTTGAAGTTTTCGTTACATATTCAGGAGCAAAGTTATCTATATGTACACGATTCAATGGATAGTTCAAAACCCCTAGATTCGAAACCGAACTCCCGAACCCAGCAAGCAACCCCTTGATTTGATGCTCAACCTCCGAACCTCCCCCCTAAGCATAGCCCCTATATTCAAACCGGAACCTCTAAACTCTCCAATCTATCCCGAACCTCTGATCCCTACAAACGCCTTGATTCAAATCCAAATGCTCTAACATGTATTTCCAATGCTCTAACACGTATTTCCTATGCTCTAACATGTATTTCCAACGATCTAACACGTATTTCCAATGCTCTAACGCGTATTCCCTATGCTCTAACATGTATTTCCAACGCTCTAACACGTATTTCCAATGCTCTAACGCGTATTCCCTATGCTCTAACATGTATTTCCAACGCTCTAACACGTATTTCCTATGCTCTAACATGTATTTCCAACGCTCTAACACGTATTTCCAATGCTCTAACGCGTATTCCCTATGCTCTAACATGTATTTCCAACGCTCTAAAACGTATTTCCAATGCTCTAACATGTATCTTCAATGCTTTTACATGTATTTCCAATGCTCTAACATGTATTCAACATGCTCTAACTTGTATTCCCAATGCTCTAACATGTATTGGCAATGCTCTAACATGTGTTTTCAATGCTTTAACATGTATTTCCAATGCTCTAACATGTATTTCCAATGCTCTAACATGTATTTCCAATGCTCTAACATGTATTGTCAATGCTCTAACATGTATTGTCAATGCTCTAACATGTAGTTCCAATGCTCTAACATGTATTTCCAATGCTCTAACATGGATTTCCAATGCTCTAGCATGTATTTCTAATGCTCTAACATGTGTTTCTAATGCTCTAACATGTGTTTCCAATGCTCTCACATGTATTTCTAATGCTCTAACATGCATTTCCAATGCTCTAACATGTATTGCCAATGCTCTAACATGTATTGCCAATGCTCTAACATGTATTGTCAATGCTCTAACATGTATCTTCAATGCTTATACATGTATTTCCAATGCTCTAACATGTATTCAAAATGCTCTAACATGTATTTCCAATGCTCTAACATGTATTGGCAATGCTCTCACATGTATTGGCAATGTTTTAACATGTATTTCCAATCCTCTAACATGTGGCTTGACATATATTCCCAATGCTCACACATGTATACCAAATGCTTTAACATGTATTTGAATTTAACCTAAATGAGTTTGAATTTTGCCGCAAACACGCTCCTCGTGACACGATTCTGACCAATCATAAAGCGTTGCTAACATAAAAAAACAAACTGCTCCATAATATAATAGTAGATGTTAGAATTTATTTATGCCGTTTTCCAGGGACCAGGTTGTAGTGTACAATTTACAAGAATGAGAGTACTAGTAGCAAGGCACAAGGTAGTAACTACCTCAAAATGATATGATATGATTGCATGTTGCATGGTGTGTTGTGTAAGTGCGAAGTATCAGGCCAGCAGGGTCGTGGAAAAGGTATTTTTGTAAATCATAAATACCTTGTTTTATTATAGTCAATCCGACATAAGATATTATCATCCTTAATGCTTTGTGGGATAAGAAAGTCTGAGAATTCCTAATTCTGAATTACATTCCTAATTTCTATTTTTTAAGGAGCAGAAATTCAGAATGGTTCTGGACCTAAACTAGAACTGACTGAAGCATGAGAGAGAGGTGAGAATTGAGTGAGCATTTGAAGTTTGAACTTTGTCCCCTATGCCCTACCTCTGTAACTCTGTACTTTGAGGCTTCGAACATTCCAAGTTTCTAACTAAATTATGATTTAAGGACGGGCTTGTGAAAAGAAGCAAAGGACGCAGAAACCTGGATCAAAGGTCAGAGTAGAGCACTGCAGTCACCCTCGTGTATTATAACGAGTTGGCGTCGCATTAAGGTTGGGTTTTGTCCTGTATCCTATCCAAAATAATATGCGCAACAAGTCCGTCTATTTCTGTTATTGCGTCTTTCTTTAACATTTCCCTACTGTTTGAGATCCCGTCATTCGTCACTTGTCATCCAAGTGAAGAGGTTCTCTACCGACTCATCTCTCAACATTGAATTCAAGTTAGAAATTCCATATCCATTTCCAACATGGCTACAAAAGATTCGAAATCCGAAGAAACCAAGCCAGACTCACCGAAGCCAAGTACTTCCAACTGCACACCCTGGTCAGGAGGCTGGAATTATTTTCCAAATGGAAATCCCGTGAATCCCTTTCTGATACAGTCGTCGGCTGCACGGGGCAGGAAACATCAGCTCAACGTTCAGAGATCCGAAAATAAATCTGCGAAGACGGATGGATCTAATCCTGCGGTTGTTTTGCAGTCGGAAACTGCTTCTGGATCTATCGGTTCCTCGCCGTCCAAGCAAACTGACACTCTTTGGAAACTGAAGGCTTCGAACTTGAAACGGGGAACTGGGCCAGTATTCTCAGAGTCATATAGCGTAGCGAAAAAACTGAAGTTTGTAGCACTTGATGAACATGCTACATCCGAGCCCGAAAATCTTATGTCGTCAAAAAAACCACTGGCCAATCGTCGCGGTTACACTTCTTTGACGGATGGAAGCGGTTCGGATGTCCCTCTTATCGGTTCTTCTCAAGTATCGTCGGAAGGAGGAATCAGAAGTTTGTCACCCCAGAGTCCAGTGGCTCTAACCGAAACTTCGTCCGACATAACCGGGTGTGGTTGGACGGGAATGTCCTCACTGTCTGGGCTGCCATCGTTGAAAAATGAGAAAGAGTGTATCAAAACCTCTCCAGTTTCATCCTCATCAGCAGAACATACCAACCAAGTCGTCAACAATGAAGAGTTTTGGGAATCAGATCCAGAAGTGGTTGAGGCTGTTAAAGAACCGCCACGAATGCTCAATAGGAACAGGATTTCTGAAGCACACTCCGGTGGAAATGAAATCGTCACTCCGGAAGTAGATTCAGAGGAAGCAAAGTCCACAGATCTGAACATAGATGAAGACGAATGGGAAGTGCAGGCAGGAAACTCTAAGAGGGTCTTCGACATTGACGAGTTTTGGAAATCCGATCCCGAAATGGAAGACGCTATTGGGGAATCGCCACAAAACTTGAGCACGAACACTGTTTCTGAAACACGAGCCAATTTAGATGACATCGGGATCGGGATCAGTGCTCCCGAAGCAGTTTCAGAAGAAAATGTGGAAGCTCTGGCTAGAAAGCTCGTGGATCTCAGCATACGGGCAGCGGAACGAGAGGTCGAGGAGGAAATTGAAGAAGAGCTGGCATTTCGATCGGAAACGGAAGCTGAACCTAAAGTGGAGGAAGTAGATGTTCAAGAACCATCATCATCAATCGTGAAGAATGTCGTTTTTGTGAACAGGGATGCTGAGGAAACTGAACTAGGGGGAGTGGGTTTGGACGGAATGATCGCGGCATTAAAAATCAGGGGGGACAAGACGTCATCGGTTCCGCAACCCGGTCCCATGGGAGACATCTTTTACAGCGCCTGCCTGCATGGTCTCGTTCCGAGGGTTGTGCGGATTCTTTTTGAAGGTAAAAGCCGGCGTTTATTTAATTAATTAATGTGTTGATAGTAATTGATAACGCTTTGAAGATATTATAAATTATTTACGTGTTTTCGGAAACTATATTTTAACTTTACAGCCCTAGATTTGAATATTTTATCCAAACATAATGGACTATGACGAGTCGTATTAACTCTTAAAGTGTCCATTTTATATTTCTAACAAATATTCTTCTTATTAATTACAGGTTATGTCTCGGTTAACGATAGCTTAATGCACACTTGGTCAGGAATTCAGCATGCTTGCTTCAACGGTCAGTCGGATGTGGTAAAGGTGCTTCTTGAAGTTGGTGCTGATCCCAATTTCTGTCGAACGTCTGGTACTTTAACTTGACTCACTTTGTAATAGCTAATGTTTAACATGCCTGGTTGTGAAATAAATAATATTCTTTCAACTAATTGTCACAGATGGTTTGGATGTACTGATGTCAGCTGCTTGCAGCCCCCTTAATGAGCAAGAAGGAGTCCTCGACTGCCTCAAACTGGTTGTCAAATCAGGAGGAAATGTCAATTCGAAGCAGGTGAATGGTTTTTCTCCGTTAATCTACACGGTGCGAAGGGGACATGAAGAGATGTGCAAATACTTACTGGAAAACGGTGCGGACATTAATCAGCAAGATTCGGAGTTGAGAACGGTATGGATTACAGATTTAAAAAACGCATGCATAAAACAAAATTCTTTATTACAAGTATATGTAGAGAAAAACTTTACAATTCGTTCATGTTTTTTTACTTCAATAGCCAATTAACTGGGCAGCTTACCGGAACAACATCCCGATGGTGAAGCTGCTTTTAGAATTTGGAGCTAATCCGTCAATTAAAAATAATAAAAATCAGACCTCATTCAAAACCGCAATTCACGGGAAGCACAGTGAGGTACTACATTAAATATTAATTCAAGACATTGGTTTAATAATTTAATTTTGTTAAATTCCTAATTCTGATTTCATTTTATTTTTTCCAATCCATTTGTATTTCCAACGCCCCACACGGTTTGCTGAATTAGATTGCAAAGTTGCTCGCATATTCTCAAAATTCGAATTGGCGACTAGGTCTTCCAGTAAAAAATCTCGACGCGCCTACAGGGAAGAAGGACAAGTTAATGGAGTACGCCAGAATTGGGATCGAAAACGAGCCTTCCTTTGATCCCAAAGCGGAATTAGAGAAATGCAAACAGGAAAAGTAAGTTTCCTATTTCGGAACTTCAATCTTAATCAATCACGATTTAACCACCCCCAAATAAGTCCCCAGTCCCCTAATTAGTAATTGTACAAGGTTTAGCCATATTAATCGCATCATCAGTATTTCCCAGATGCGCATCTGGAAAGTAGTTTCAAGTTATAATATATATGCAATTACAAATTACAAATATTGAAATAACTCCTCCCATGCTAAGACACATTTCCCCAGGGGCTTGAATACTTTACTCTGAGAGTAAAAGTAAATACTCGGTCAAGTAAACAATGTTTTTGAATTTTAAAGTCTGTATAAAAAGTGTATTCTGAAATGTAGGTCGGACATGGACTGCTTCTTGGACAAGAGAGTCGAAGCAGCGTTAGTTTCTCTGGATCTGGAAAAGTGGTGTCCCGTAATGGCAAAGCGCCGGATAAATTATACGCAATTTGTCAACCTCAAAGAGAATGGCCTGATTAACCTTGGAATCACTAGATTGGCTGAAATCAACAAGATTGCAGGGTTTATATCTGACCTGAAAAAAGGGCCGTTGGACTCAAGGAAACCTGAAGAAAGACCAGTGTCGGCAGTAGAACAGATTCCGTACGTTTTGGATGTTTATCTTTTTATGCAAAGAGAGGAACGGCTCATAAATCGCTTTCAATTTATGTTAATTATATTACAATTTCAGGGCTGGGAAAACATGCAAACTAAGGATAGGACTCTTTGACCCGGATCAAATTGGAATGGCTGAGAGTGGAACATGTGGATGCGAAAATAGGAATGTTTCCGAAAATGCATCTAGAGGTACTTTTGGAAAGGTAAGATTCATAGTTACAAATGGTGGCATTCGATCTTTAGAGAAATTTAAAATTGAAGACATATTGCATTGCTTAACTATGGTTTTATTTTAGAAACCCATGATGCTGAAAAAGAAGACGGATTGGGAAGAATCTAAGAAATTATATACGCTGTCTGTCTTTGCAACGCTGGGCATCCTTATTGCGGCACTGGCTTTTCGAAAATAAAATTGGAATGGACAAGGCTTTCGAATTGGGTTTAAATATAAGTACCTGAGGGGTTTGGATATAAATATAAGATTGTCTTATACTTGTTACTATATACTAAGTTTAGTATCCGAGATCCGACTCTTTACTATCAGTTGTTATCGTATGCTTTAGTAGGGTTGTGAAATGTTAAATTTGCTGTGATTAGGTTTTCAAGTTACGGTTTGCGACCGTATTTGTTTTTACATGCCTGGAAATCTATTATTGTTAATAAATAAATGGTTGTGGTGAAATGTGAATGTTTAGGATGTGAAGGAATGATTATTTAAATGCCAATTAATGCATTATCGGATTTGGTGAGTTGTTGTTGTTGTTGTTGTAGCCGTTATTTATTGTGTCCTTCATCTGTTCAAACAAAATGAGTCTGGTCTCCCACAGGTGGCACATAGCTAATATAATCTTAATTTCTAAATAACTTAAATATAATACATGAGGTCATGACCGATTTTTCCCACCTTCGAACTTAGCCTTCGCATTTGCAAAATACACTATTATAGTGTCCCAAGTTTCAAGTCGATCGGTCCAGCCGTTTGGCTGCTAGCGTGTCACGGACAGACGGACGGACGGACGGACAGCATGATTCCATAGGCCTTAACTCGGGCTAAAAACTGATTTTTACTATACAAATATCATCCTTATTCATGACTTGTTGACCGAGAAGGGTCTTAGCAACTATTTCAACATTTCATAGTTCATCATATTTCATTTCATTGCTAATCACTCTTCAACTTATTTAGTTATTTCATTTTTAAGGCTATGTATTGTGGAATTTGAGGTCGCTATAACTTTTGACCCTGACCTTTTTTCCAGAATTCATCAGCACAGATTAAAGCTAATTTTCTAAAGATAATTTTAAAACTAATCCGAAATGGAACCTCAGAGCTTATATGTGGTCAAGTAGCATATGCAATAAAACCGAATGAGACAGCCAGATAGCTTTGGTAGCATCAAGTGGAATAAATACGAAAACATCCCGGTTTATTTTGAATTTCAATATTACTTCACAATTAGTTTCTGTCTTTCATTTCATCTTCAATCTTTGATAACTTTGATTGCGCATTCAATGCAATTACATTTAGCAGAATTGTATATTAGCATTTTGGACTGAAGCACCACGAGAGGAGAGAATTGAGTGAGCATTTGAAGTTTGAACTTTGTCCCCTACCTCTGACCTCTGTACTTTGTACTTCGAGGCTTTCGAACATTTCACATTTCACATTCGAATTTTTTCACTAAATTATGATTTATGATTTACAATTTAAGGACGGGCTTGCGAAGAGAAGCAAAGGACGCAAAAAACTGGATCAAAGGTCCGAAGGACACTGCAGTCACCCTTGTACATTTGACATTATAACGAACTGCTGTGAACTGGAGTCGCATTTGGCATTACACATTCAACATTATACATTAAGGTTGGGTTTTGTCCTTTATCCTATCCGAAATATGAAATAATATACAATTTTAATATGCTCATCAACAAGTCCGTCTATATCTGTTATTGCGTCTTTCTTTAACATTTCCATAGTTTTTGAGATCCCGTCATTCGTCACTTGCCGTCCAAGTGGTCCAAGTGAAGAGGTCATCTCTTAACCGACTCATCTCTCAAACATTGCATGAATTCAAGTTAGAAATTCCATCACCATTTCCAACATGGCTACAAAAGATACGAAACCCGAAG
Source organism: Desoria tigrina (assembly GCA_906901685.1). Classification (NCBI taxonomy): domain Eukaryota; kingdom Metazoa; phylum Arthropoda; class Collembola; order Entomobryomorpha; family Isotomidae; genus Desoria; species Desoria tigrina. The sequence continues at coordinate 3,029,346 of CAJQTU010000015.1, forward strand.
AAATCCAGCCAGACTCACCGCAGACAAGAACTTCCAACTGCACACCTTGGTCTGGACGTTGGACTTATTTTCCAAATGGAAATCCTGTGAATCCCTTTATGACACCGTCGTCGGCTGCACGGGGCAGGAAACATCAGCTCAACGTTCAGAGATCCGAAAATAAATCTGCGAAGACGGATGGATCTAATCCTGCCGATGATTTGCAGTCGGAAACTGCTTCAGGATCTATCGACTCCTCGTCGCCCATGCCAACTGACGTTCTGAAACTGAAGGCGAACTTGAAACGGGGAACTGGGTGCTCAAAGTCATATAGCGTAGCAAAAAAACTGAAGCTTGAAGCTCTTGAAGAACATGCTACATCCGAGGCCGAAAATCTTATGTTGTCAAAAAAACCACTGGCGAATCGTCGCGGTTGCACTTCTTTGACGGATGGAAGCGGTTCGGATGTCGAAATGTCCTCACTGTCTAAGCTGTCGCCGTCGAAAAATGAGGAAGTGTGTATCAAAACCTCTCCCGTTTCATCCTCATCAGCAGAAAATACCAAACAAGTCGTCAACAATGAAGAGTTTTGGGAGTCAGATCCAGAAGTGGTAGAGGCTATTAAAGAACCGCCACGAATGCTCAACAGGAACGTTATTTCTGAAGTACACTCCGGTGGAAATGAAATCGACATTCTGGGAGAAGATTCAGAGGATGCAGAGTCCACAGATCTGAACATAGATGAAGACGAATGGGAAGTGGAGGCAGGAAACTCCAAGAGGGTCTTCGACATTGACGAGTTTTGGAAATCCGATTCCGAAATGGAAGACAATATTGAGGAATCGCCACAAGAAACACGTGCTAATTTAGATGACACCGGGATCTGTGCTCCCGAAGCAGTTTCAGAAGAAAATGTGGAGGCTCTGGCTACAGAGCTCGTGGATCTCAGGTTCCAGGCAGCGGAACGAGAAGTCGATGAAATACTTCGCAACCTTATTGCGGAACTAGCCTTTCGGAAATAAGTACCTGTGGGGTTTGGATATAAGTATAAGATTGTCTTATACTTGCTACTATATGCGAAGTTTAGGATCCAGCTCTTTACTATAAGTTGTTATCGTAAGTTTTAGTAGGGTTGTGAAATGTTAGATGTTATTAGGTTATCAAGTTACGGTTTGGTATTTCTTTTACATGCCGGGAAATCTATTATTGTTAATAAATAAATGGTTGTGGTGAAATGTGAGTGTTTAGGATGTGATGGCATGATTATTTAAATGTCAATGCATTATCGGATTGGGTGAGGTCAGTGCAGTGAGGTGAGGGGATGGGGAAGTTTATAACCAGGGCTCACACGGCTTAATGGCTAGAGTAGAGGAATACATGTCATAAACATAAATACTAGTAAAAAATAATTAAAGAGATAAAGGCTACTACTTTTTAATAGTAGACTATAGTTTTAATAAATGTCCCCAGGCAGGGGATAATTAAACCAGGCAGGATAATGGTAACCTTAAAATGTTTTATACCTAGACATTTCCTCTTTAATTCATAAGAGAGAATTCCAGAAATGCATATTTAAATTCAAAGTTTTTAATCATCTTAAATAGTTTCGACGTTGAACCAGAACTTTACAACATTACAAGATTACAATTTACAACTCACTACTCAATAGAAAATAAACAAAATCAATGCTTTGGAAAGTTTTCAGAAAAAAACGATTTATTTACTTGAATCAGTATTCAAAAGGACGTTTTCCAAAATAAAAAGAGGAATATACAAATCCATATAAGAGCTTCCGTACTTAGCCCTTATAATAAGTACACCGATAGTGACTCGGTTTACACGAAGTTTTAACATTTTACAAGCTACAGCTACAGCTACAAACAATACTAAATCTATTATATAAAACAAAGAAAAATACATCTGATTACTAATTATGATATGATCCAAATCTAAACAATGAGGTTAAAAGAGACATCACGATTCACGATGCGATTCTTTGACATTTCAGTCTCCATAAGATCTTCTGTGTCTGTTCTTTCAAGTCCAAGCGGCTGACCTGGCTTGTTGTTTGTTTGCAGGCAACTCCAAAGCAACACACTTCTTTTAAAATATTTTATTATTTTATTTTAATATAAATAAGTCTTCATAGGATTTCTAAAGTTGGTTAAGGGATATTGTAATTCATGAAAAAATACATTAAAAATAGAAAGGATTAGAAGTGTAGAGAAGGATAGGATATACGATCACAGGACAAGCGACTTGGGGTTATTTTTGAGTGTCGGGAGGCATTTTGTTTAAGTATATCCGTATTCAGTGAAAGAACAATACAGGGTTACAGGATGAATTGAGTAGGAATTTTGACTGTTCCTATGAATTAATGTGGTTATTAATAATGATGCACAAGCAAGGTTTAATCGCCTCCATTCACCCTCCAATACGTCCTGTACTTGCATGTCCGGCATGTTAAAAATGTACGGGTGCTTGGGTAGAAGGTATTTTTGGTGGTAGCTGAAACATAAGGATTGTAAATACTGTAAACGTGTAATACAAATATTTAAGACTATTAGAGAAATGCCAATATTTTATCAATTAGTGATAGTAAAAGCACTCACTATTCAGCATCGTAGAACTCCGTGCAGTAGCTGGATAAATGTGCGTCCTAACAAGATGACTTCGGAGTCCAACTTTTCGCCACAGCCAACAGCGTCTTCTCCGCGATTTCTCGCTGCTCCGGAGTATGGTAAAATATTATCGACGTGTACTGTAAACAGAGTCAGTTTAGGTATTTAGCTCATAGTTGGCAAATGATTATGAAAAGCAATTTGAGAAAGGCATAACGTAAATATAAAAGTTGAATTGAGTAGACGAGTCCTACTTGAGAGATATGGAACGGTTGGTTCATGATGCTTCCAGAAAATGTCAATGAGTTTGGAAAAGAATGTCTTGAGGGGCTCCACGGTCTTCTTATAGCCAAATCTGAAAATTATACATTTGTTATTTCAAGCGCAATATTTAATGAAGTGAGTGTTGAATATATCGCAAAATTTCGCATAATAATATTTTCATATAATTTAGCAAGGAGCAGCCCCGCACATTTTGCAGGCAGCCCTTCATATATAGTTGGCAATCATAAATCATAGGATCATTTAATATGTTCCATTAATAGACATAATAATATAAATTACCGGAGCTGTCGGTAGTTTAACCCTCCTAAAAACATAAGACTAAAGAACCACCACCACCACGGATCTGCTTATAAATACATAGCACATAGGGAATGTAAAATTTAGGTATGATATGTCGTGTCAATAAACTATAAGCCCCCAATTGCCACGCCACGCACGGGACGGGACGGGATGGATGACGGTACCACCGGCCAACCGGTTTACTCTAATTTATCTCGTTAAAAAGCGACATGTATAACGGTTTAGGAAACGTGCTACCCTTCTATAAAACGACTGTAGAATGAAACCGCAAAAAATATCATTTCGCAGTAATACACAAGTTGCAAGTACTTGAGTTCTCATCGATGTCTTTAAACCTTTACACAACTAAAGAAAACCTAACCTATGACCTAACACTAACACAACCAGAATAAGGCCAAGCAGGAAGCAGTAGGGGAGAGGGGAACATTTTCAAAATCTCCTAATCGAACATTTAAAAATATACCGTAACCGTGTGATGATTGGCATTGGCATGAGGTGTGAGGGATGGTTTTTCGGATGTCGGCAGATGCAGTGTGGGTTTAATGTAAAGTTTCCTAGCTTTCGACGAAAGCATCGACAAGTTCCGACAAAGTTGGGTCATCTTCATATTCGTTCTCCAGCCAAGGAAGGCCGTTCAAAACGTCTACATTTTCCTCATTAGGGGATGAACTAGTCGTCATAGTCAGTGAATTTGACTCGTACATGTCCATATAAAACTGTACACCAACGACCAGAATTACACAATAAATGGCTGCAAGGAACAGGAATCGCATCACAGAACCCCCACCGATGGCCATTGTTTCTGTCTGAACTGGTTTGTAACTTTAACTTCCAACTTTAATCGATTGAGAGGATTTTAGTTAAAAACCATGTGAGTGTGAACTGTGAACCTGTGAAGGTGAACTGTTTTGTTAGCTTTCTTGATATTTCCAGTGTCGGGGTAAAGGATTTCAAATTTTTGCTCATTAGTCACATAATCAAGTTGCACAGCACGTGGCAGCGTGGCAGGCAGGCATGTACATGTGATTTGCTTTAGCTTTATTAAGTGTACACTTTATGCGAATGACCAATCCGTATGTCTGTCCGTCTGTCCGTCGGTGCGATAACTGACGAACGGCATGACCCACGGTCACTAAATTTTGTACACTAACTAGTTCATTGGGTCATTCATAACTCCAAACTCATAACGGAGGCTAAGTTCAAACTTGGGTAAAATCGGTGACCCCGGGATAATAGCCAAAAGGGATGACGAATTTGTGTACAATTCACATTATCTGTTTAGTTTAATTTAAAACTTAATCCTTTGTTAGTATAATAATCTAGTATTAATTAATTTATATATATCTATATTTTCCCCCGTGTTATGGATGGAAGAACAGAATGCCTTGTAATCCGAATCTACTAACACGTAAATAAAGACAATCAATCAATCAATCAAGGATTAAGATTTAAAAAAAAATTATCTGGTCGAGGATCGTTGTGCCGTGCGAGCTCCTTTAGTTGTAACATTCTACTGGAACGGAATTCTGATGAAAGAAGACAAGAAGTTGGGATCAATTTCCTTGGGTCAAAGGTCAAACTTTGTAAGGTTCGTAAATAAGTCATGAGAGCATGAAAGGTCATTGACCATCGAGTCTCTGAATTTCGCTCGTTTCCTCTACTTTTATTTCTATTAAGAAGAACATGTGGATTTACCCCGGCGGAATGTGAACTTCTTCACTGTCTGGGAAATATTTTTGGAGTGGCCAAATCAGTAGCCATTAAATACATAGTTAAATTAATACGTTCATTTTTTCCCTCAACCGTGAGTGAACACTTGGTTCAATTAATTGCACCTCCAACCTCCAATTTTAGTAACTACATTTTTGATAATAGTAAATTTAAAATCAGGTGTACTACGAAAGAGAAGAACCGGAGGAGACTCGGATCGGACCCGGTGCCCGGACGGACTTCCGCAGAATTTGGAATTTAAATTATCTCAAATTCTTTATTATCAAAATATAATCATTATCAAGACAGGTAATTAATTTTATAATGCAAATTCATCGAATTCACGAGAGGTTAGCCAGCCGGTCGGTTGTGGTTGGGGACTTTTTTTGTTGTTACTTACTTTGCACTTGTTCATTGATTGTGTTGAGGAATCAGTTTTATTTTGCATTTTCAATTTTTGGATTTTATTTGGTTGATTTATTGATTATTTTGTAGTCTGTAGTTGTAATTGGTTATTAATTTTTATTATTTTTTATGTTTGATGTTATTTGGATAAAGTTGAAGTAATGTTTTGTGTTTGTATTTAAATTCGAAATTCAGGGATTTGTGATGTGGAGCAACAGTAGACGAGCTTGTGTCAGGGCCAGCCGGCTTTTTTGTCAACATCGGTCTATCGTAAGTTTGAAGTTAGATTTTGGATTTTGGATTTAGAATGTCCTTATTGATTGATGAATCCTTAAAATGATAGTTTGATCTGATGATGATGAATTGATGAGAGATGAGAGCTGCTATCTGTGACTGTGCTTAATCTTTAAAAATATTCCAAATCCATTTTAAATATTTCATTTTAGGAAGCCGGAACCCGTAGGAATTTAAATCTGCTGGAATATCAAAGCAAAGAAATTCTTTCCAGTGCTGGAGTTTCTGTCCAGAAGTTTGTTGTGATCAACGACAAGTCCGAGATTTCAAAAAAAGTCGATGGATTTGGTAAGATTAGTTAAAACAATTAGAATACTATTTTATCAAGTTCTGGAAGTAATCAAGTATTCCAGTAACAGTTGACATCATTTTGATGCATATTTATTGGATTTAGTTGTGGACGAGTATGTAGTGAAAGCACAGGTGCTTGCTGGGGGACGTGGGAAAGGACACTTCGATACCGGCTTTAAGAGCGGAGTTCATATTCTAAAAGAGTAGGTGACTATTTTCAAAACAATTTAAACTGTATCCGGTTTCAAATGCTGAATATATTAAGTTGCTGGTCATTTTCATGATAATTGATTATGTCTTTCTTATTGGTACAAACATTAGCAAAACGAAGGTACCTGGGATTGCGGAAGCGATGATAGGAAATAAATTGATAACCAAACAAACTCCCCCAAATGGTGTGCCTGTCAGTTCCGTCATGATTGCTGAGTCTGTGGATATCTTCGAGGAGAAATACTTGTGCTTTATTTTGGACAGGTCAGTATAATATTCGATCCGGGTTCCAAATCTCATAATGATAATAGTCATAATCCTCAATTTTTTTAAACTATCCATAAATAATAATTCATGATTTATGAATTTTCAGAGAAAGTAGTGGTCCAGTATGTATTGCATCTCCAGCTGGAGGTGTGGACATTGAAGAAGTAGCTAAAACAAATCCGGAGAAAGTCAAGACTGTTCCAATTGACATCATTTCCGGACTTTCCCCCTCCGATGCTAAAGACATTGCCAAATTTTTGGAATTCGATTCCTCAACAGTTGACCAAGTTAGTGAAATTTTGGGAAACATTCTTATGCCACCAATAAAATCTTGGACGAAATATTAATTTCAATTTCAGGCTGCAGACGAAATTTCCAAACTGTATACTGTATTTGTGAAGAACGACGTCACCCAGCTTGAGATCAATCCTTTTGCCAAAACTAATCGAGGGGTAATTTCCGTCGATGCTAAGGTTTTGATTGATGACAACGCCAAATTCCGACAGGTTATAATCAAATTAGTACTTTGTTTAACAGCAAATTCTATATTTGCACGACTGTACTAGATTTTTTAAACTGTAGCTGTGTAGTGTACTCGCGAATTGGTTAAAAAAACTGGCTTAAATAAATATATGAATATTTACATTTAATTTACAGAATCGGATATTTAGAAGAATTGCTTATAGTCAATAACTTTAAATAATTATTAATACCGATATTCTGTTATTCTAGAAAGCTATTTTTGATTCGGAATCCACGGGCGAGTCGGATCCAAGGGAAGTCGAAGCAGCAAAGTACAATCTGAATTACATTCAAATGGACGGAAATATTGGCTGCTTAGGTATGGTTACTTTATTTATTTTCTGTTTAATCTTTAACATCATGAATAAAACATAATGTTATATTTTATTTGCTGTATTTATAGTTAATGGTGCTGGATTAGCAATGGCCACTATGGACATAATTAAACTATACGGAGGAGAGCCAGCAAATTTCTTAGATGTTGGGGGTGGTGTAAACGAATCCGCGGTTACTGAAGCCTTTCGAATTATATCGTCGGGTAAGCATCACTCATTTTCATCCATATTCAACTTTGGAATACATTTTAAGAGCCAAGTTTACTGATTATTTCTGATTTATTTCCTGAATTTGGTGGCACTGAATTACAGATCCAAGTGTGAAGGCAATTCTAGTAAATGTGTTCGGAGGAATTGTCAACTGTGCTACGGTTGCAAAAGGAGTTATTGCAGCTGTCCAAAATGTTGGTTTGAAAGTACCCCTCGTTGTGAGACTTGAAGGTAAGCTAACGCGTAATTGTGAAGCATATTATAATTTGAATAATTAATGAACATCTAATCCCTTCAATTAATTAGGAACTAATGTGGATAACGCAAAACAAATCCTTAAAGATTCCGGACTGAAGATAACCTCGGCCACGGACCTCGACGATGCTGCCAAAAAAGCCGTCGCATGTCTTTCATAATAGTGCTTAATTAACGATTTATTCTAAAATATAAACAAGTAGGGCTTAAATATCTAGTTAGAGGTTAAAGGCAAATATATATCTAGTTTATGACAGTTCTATCAAGATGAAACAAATCAAGACCAGCTATATACAACTACGTTTTTGTTAACTATAGTAGACGTGTAATCAGAATGTATGATTTTGCTCAGACAAACAAATCCTTCTATTTAACAAAGTTTTTATCTGTATCTCAATATGGTATGTTTTCGTATAGAGAGTGGGCAAAAATTGACCTCCAATGGTCTAATGTGACATGACATAATATTTAGTTAATTTGGTAATACTAAATTAAATACAATTTTTGAAAATAAGATGATGATTGTAGACACTTTTGTTTATATCGTAACTTTTTCACCATTAGTACCATTGCATAAAAATTTTATCATTCAAACAATATGTTTTATTTAGCAAGCTGAACTGGAGGCAACTGCAACTGAACTGGTTTGTAGGACTTGACAGGATGTGAAGAAGCTTATAATTAGTTAACAGAATATGAAAGATCACGAACTGGTAAAGATGCTCAGGCTCTGACTTCCACTTTCAATATAGCACAATAATAATATGAAAAATCTCTGCATGTGATTCCCAGTTAAATATAAGCCAACATTTAAAAATGGTAATCAATACGAATGAAATTTTCTTTAAATGGCGATTTTTAAATTTATACGATTTAGAATTGAATTGTACCTCTACTATCTGTCCCTTTTCAAACATCATTTCTAACAATACAAAAATATGCTATGAGATATAATTTTCAACCCCGCCAAGTGGGTGGGGATTGCACTCTTTGGGGATATATAATTCTCCAAAGGATCGAAAATATACAAGGACCGTTGGTGGTACTCTCAGCCAGAGTCTTCTGCCCCAGTTTATGAAGGTAAAAATATGATCGTAACAAGTTAAGTTGGGGCCATCCAATTTCTTTAAAAGTCATATTATGAGTTGATCTCTACATGGTTTTAATCAAGTGACTAAATTGGTTAAAAGGGGACCAAGACTGCTGAAATTGTTCAAAATATCTGCTTTGAAACTCTAATGGATTTCATTAAATTATTTTCATCACCATTTAGACGACCAACGCCGTCTTAATTTGATGACGGTGAAAGGTATGGGATGTATTTATAGTACTCCTATTAATATGAAGTCTTATGATCTTATTAATATGATGCTAATTTTAACCATTTATATCATAAAAAGACGTAAACGTTTAAGAACAAAACGATAAGATGAACGGTTAAAAACATTTTTTTTGTTTGACAAATGCAGTTAAAATTTGTTTTATCAATTTTTTAAATGCAAAACCAAAAACACTCTTGTTAAATGTTAGATCCTGTGTTCGGAACAATTTTAACAGCTCATGAAACAATAGCATGAAATGTCCCAATTAGTGTGTTTACGAACTGTAAATGCTTGTGCTTTAAATGTTGCGACTTACTGCTTCTAACGGTTCTATGCGTTGAAATTGTCTTACAACTAAACCGGCCTTCTTCTATCTGCTTCTAGCACTTTTCAATTTGTCTTGATTTACATTGACAAAAAGGCCGTGGACGGACATACAGAGAGACAGCCTGGTTAAGATCATTAGCTCTAACCCTATTTTTAATAGTAAAATATTTTTAATAAATCGAGTAAAGTCCATTATTTGTATCATACTTCGTTAAGATTGACTTTTGGCCCCAACAACTGGAGGCTATTTCTCGTCAATGATAGAAACTACATTATTTTTTTTAAATTTTCGTTACATTCAGATGCAGTAAACCATTAAGATTCCTTTGGATTATTAAAGGATGAAACCCTACTGGTTTCACTCTGTCTGTCGGTCCGTTCGTGCTCTAACTCTGGAATGCTTGAAGTTTTTCGAATTTTTTTATGAATATGTAATGTACGGGTCCTAACTCATGTTCAATTCGAAGTTGGGTCATATCGGTCACACCCCCTGGGTTTTTTCAATCTACCACAATGTTAAAAACCCCCACCACCATGTTAACCAGTAGTAGATCGAATAAAACGTCTCACGAAACCACGTTAACCATTTTCGACGTCTTGGCGTGTTGTTCTCCACCCTTTTTGGTTGTGCGTTATGTGATGTCACGTGACCACCCACAAGTGTCACTGGACCACCACATCGTGTCAGGGGACAACCCTCAATGTCACTGAGCCAATTAATTTAAGAATTATTTAGGTTTCGTTTATAAATAAAATGTATTTCGAATATCGGAAATATTTAATTGAAACTTAAAATGTGTAACATTTCGTGTTGGTTTCACCCTTATGCGATGTACGTTTGCAACGGTTTATTAATGAACGTTTTAATATGATTCTGTACCTATACCATTCATTCCTGTGTAGCCGAGTGTAGCGTTTAAATTTGTAACAGTCAAAATTACATTTCTTCTTATTTTAAATCCAAATGACGGAAACATTTTTGTAATCCCAAGCCTTGAGCGTAAATCCGGAAACCAGAAATTTTTACATTTCTGCGTTAGTGTATTGTCAATAATCTGAACTAACTACACGCGCTGACAATAGAGCCAAGGTAATCTCATTTGCAAAATAACATGTGCATTCATTCACATGGAATAATATATATTATAAACGACGGGATCAACATAGCTTATACGAGGTCTGAATTACAGATCTTTTAGAAGGATGTTCTCCCGAAACAGAATGTGGCACAAGATCAATGGAATTATGTTTACATAAAAGTGATGAATACACCAATAAGTTAAAGCAGATTAAACAAATAAATATGGTAGCATTCTGCATAGATGCGTTAATTCAGGGTAGATTTCCGTTCATCAAATCATAAAAATTCTATTCAACATCACGATTCTGACTATACATTGTCATCATGACCATCATCAGGTGTCGAAATCAATTAATCAGTATTCATGAATTTTCTTCAACTTATTTTACATTAAACGAAACGGATCTATAAAAATTGTCATTAAGTACGATCAATTATTGATCACTTTGGCTCTCTTTGCTCGGTGGTAGTTTATTTCAGAAGTAATTCGAAATCGGTAAAACACGATGGCATCGTCCAAGTTAACTTACGGAGTCTCAATAGTACCACTCGTCTTAATCTTAACTGCTCTGGCTGTCGTCAGCAATATCCCAGTGAGTAAATTAGACGTGTTACCTCTAAATTAATAAAAACATTTTAGCAGGCAACAAGGAGACAAAAATCAATTACAAACATCGCATGCATCGGAAGTGTCATTCATTCGGTGTATTTAGAGCTTTTGTCCTGAGATCAAGCGATTTAAACTGTGCATTTTGGATTACAAGTTGTTCGAACCAAGTCATTACCATTTTGACTAAACTTTATGATTTGAAATCGTTTATTTGCTGTAAAACTCTAGTCCACTGAAAATTCAGTGTCGTGTATTTTTTAGTCGCGATTTTTCATTTTTGACAGGCCTCTAGAAATGGTTTCAGCCCGTAGGTATCTGTTTGAAACATTTATGATTTGAATTTCAAATTGGTCTCGCTTTCAGTGTGATTGTTGTCGTAAATTTTGTAAACTGGTTTGATGAATGTGATTTCTAGAGTTATCTGTCATGAATTCACCGACTTACTTAATTTAACGGCTCTTCGTTTCGACATCTTAGCAATTTGTCTAAACTCATCTTATTGCAGGGAATGACCTTCTATCTACAGTTATCAAAAAATAACATATATATTTAAATGTTTCCAAACCGGTTTTTTACATTTTGAGACTTTGAAATCCTGTGTAATTTGGGTATTAGTACATATGAATCGCAGATACTATGCGAATGACTAGGAGACCGTCGGTCAGTAAACGCAATAAACTCGAAAACTGCCCACCTTTTTTAAATTTTTATTTAGGACCTTCAGTTAGGACCTTTAGGCGGAGGTCAGTTTCGTTCGGGGGCCATGTAGGTTAAAGGTCAAGGGAGTTAAAGTCAAATATCGACAGTTCAATTTTTAAAAGTGAACGTTTTTACTTGACGCTAGGTCATATTCAAGATCGAACACAATTCATGCGCATTAGTCAGTCATCCAGCTCAGTGGTTAAGGTGTTCAATACTTTGCCATTGGACTGGGGTTCGGGTCCCTCAAAGGTCCGAATTATTCAGCAAAAAGTACACGTGACAGATGTACAGACTGACGACAGTAAAGTTGCTTGGCCCTGGCAGGAAATCTGCATAGAAATTCTGAGATTATCTATAGTGGTTTGCATATCTATTGCATTCCATTCAGATGGCCATTCCTTCCCTTTAATTTCATTTCTCCATTTCGCCTCTAGTCTCTATCTTAGAAATCCTAATCAGTTCTGACTATCTCAGTTTCAGTAGTCGGTTTTCATTAGTAATCTATCCCGTCCTCGTTGTGAAAACGATGTGTAAATCATATCATCTCTGTTGGACCTAAAGCTATCGCAAAACAAAACATTACATATGCACAAAGTCGCTTTCCTGAAATCATTCGATATTCAGCCGAATCCCACAGCACTGATATATACTACATTAATTTAAAGATATCCAGATATTGACAAAAAATGGTCGATTATCAACCGGTAATAAAATGCACGATTAAAAACTTTCTAGGAATCTGACGCGTTCTTCCTTCCGAACTTGTTTGGAGGACCAGCCCTCCCTGGAGGTATGAATCCAGAAATTAAAAGCTAAACCTATTTCTATCCTGTGATAAAAAAACGTTATTCTAATTTCCAATTCCTTGACCTGTATACCACCTGATTTAATTATTTTTTAATGTGTACTTTATTATTTTTAGATTTGTTAAGTCCAGAATTGTGCGAGCGGGCATGTCGGAATCATTGTCTCAGCGGAGGTTTTAGCGGCTCAGCCAACTTTTCTGGATGCAATAGTTTCTGCGATTGCGATTATTACGTTGGTCCTCCTGTATACTACAACTACTACTAGGCCTTTCAAACATCACGAGTCCTCAATTCTTTATTCAACGATTCCATAGTTGAAAGATTTTTTAAAGTTCCTCCAATCCTGAACTAAAAATGTAAGGCAATTTAATATTCGGGAATGAAGTGTAAAAGTGTCTATTATTCCGATAATTCCTCTCCTCGGTGAAAGGAGCTAATGACTTGTATTTCGATCTTCTAAAATACAAAATAAAATATTTTTGATTAACAAATATTCGTATTCTCAATCTCTACTCTCTGCGTATTGTAATTAATAAATTCGGCTGCCACCCAAAGCTGAGTTACTTTTTCATACATTCTGCGAGGGGGGAGGGAAGAGCTGCCCCCACTATCCTGTATTATTGAATAGTGTTTGATGTTACCTTTGGAACGACTGTAATTTAACCCTTCTTACCCCCCCCCCCCCCCCCCCCGGCGAGAGGGTGACTCATCCCCTGAATACTACATGGCTGAATAGCCCTTGGGCAGTTTAAAAGTGAAGTTTAGATGACTTGAGAAGGTGATTGATGGGAACAATGAGAAGAGGCATAGAGAGAGAGTGGGGCAAAGTGGGAAAAATGAGAGGAGAGGGAAGAAATGTTTAAAGATACAAAGCACACCTTCCAGCTCCAGCCATTTCCTCCAACCAACAACATGAAACATAGAATTCCCTCCGCAACTCCGCATACTATCTGAGCCTCCTTTTGGAGGACTTGCATTTTTGTGGCCGGTTCCTGACACCTCATCTTCTGCACGAGTCATTCCTTTACAGATTTGCCGTGGTCGTTGGCGCAATGGGTCTGGTGTCGTACATACACCCGGAGCGGATGGACATCGGAGCCTTTTCTTATCGGTCCCTTATTGAGGGCGCTTCCTAAACATGAGGCCACATGGATGGCCCAATCTACTTCTCCAAAGCAGACACACTTCATCTCCTTTACAGACATTTCGTCTCCATTTCGCAACCATCGGTGGTGACAGCGTTTCCGAGCTCCCTTGTCCCGATTTCCAATCCCCCTTACCCGTAGTTTCAGCAACCGATGCAGAAGTCCTTGCTTTTACATGGGAATAACACATCTTTTTTGGAACATCAAACACCACCCCAGGAGCCATTTATTTCCACTCTTTCCTGTTCCACATGACTGCTTTTGGATTTATCCTTCCAAGCGCGCAGTCATCTTCATAAAGACTGGTAATCAAATCAAATATACAATAAACATTAGCTCAGAATGATTCCTATCGAGAGGTTGGGAATTTAAAATTGGGATTGAGTGGGTTTAATTTGTTACTAACTTATTATTAATTGTGAATTGCCAATTATTGGTAATGAAATCATGGAAATTAAGTTTGATGTTCATGTTTTCTGTTTTATATGAAATTTTAAAATTAAAGGATACGTGATGTGGAACAGTGGTACACGATCTAGTGCCATCGCCAACAGGCTCGTCCATCGTCCTACATCGCATCAGTCTTTCGTAAGTTTGAGGCCTGAAGTCGATTTGGAATGTTGAATGTCCTCTTTCACGAATCATAAAACATTAGAGTTTGACCATTGATAATGATTACCATGGCCAGAGATGAGAGCTGTATCTGTGATTGCAGGCTATCTTTCATCATCTTATATATATTTCAAAATCCATTTTTATGTTAGGAAGCCGGAATCCATAGGAATTTAAATCTGCTGGAATATCAAAGCAAAGAAATTCTTTCCAGTGCTGGAGTTTCTGTCCAGAAGTTTGTTGTGATCAACGACAAGTCCGAGATTTCAAAAAAGTCGATGGATTTGGTAAGATTACTTAAAACAATTAGAATACTATTTTATCAAGTTCTGGAAGTAATCAAGTATTCCAGTAACAGTTGACAGCATTTTGATGCATATTTATTGGATTTAGTTGTGGACGAGTATGTAGTGAAAGCACAGGTGCTTGCTGGGGGACGAGGAAAAGGACACTTCGATACGGGCTTTAAGAGCGGAGTTCATATTCTAAAAGAGTAGGTGACTATTTTCAAAACAATTTAAACTGTATCGGGTTTAAAGTGAATATATTAAGTTGCTGGTCATTGTCATGATCATTGATTATGTCCTTCTTATTGGTATAAACATTAGCAAAACGAAGGTACCTGGGATTGCGGAAGCGATGATAGGAAATAAATTGATAACCAAACAAACTCCCCCAAATGGTGTGCCTGTCAGTTCCGTCATGATTGCTGAGTCTGTGGATATCTTCGAGGAGAAATACTTGTGCTTTATTTTGGACAGGTCAGTATAATATTCGATCCGGGTTCCAAATCTCATAATGATAATAGTCATAATCCTCAATTTTTTTTAAACTATCCATAAATAATAATTCATGATTTATGAATTTTCAGAGAAAGTAGTGGTCCAGTATGTATTGCATCTCCAGCTGGAGGTGTGGACATTGAAGAAGTAGCTAAAACAAATCCGGAGAAAGTCAAGACTGTTCCAATTGACATCATTTCCGGACTTTCCCCCTCCGATGCTAAAGACATTGCCAAATTTTTGGAATTCGATTCCTCAACAGTTGACCAAACGACGTCACCCAGCTTGAGATCAATCCTTTTGCCAAAACTAATCGAGGGGTTATTTTCGTCGATGCTAAGGTTTTGATTGATGACAACGCCAAATTCCGACAGGTTATAATCAAATTCATCCTTTTTGAATAACAGTAAATTCAATATTTGCACGACTTTACTAGATTTTTTAAACTGTGGCTGTGGAGTGTCCCCGGAAATTAGTTAAAAAACTGCATTAAATATATTCGTGAATATTTGTATTTAATTTACAGAATTTGATATTTAGAAGAATTGCTGATGTTCAATAACTTTCAATAATTATTAATAGTACCGATATTTTGTTATTCCAGAAAGCTATTTTTGATTCGAAATCCACGGGGGCGAGTCGTAGCAGCGCTGAATTGCATGCAAATGGACGGAAATATTGGCTGCTTAGGCATGGTTACTTTATTTATTTTCTGTTAAATATGTAACGCCATGAACGTAACATAATGTTATATTTTATTTGCTTTATTTATAGTTAATGGTGCTGGATTAGCAATGGCCACCATGAAATGGCTCCTGGGGTTGTCGGCCCTGTTGCAGACAAGTGTGTCATTCGATTCCCATGTGAAAGCAAGGGCTCCTGCAATGGCTGCTGAAGCTACGTGTTAGGGGGGATTGTAAATCGGGACAAGGGAGCTTGGAAACGCTGTCATCACCAATGGCTGCAAAATGGAGACGAAGGGTCAGGAAAGGAGATGAAGTGTGTCTGCCTTCGAGAAGTAGATTGGGCCATGTGGCCTCGCGTTGAGGAAACTCCCTCAATAAGGAACTGATAAGAAAAGGCTCCGATGTCCATCCGCTCCGGGTGTATGTACAACACCAGACCCACTGCACCAACGACCACGGCAAAGCTGAAAAGAAATGGCCCGTCGAGCCTACTCGTCCGGCTAGCTACATCAACGGGTGTATCTAGTCGCTCGAGTAGGCTCTACAGATTGAACCGGCCATAATTAGAGGTACTCAGACTCTGCGTTTGCCACTGTTAATTTTACGATATAAGCCCCTTCCAAAATAAAACCTTAGCAATGAAATGTAAGTTATGTCCATGATCTATTGCATCACTGTAGGTTATCATTTACAAAAATTACAAATCCGTTTCATCAGTTGTGATTCCGTTCTGTTTTCTATTTCAAGGTTTGTACAGAGTCCAAATTGGCATTCAACTTAGCCTTAATATTCTACATTGTAAAAATAATGGACTTTTCAAACAACAACAACAGTCTTTTCATATTTTCGGTCTTTCGTATGTGTTTCGGCGAAATACATCGGGAAGGATGCATTTGAACAAATTATGAGTATAACGTTGCCCCATATTCAATTGTTGATACGTTTTTATTATATTATTACACATCAGGAGACGGAGCGTCTTCTAAACGCCCCCATCCCCGAAATTATAGCTACACATGATGAAAACAACCGACGGCTATTGAACGTTAGGAATTTTGGTGTGATATAACAATTCATATTGTATTTGATTTGCAATAACCGCAAATGGTGAAATTCCCCTTGACTTTAAGGGGTGAGGCAAGCATATTTGTCTGTCCATTCGTGTTCTAACTCGAGAACGGTTGATTAATGCAGAAATACTATGGCGGATTTGCATACAAAGAGTTCTATTAATACTAGGCCATAGAATTGGAAAGTATAATAGTCAATACAAGAATAACGAATATAGTATAGAATTGGTTTCGAAAACGGTTGGCGAGATATGCGATTTTGCAACTCAGCTCTTCATATATCTACTAACGCGAATTTCACGCAGAAATACTATCTCCAAATTCATGCGAAAACGCTATCGCCAAATAAATGCAAAAATATTATTACGAAATCCATGTAGAAACTTAAATAAAACTATCATATATGTTGATTTATAGTTTTATTATCTACTCAAAGTGTAGAAATTCTATCGCCAAATCCATGCAAAAACACTATCGCGAAATCCATGCAAAGAGGTCTATAATACTAATGCAAGGCAAAGCAGAGTTAGGGTTAAGTTGTGTCAGGTTTTAGACTTTTAGGTTGTGTTAAATCTTTTTCAACCCAATACAATAACACCAACTAAACCTAAACAAATACTGTAGCCAAATCCATGCAATAATACATTCGCCAAATCCATGCAGAAATAATATCGCCAAATCCATGCAAAATCAGCATTGCGAAAGCCATGATAAAATACTATCGCGTAATTCATTTAGAAATACTATCGCAAAATTCGTGCAGAAATACTATCGTCAAATCCATGCAAAATTACTGTTTGTGAAGAACGACGTCGCCCAGCTTGAGATCAATTTGTCTCGCTTTCAGTGTGATTGTTGTCGTAATTTTTGTAAACTGGTTTCATGAATGTGATATATATAGAGTGATTTGTCATGAATTCACCGATTTACTTAATTTAACGACTCTTCGTTTCGACATCTTAGTAATTTGTCTAAACTCATCTTATTGCAGGGAATGAACTTCTACAGTTATCAAAAAATAACATATTTAATTGTTTCCAAACCGGTTCTTTACATTTTGAGACTTTGAAATCCTGTGCAATTTGGGTATTTTCAGATTAGTTCATATGAATCGCAGATACTATGCGAATGACTAGGTGACCGTCGGTCAGTAAACCCAATAAACTCGGAAACTGCTCACCTTTTTTAAATTTTTATTAAGGACCTTCAGTTAGGACCTTTAGTCGGAGGTCAATTTCGTTCGGGGGCCATGTAGGTTAAAGGTCAAGAGAGTTAAAGTCAAATATCGACAGTTCAATTTTTAAAAGTGAACGTTTTTACTTGACGCTAGGTCATATTCAAGATCGAACACAATTCATGCGCATTACATATGCACAAAGTCGCTTTCCTGAAATCATTCGATATTCAGCCGAATCCCACAGCACTGATATATACTACATTAATTTAAAGATATCCAGATATTGACAAAAAATGGTCGATTATCAACCGGTAATAAAATGCACGATTAAAAACTTTCTAGGAATCTGACGCGTTCTTCCTTCCGAACTTGTTTGGAGGACCAGCCCTCCCTGGAGGTATGAATCCAGAAATTAAAAGCTAAACCTATTTCTATCCTGTGATAAAAAAACGTTATTCTAATTTCCAATTCCTTGACCTGTATACCACCTGATTTAATTATTTTTTAATGTGTACTTTATTATTTTTAGATTTGTTAAGTCCAGAATTGTGCGAGCGGGCATGTCGGAATCATTGTCTCAGCGGAGGTTTTAGCGGCTCAGCCAACTTTCCTGGATGCAATAGTTTCTGCGATTGCGATTATTACGTTGGTCCTCCTGTATACTACAACTACTACTAGGCCTTTCAAACATCACGAGTCCTCAATTCTTTATTCAACGATTCCATAGTTGAAAGATTTTTTAAAGTTCCTCCAATCCTGAACTAAAAATGTAAGGCAATTTAATATTCGGGAATGAAGTGTAAAAGTGTCTATTATTCCGATAATTCCTCTCCTCGGTGAAAGGAGCTAATGACTTGTATTTCGATCTTCTAAAATACAAAATAAAATATTTTTGATTAACAAATATTCGTATTCTCAATCTCTACTCTCTGCGTATTGTAATTAATAAATTCGGCTGCCACCCAAAGCTGAGTTACTTTTTCATACATTCTGCGAGGGGGGAGGGAAGAGCTGCCCCCACTATCCTGTATTATTGAATAGTGTTTGATGTTACCTTTGGAACGACTGTAATTTAACCCTTCTTACCCCCCCCCCCCCCCCCCCCGGCGAGAGGGTGACTCATCCCCTGAATACTACATGGCTGAATAGCCCTTGGGCAGTTTAAAAGTGAAGTTTAGATGACTTGAGAAGGTGATTGATGGGAACAATGAGAAGAGGCATAGAGAGAGAGTGGGGCAAAGTGGGAAAAATGAGAGGAGAGGGAAGAAATGTTTAAAGATACAAAGCACACCTTCCAGCTCCAGCCATTTCCTCCAACCAACAACATGAAACATAGAATTCCCTCCGCAACTCCGCATACTATCTGAGCCTCCTTTTGGAGGACTTGCATTTTTGTGGCCGGTTCCTGACACCTCATCTTCTGCACGAGTCATTCCTTTACAGATTTGCCGTGGTCGTTGGCGCAATGGGTCTGGTGTCGTACATACACCCGGAGCGGATGGACATCGGAGCCTTTTCTTATCGGTCCCTTATTGAGGGCGCTTCCTAAACATGAGGCCACATGGATGGCCCAATCTACTTCTCCAAAGCAGACACACTTCATCTCCTTTACAGACATTTCGTCTCCATTTCGCAACCATCGGTGGTGACAGCGTTTCCGAGCTCCCTTGTCCCGATTTCCAATCCCCCTTACCCGTAGTTTCAGCAACCGATGCAGAAGTCCTTGCTTTTACATGGGAATAACACATCTTTTTTGGAACATCAAACACCACCCCAGGAGCCATTTATTTCCACTCTTTCCTGTTCCACATGACTGCTTTTGGATTTATCCTTCCAAGCGCGCAGTCATCTTCATAAAGACTGGTAATCAAATCAAATATACAATAAACATTAGCTCAGAATGATTCCTATCGAGAGGTTGGGAATTTAAAATTGGGATTGAGTGGGTTTACTTTGTTACTAACTTATTATTAATTGTGAATTGCCAATTATTGGTAATGAAATCATGGAAATTAAGTTTGATGTTCATGTTTTCTGTTTTATATGAAATTTTAAAATTAAAGGATACGTGATGTGGAACAGTGGTACACGATCTAGTGCCATCGCCAACAGGCTCGTCCATCGTCCTACATCGCATCAGTCTTTCGTAAGTTTGAGGCCTGAAGTCGATTTGGAATGTTGAATGTCCTCTTTCACGAATCATAAAACATTAGAGTTTGACCATTGATAATGATTACCATGGCCAGAGATGAGAGCTGTATCTGTGATTGCAGGCTATCTTTCATCATCTTATATATATTTCAAAATCCATTTTTTATGTTAGGAAGCCGGAATCCATAGGAATTTAAATCTGCTGGAATATCAAAGCAAAGAAATTCTTTCCAGTGCTGGAGTTTCTGTCCAGAAGTTTGTTGTGATCAACGACAAGTCCGAGATTTCAAAAAAAGTCGATGGATTTGGTAAGATTACTTAAAACAATTAGAATACTATTTTATCAAGTTCTGGAAGTAATCAAGTATTCCAGTAACAGTTGACAGCATTTTGATGCATATTTATTGGATTTAGTTGTGGACGAGTATGTAGTGAAAGCACAGGTGCTTGCTGGGGGACGAGGAAAAGGACACTTCGATACGGGCTTTAAGAGCGGAGTTCATATTCTAAAAGAGTAGGTGACTATTTTCAAAACAATTTAAACTGTATCGGGTTTAAAGTGAATATATTAAGTTGCTGGTCATTGTCATGATCATTGATTATGTCCTTCTTATTGGTATAAACATTAGCAAAACGAAGGTACCTGGGATTGCGGAAGCGATGATAGGAAATAAATTGATAACCAAACAAACTCCCCCAAATGGTGTGCCTGTCAGTTCCGTCATGATTGCTGAGTCTGTGGATATCTTCGAGGAGAAATACTTGTGCTTTATTTTGGACAGGTCAGTATAATATTCGATCCGGGTTCCAAATCTCATAATGATAATAGTCATAATCCTCAATTTTTTTTAAACTATCCATAAATAATAATTCATGATTTATGAATTTTCAGAGAAAGTAGTGGTCCAGTATGTATTGCATCTCCAGCTGGAGGTGTGGACATTGAAGAAGTAGCTAAAACAAATCCGGAGAAAGTCAAGACTGTTCCAATTGACATCATTTCCGGACTTTCCCCCTCCGATGCTAAAGACATTGCCAAATTTTTGGAATTCGATTCCTCAACAGTTGACCAAACGACGTCACCCAGCTTGAGATCAATCCTTTTGCCAAAACTAATCGAGGGGTTATTTTCGTCGATGCTAAGGTTTTGATTGATGACAACGCCAAATTCCGACAGGTTATAATCAAATTCATCCTTTTTGAATAACAGTAAATTCAATATTTGCACGACTTTACTAGATTTTTTAAACTGTGGCTGTGGAGTGTCCCCGGAAATTAGTTAAAAAACTGCATTAAATATATTCGTGAATATTTGTATTTAATTTACAGAATTTGATATTTAGAAGAATTGCTGATGTTCAATAACTTTCAATAATTATTAATAGTACCGATATTTTGTTATTCCAGAAAGCTATTTTTGATTCGAAATCCACGGGGGCGAGTCGTAGCAGCGCTGAATTGCATGCAAATGGACGGAAATATTGGCTGCTTAGGCATGGTTACTTTATTTATTTTCTGTTAAATATGTAACGCCATGAACGTAACATAATGTTATATTTTATTTGCTTTATTTATAGTTAATGGTGCTGGATTAGCAATGGCCACCATGAAATGGCTCCTGGGGTTGTCGGCCCTGTTGCAGACAAGTGTGTCATTCGATTCCCATGTGAAAGCAAGGGCTCCTGCAATGGCTGCTGAAGCTACGTGTTAGGGGGGATTGTAAATCGGGATAAGGGAGCTTGGAAACGCTGTCATCACCAATGGCTGCAAAATGGAGACGAAGGGTCAGGAAAGGAGATGAAGTGTGTCTGCCTTCGAGAAGTAGATTGGGCCATGTGGCCTCGCGTTGAGGAAACTCCCTCAATAAGGAACTGATAAGAAAAGGCTCCGATGTCCATCCGCTCCGGGTGTATGTACAACACCAGACCCACTGCACCAACGACCACGGCAAAGCTGAAAAGAAATGGCCCGTCGAGCCTACTCGTCCGGCTAGCTACATCAACGGGTGTATCTAGTCGCTCGAGTAGGCTCTACAGATTGAACCGGCCATAATTAGAGGTACTCAGACTCTGCGTTTGCCACTGTTAATTTTACGATATAAGCTCCTTCCAAAATAAAACCTTAGCAATGAAATGTAAGTTATGTCCATGATCTATTGCATCACTGTAGGTTATCATTTACAAAAATTACAAATCCGTTTCATCAGTTGTGATTCCGTTATGTTTTCTATTTCAAGGTTTGTACAGAGTCCAAATTGGCATTCAACTTAGCCTTAATATTCTACATTGTAAAAATAATGTACTTTTCAAACAACAACAACAGTCTTTTCATATTTTCGGTCTTTCGTATGTGTTTCGGCGAAATACATCGGGAAGGATGCATTTGAACAAATTATGAGTATAACGTTGCCCCATATTCAATTGTTGATACGTTTTTATTATATTATTACACATCAGGAGACGGAGCGTCTTCTAAACGCCCCCATCCCCGAAATTATAGCTACACATGATGAAAACAACCGACGGCTATTGAACGTTAGGAATTTTGGTGTGATATAACAATTCATATTGTATTTGATTTGCAATAACCGCAAATGGTGAAATTCCCCTTGACTTTAAGGGGTGAGGCAAGCATATTTGTCTGTCCATTCGTGTTCTAACTCGAGAACGGTTGATTAATGCAGAAATACTATGGCGGATTTGCATACAAAGAGTTCTATTAATACTAGGCCATAGAATTGGAAAGTATAATAGTCAATACAAGAATAACGAATATAGTATAGAATTGGTTTCGAAAACGGTTGGCGAGATATGCGGTTTTGCAACTCAGCTCTTCATATATCTACTAACGCGAATTTCACGCAGAAATACTATCTCCAAATTCATGCGAAAACGCTATCGCCAAATAAATGCAAAAATATTATTACGAAATCCATGTAGAAACTTAAATAAAACTATCATATATGTTGATTTATAGTTTTATTATCTACTCAAAGTGTAGAAATTCTATCGCCAAATCCATGCAAAAACACTATCGCGAAATCCATGCAAAGAGGTCTATAATACTAATGCAAGGCAAAGCAGAGTTAGGGTTAAGTTGTGTCAGGTTTTAGACTTTTAGGTTGTGTTAAATCTTTTTCAACCCAACACAATAACACCAACTAAACCTAAACAAATACTGTAGCCAAATCCATGCAATAATACATTCGCCAAATCCATGCAGAAATAATATCGCCAAATCCATGCAAAATCAGCATTGCGAAAGCCATGATAAAATACTATCGCGTAATTCATTTAGAAATACTATCGCAAAATTCGTGCAGAAATACTATCGTCAAATCCATGCAAAATTACTGTTTGTGAAGAACGACGTCGCCCAGCTTGAGATCAATTTGTCTCGCTTTCAGTGTGATTGTTGTCGTAATTTTTGTAAACTGGTTTCATGAATGTGATATATATAGAGTGATTTGTCATGAATTCACCGATTTACTTAATTTAACGACTCTTCGTTTCGACATCTTAGTAATTTGTCTAAACTCATCTTATTGCAGGGAATGAACTTCTACAGTTATCAAAAAATAACATATTTAATTGTTTCCAAACCGGTTCTTTACATTTTGAGACTTTGAAATCCTGTGCAATTTGGGTATTTTCAGATTAGTTCATATGAATCGCAGATACTATGCGAATGACTAGGTGACCGTCGGTCAGTAAACCCAATAAACTCGGAAACTGCTCACCTTTTTTAAATTTTTATTAAGGACCTTCAGTTAGGACCTTTAGTCGGAGGTCAATTTCGTTCGGGGGCCATGTAGGTTAAAGGTCAAGAGAGTTAAAGTCAAATATCGACAGTTCAATTTTTAAAAGTGAACGTTTTTACTTGACGCTAGGTCATATTCAAGATCGAACACAATTCATGCGCATTACATATGCACAAAGTCGCTTTCCTGAAATCATTCGATATTCAGCCGAATCCCACAGCACTGATATATACTACATTAATTTAAAGATATCCAGATATTGACAAAAAATGGTCGATTATCAACCGGTAATAAAATGCACGATTAAAAACTTTCTAGGAATCTGACGCGTTCTTCCTTCCGAACTTGTTTGGAGGACCAGCCCTCCCTGGAGGTATGAATCCAGAAATTAAAAGCTAAACCTATTTCTATCCTGTGATAAAAAAACGTTATTCTAATTTCCAATTCCTTGACCTGTATACCACCTGATTTAATTATTTTTTAATGTGTACTTTATTATTTTTAGATTTGTTAAGTCCAGAATTGTGCGAGCGGGCATGTCGGAATCATTGTCTCAGCGGAGGTTTTAGCGGCTCAGCCAACTTTCCTGGATGCAATAGTTTCTGCGATTGCGATTATTACGTTGGTCCTCCTGTATACTACAACTACTACTAGGCCTTTCAAACATCACGAGTCCTCAATTCTTTATTCAACGATTCCATAGTTGAAAGATTTTTTAAAGTTCCTCCAATCCTGAACTAAAAATGTAAGGCAATTTAATATTCGGGAATGAAGTGTAAAAGTGTCTATTATTCCGATAATTCCTCTCCTCGGTGAAAGGAGCTAATGACTTGTATTTCGATCTTCTAAAATACAAAATAAAATATTTTTGATTAACAAATATTCGTATTCTCAATCTCTACTCTCTGCGTATTGTAATTAATAAATTCGGCTGCCACCCAAAGCTGAGTTACTTTTTCATACATTCTGCGAGGGGGGAGGGAAGAGCTGCCCCCACTATCCTGTATTATTGAATAGTGTTTGATGTTACCTTTGGAACGACTGTAATTTAACCCTTCTTACCCCCCCCCCCCCCCCCCCGGCGAGAGGGTGACTCATCCCCTGAATACTACATGGCTGAATAGCCCTTGGGCAGTTTAAAAGTGAAGTTTAGATGACTTGAGAAGGTGATTGATGGGAACAATGAGAAGAGGCATAGAGAGAGAGTGGGGCAAAGTGGGAAAAATGAGAGGAGAGGGAAGAAATGTTTAAAGATACAAAGCACACCTTCCAGCTCCAGCCATTTCCTCCAACCAACAACATGAAACATAGAATTCCCTCCGCAACTCCGCATACTATCTGAGCCTCCTTTTGGAGGACTTGCATTTTTGTGGCCGGTTCCTGACACCTCATCTTCTGCACGAGTCATTCCTTTACAGATTTGCCGTGGTCGTTGGCGCAATGGGTCTGGTGTCGTACATACACCCGGAGCGGATGGACATCGGAGCCTTTTCTTATCGGTCCCTTATTGAGGGCGCTTCCTAAACATGAGGCCACATGGATGGCCCAATCTACTTCTCCAAAGCAGACACACTTCATCTCCTTTACAGACATTTCGTCTCCATTTCGCAACCATCGGTGGTGACAGCGTTTCCGAGCTCCCTTGTCCCGATTTCCAATCCCCCTTACCCGTAGCTTCAGCAACCGATGCAGAAGTCCTTGCTTTTACATGGGAATAACACATCTTTTTTGGAACATCAAACACCACCCCAGGAGCCATTTATTTCCACTCTTTCCTGTTCCACATGACTGCTTTTGGATTTATCCTTCCAAGCGCGCAGTCATCTTCATAAAGACTGGTAATCAAATCAAATATACAATAAACATTAGCTCAGAATGATTCCTATCGAGAGGTTGGGAATTTAAAATTGGGATTGAGTGGGTTTAATTTGTTACTAACTTATTATTAATTGTGAATTGCCAATTATTGGTAATGAAATCATGGAAATTAAGTTTGATGTTCATGTTTTCTGTTTTATATGAAATTTTAAAATTAAAGGATACGTGATGTGGAACAGTGGTACACGATCTAGTGCCATCGCCAACAGGCTCGTCCATCGTCCTACATCGCATCAGTCTTTCGTAAGTTTGAGGCCTGAAGTCGATTTGGAATGTTGAATGTCCTCTTTCACGAATCATAAAACATTAGAGTTTGACCATTGATAATGATTACCATGGCCAGAGATGAGAGCTGTATCTGTGATTGCAGGCTATCTTTCATCATCTTATATATATTTCAAAATCCATTTTTTATGTTAGGAAGCCGGAATCCATAGGAATTTAAATCTGCTGGAATATCAAAGCAAAGAAATTCTTTCCAGTGCTGGAGTTTCTGTCCAGAAGTTTGTTGTGATCAACGACAAGTCCGAGATTTCAAAAAAAGTCGATGGATTTGGTAAGATTACTTAAAACAATTAGAATACTATTTTATCAAGTTCTGGAAGTAATCAAGTATTCCAGTAACAGTTGACAGCATTTTGATGCATATTTATTGGATTTAGTTGTGGACGAGTATGTAGTGAAAGCACAGGTGCTTGCTGGGGGACGAGGAAAAGGACACTTCGATACGGGCTTTAAGAGCGGAGTTCATATTCTAAAAGAGTAGGTGACTATTTTCAAAACAATTTAAACTGTATCGGGTTTAAAGTGAATATATTAAGTTGCTGGTCATTGTCATGATCATTGATTATGTCCTTCTTATTGGTATAAACATTAGCAAAACGAAGGTACCTGGGATTGCGGAAGCGATGATAGGAAATAAATTGATAACCAAACAAACTCCCCCAAATGGTGTGCCTGTCAGTTCCGTCATGATTGCTGAGTCTGTGGATATCTTCGAGGAGAAATACTTGTGCTTTATTTTGGACAGGTCAGTATAATATTCGATCCGGGTTCCAAATCTCATAATGATAATAGTCATAATCCTCAATTTTTTTTAAACTATCCATAAATAATAATTCATGATTTATGAATTTTCAGAGAAAGTAGTGGTCCAGTATGTATTGCATCTCCAGCTGGAGGTGTGGACATTGAAGAAGTAGCTAAAACAAATCCGGAGAAAGTCAAGACTGTTCCAATTGACATCATTTCCGGACTTTCCCCCTCCGATGCTAAAGACATTGCCAAATTTTTGGAATTCGATTCCTCAACAGTTGACCAAACGACGTCACCCAGCTTGAGATCAATCCTTTTGCCAAAACTAATCGAGGGGTTATTTTCGTCGATGCTAAGGTTTTGATTGATGACAACGCCAAATTCCGACAGGTTATAATCAAATTCATCCTTTTTGAATAACAGTAAATTCAATATTTGCACGACTTTACTAGATTTTTTAAACTGTGGCTGTGGAGTGTCCCCGGAAATTAGTTAAAAAACTGCATTAAATATATTCGTGAATATTTGTATTTAATTTACAGAATTTGATATTTAGAAGAATTGCTGATGTTCAATAACTTTCAATAATTATTAATAGTACCGATATTTTGTTATTCCAGAAAGCTATTTTTGATTCGAAATCCACGGGGGCGAGTCGTAGCAGCGCTGAATTGCATGCAAATGGACGGAAATATTGGCTGCTTAGGCATGGTTACTTTATTTATTTTCTGTTAAATATGTAACGCCATGAACGTAACATAATGTTATATTTTATTTGCTTTATTTATAGTTAATGGTGCTGGATTAGCAATGGCCACCATGAAATGGCTCCTGGGGTTGTCGGCCCTGTTGCAGACAAGTGTGTCATTCGATTCCCATGTGAAAGCAAGGGCTCCTGCAATGGCTGCTGAAGCTACGTGTTAGGGGGGATTGTAAATCGGGATAAGGGAGCTTGGAAACGCTGTCATCACCAATGGCTGCAAAATGGAGACGAAGGGTCAGGAAAGGAGATGAAGTGTGTCTGCCTTCGAGAAGTAGATTGGGCCATGTGGCCTCGCGTTGAGGAAACTCCCTCAATAAGGAACTGATAAGAAAAGGCTCCGATGTCCATCCGCTCCGGGTGTATGTACAACACCAGACCCACTGCACCAACGACCACGGCAAAGCTGAAAAGAAATGGCCCGTCGAGCCTACTCGTCCGGCTAGCTACATCAACGGGTGTATCTAGTCGCTCGAGTAGGCTCTACAGATTGAACCGGCCATAATTAGAGGTACTCAGACTCTGCGTTTGCCACTGTTAATTTTACGATATAAGCTCCTTCCAAAATAAAACCTTAGCAATGAAATGTAAGTTATGTCCATGATCTATTGCATCACTGTAGGTTATCATTTACAAAAATTACAAATCCGTTTCATCAGTTGTGATTCCGTTATGTTTTCTATTTCAAGGTTTGTACAGAGTCCAAATTGGCATTCAACTTAGCCTTAATATTCTACATTGTAAAAATAATGTACTTTTCAAACAACAACAACAGTCTTTTCATATTTTCGGTCTTTCGTATGTGTTTCGGCGAAATACATCGGGAAGGATGCATTTGAACAAATTATGAGTATAACGTTGCCCCATATTCAATTGTTGATACGTTTTTATTATATTATTACACATCAGGAGACGGAGCGTCTTCTAAACGCCCCCATCCCCGAAATTATAGCTACACATGATGAAAACAACCGACGGCTATTGAACGTTAGGAATTTTGGTGTGATATAACAATTCATATTGTATTTGATTTGCAATAACCGCAAATGGTGAAATTCCCCTTGACTTTAAGGGGTGAGGCAAGCATATTTGTCTGTCCATTCGTGTTCTAACTCGAGAACGGTTGATTAATGCAGAAATACTATGGCGGATTTGCATACAAAGAGTTCTATTAATACTAGGCCATAGAATTGGAAAGTATAATAGTCAATACAAGAATAACGAATATAGTATAGAATTGGTTTCGAAAACGGTTGGCGAGATATGCGGTTTTGCAACTCAGCTCTTCATATATCTACTAACGCGAATTTCACGCAGAAATACTATCTCCAAATTCATGCGAAAACGCTATCGCCAAATAAATGCAAAAATATTATTACGAAATCCATGTAGAAACTTAAATAAAACTATCATATATGTTGATTTATAGTTTTATTATCTACTCAAAGTGTAGAAATTCTATCGCCAAATCCATGCAAAAACACTATCGCGAAATCCATGCAAAGAGGTCTATAATACTAATGCAAGGCAAAGCAGAGTTAGGGTTAAGTTGTGTCAGGTTTTAGACTTTTAGGTTGTGTTAAATCTTTTTCAACCCAACACAATAACACCAACTAAACCTAAACAAATACTGTAGCCAAATCCATGCAATAATACATTCGCCAAATCCATGCAGAAATAATATCGCCAAATCCATGCAAAATCAGCATTGCGAAAGCCATGATAAAATACTATCGCGTAATTCATTTAGAAATACTATCGCAAAATTCGTGCAGAAATACTATCGTCAAATCCATGCAAAATTACTGTTTGTGAAGAACGACGTCGCCCAGCTTGAGATCAATTTGTCTCGCTTTCAGTGTGATTGTTGTCGTAATTTTTGTAAACTGGTTTCATGAATGTGATATATATAGAGTGATTTGTCATGAATTCACCGATTTACTTAATTTAACGACTCTTCGTTTCGACATCTTAGTAATTTGTCTAAACTCATCTTATTGCAGGGAATGAACTTCTACAGTTATCAAAAAATAACATATTTAATTGTTTCCAAACCGGTTCTTTACATTTTGAGACTTTGAAATCCTGTGCAATTTGGGTATTTTCAGATTAGTTCATATGAATCGCAGATACTATGCGAATGACTAGGTGACCGTCGGTCAGTAAACCCAATAAACTCGGAAACTGCTCACCTTTTTTAAATTTTTATTAAGGACCTTCAGTTAGGACCTTTAGTCGGAGGTCAATTTCGTTCGGGGGCCATGTAGGTTAAAGGTCAAGAGAGTTAAAGTCAAATATCGACAGTTCAATTTTTAAAAGTGAACGTTTTTACTTGACGCTAGGTCATATTCAAGATCGAACACAATTCATGCGCATTACATATGCACAAAGTCGCTTTCCTGAAATCATTCGATATTCAGCCGAATCCCACAGCACTGATATATACTACATTAATTTAAAGATATCCAGATATTGACAAAAAATGGTCGATTATCAACCGGTAATAAAATGCACGATTAAAAACTTTCTAGGAATCTGACGCGTTCTTCCTTCCGAACTTGTTTGGAGGACCAGCCCTCCCTGGAGGTATGAATCCAGAAATTAAAAGCTAAACCTATTTCTATCCTGTGATAAAAAAACGTTATTCTAATTTCCAATTCCTTGACCTGTATACCACCTGATTTAATTATTTTTTAATGTGTACTTTATTATTTTTAGATTTGTTAAGTCCAGAATTGTGCGAGCGGGCATGTCGGAATCATTGTCTCAGCGGAGGTTTTAGCGGCTCAGCCAACTTTCCTGGATGCAATAGTTTCTGCGATTGCGATTATTACGTTGGTCCTCCTGTATACTACAACTACTACTAGGCCTTTCAAACATCACGAGTCCTCAATTCTTTATTCAACGATTCCATAGTTGAAAGATTTTTTAAAGTTCCTCCAATCCTGAACTAAAAATGTAAGGCAATTTAATATTCGGGAATGAAGTGTAAAAGTGTCTATTATTCCGATAATTCCTCTCCTCGGTGAAAGGAGCTAATGACTTGTATTTCGATCTTCTAAAATACAAAATAAAATATTTTTGATTAACAAATATTCGTATTCTCAATCTCTACTCTCTGCGTATTGTAATTAATAAATTCGGCTGCCACCCAAAGCTGAGTTACTTTTTCATACATTCTGCGAGGGGGGAGGGAAGAGCTGCCCCCACTATCCTGTATTATTGAATAGTGTTTGATGTTACCTTTGGAACGACTGTAATTTAACCCTTCTTACCCCCCCCCCCCCCGGCGAGAGGGTGACTCATCCCCTGAATACTACATGGCTGAATAGCCCTTGGGCAGTTTAAAAGTGAAGTTTAGATGACTTGAGAAGGTGATTGATGGGAACAATGAGAAGAGGCATAGAGAGAGAGTGGGGCAAAGTGGGAAAAATGAGAGGAGAGGGAAGAAATGTTTAAAGATACAAAGCACACCTTCCAGCTCCAGCCATTTCCTCCAACCAACAACATGAAACATAGAATTCCCTCCGCAACTCCGCATACTATCTGAGCCTCCTTTTGGAGGACTTGCATTTTTGTGGCCGGTTCCTGACACCTCATCTTCTGCACGAGTCATTCCTTTACAGATTTGCCGTGGTCGTTGGCGCAATGGGTCTGGTGTCGTACATACACCCGGAGCGGATGGACATCGGAGCCTTTTCTTATCGGTCCCTTATTGAGGGCGCTTCCTAAACATGAGGCCACATGGATGGCCCAATCTACTTCTCCAAAGCAGACACACTTCATCTCCTTTACAGACATTTCGTCTCCATTTCGCAACCATCGGTGGTGACAGCGTTTCCGAGCTCCCTTGTCCCGATTTCCAATCCCCCTTACCCGTAGTTTCAGCAACCGATGCAGAAGTCCTTGCTTTTACATGGGAATAACACATCTTTTTTGGAACATCAAACACCACCCCAGGAGCCATTTATTTCCACTCTTTCCTGTTCCACATGACTGCTTTTGGATTTATCCTTCCAAGCGCGCAGTCATCTTCATAAAGACTGGTAATCAAATCAAATATACAATAAACATTAGCTCAGAATGATTCCTATCGAGAGGTTGGGAATTTAAAATTGGGATTGAGTGGGTTTACTTTGTTACTAACTTATTATTAATTGTGAATTGCCAATTATTGGTAATGAAATCATGGAAATTAAGTTTGATGTTCATGTTTTCTGTTTTATATGAAATTTTAAAATTAAAGGATACGTGATGTGGAACAGTGGTACACGATCTAGTGCCATCGCCAACAGGCTCGTCCATCGTCCTACATCGCATCAGTCTTTCGTAAGTTTGAGGCCTGAAGTCGATTTGGAATGTTGAATGTCCTCTTTCACGAATAAAAAAACATTAGAGTTTGACCATTGATAATGATTACCATGGCCAGAGATGAGAGCTGTATCTGTGATTGCAGGCTATCTTTCATCATCTTATATATATTTCAAAATCCATTTTTTATGTTAGGAAGCCGGAATCCATAGGAATTTAAATCTGCTGGAATATCAAAGCAAAGAAATTCTTTCCAGTGCTGGAGTTTCTGTCCAGAAGTTTGTTGTGATCAACGACAAGTCCGAGATTTCAAAAAAAGTCGATGGATTTGGTAAGATTACTTAAAACAATTAGAATACTATTTTATCAAGTTCTGGAAGTAATCAAGTATTCCAGTAACAGTTGACAGCATTTTGATGCATATTTATTGGATTTAGTTGTGGACGAGTATGTAGTGAAAGCACAGGTGCTTGCTGGGGGACGAGGAAAAGGACACTTCGATACGGGCTTTAAGAGCGGAGTTCATATTCTAAAAGAGTAGGTGACTATTTTCAAAACAATTTAAACTGTATCGGGTTTAAAGTGAATATATTAAGTTGCTGGTCATTGTCATGATCATTGATTATGTCCTTCTTATTGGTATAAACATTAGCAAAACGAAGGTACCTGGGATTGCGGAAGCGATGATAGGAAATAAATTGATAACCAAACAAACTCCCCCAAATGGTGTGCCTGTCAGTTCCGTCATGATTGCTGAGTCTGTGGATATCTTCGAGGAGAAATACTTGTGCTTTATTTTGGACAGGTCAGTATAATATTCGATCCGGGTTCCAAATCTCATAATGATAATAGTCATAATCCTCAATTTTTTTTAAACTATCCATAAATAATAATTCATGATTTATGAATTTTCAGAGAAAGTAGTGGTCCAGTATGTATTGCATCTCCAGCTGGAGGTGTGGACATTGAAGAAGTAGCTAAAACAAATCCGGAGAAAGTCAAGACTGTTCCAATTGACATCATTTCCGGACTTTCCCCCTCCGATGCTAAAGACATTGCCAAATTTTTGGAATTCGATTCCTCAACAGTTGACCAAACGACGTCACCCAGCTTGAGATCAATCCTTTTGCCAAAACTAATCGAGGGGTTATTTTCGTCGATGCTAAGGTTTTGATTGATGACAACGCCAAATTCCGACAGGTTATAATCAAATTCATCCTTTTTGAATAACAGTAAATTCAATATTTGCACGACTTTACTAGATTTTTTAAACTGTGGCTGTGGAGTGTCCCCGGAAATTAGTTAAAAAACTGCATTAAATATATTCGTGAATATTTGTATTTAATTTACAGAATTTGATATTTAGAAGAATTGCTGATGTTCAATAACTTTCAATAATTATTAATAGTACCGATATTTTGTTATTCCAGAAAGCTATTTTTGATTCGAAATCCACGGGGGCGAGTCGTAGCAGCGCTGAATTGCATGCAAATGGACGGAAATATTGGCTGCTTAGGCATGGTTACTTTATTTATTTTCTGTTAAATATGTAACGCCATGAACGTAACATAATGTTATATTTTATTTGCTTTATTTATAGTTAATGGTGCTGGATTAGCAATGGCCACCATGAAATGGCTCCTGGGGTTGTCGGCCCTGTTGCAGACAAGTGTGTCATTCGATTCCCATGTGAAAGCAAGGGCTCCTGCAATGGCTGCTGAAGCTACGTGTTAGGGGGGATTGTAAATCGGGATAAGGGAGCTTGGAAACGCTGTCATCACCAATGGCTGCAAAATGGAGACGAAGGGTCAGGAAAGGAGATGAAGTGTGTCTGCCTTCGAGAAGTAGATTGGGCCATGTGGCCTCGCGTTGAGGAAACTCCCTCAATAAGGAACTGATAAGAAAAGGCTCCGATGTCCATCCGCTCCGGGTGTATGTACAACACCAGACCCACTGCACCAACGACCACGGCAAAGCTGAAAAGAAATGGCCCGTCGAGCCTACTCGTCCGGCTAGCTACATCAACGGGTGTATCTAGTCGCTCGAGTAGGCTCTACAGATTGAACCGGCCATAATTAGAGGTACTCAGACTCTGCGTTTGCCACTGTTAATTTTACGATATAAGCTCCTTCCAAAATAAAACCTTAGCAATGAAATGTAAGTTATGTCCATGATCTATTGCATCACTGTAGGTTATCATTTACAAAAATTACAAATCCGTTTCATCAGTTGTGATTCCGTTATGTTTTCTATTTCAAGGTTTGTACAGAGTCCAAATTGGCATTCAACTTAGCCTTAATATTCTACATTGTAAAAATAATGTACTTTTCAAACAACAACAACAGTCTTTTCATATTTTCGGTCTTTCGTATGTGTTTCGGCGAAATACATCGGGAAGGATGCATTTGAACAAATTATGAGTATAACGTTGCCCCATATTCAATTGTTGATACGTTTTTATTATATTATTACACATCAGGAGACGGAGCGTCTTCTAAACGCCCCCATCCCCGAAATTATAGCTACACATGATGAAAACAACCGACGGCTATTGAACGTTAGGAATTTTGGTGTGATATAACAATTCATATTGTATTTGATTTGCAATAACCGCAAATGGTGAAATTCCCCTTGACTTTAAGGGGTGAGGCAAGCATATTTGTCTGTCCATTCGTGTTCTAACTCGAGAACGGTTGATTAATGCAGAAATACTATGGCGGATTTGCATACAAAGAGTTCTATTAATACTAGGCCATAGAATTGGAAAGTATAATAGTCAATACAAGAATAACGAATATAGTATAGAATTGGTTTCGAAAACGGTTGGCGAGATATGCGGTTTTGCAACTCAGCTCTTCATATATCTACTAACGCGAATTTCACGCAGAAATACTATCTCCAAATTCATGCGAAAACGCTATCGCCAAATAAATGCAAAAATATTATTACGAAATCCATGTAGAAACTTAAATAAAACTATCATATATGTTGATTTATAGTTTTATTATCTACTCAAAGTGTAGAAATTCTATCGCCAAATCCATGCAAAAACACTATCGCGAAATCCATGCAAAGAGGTCTATAATACTAATGCAAGGCAAAGCAGAGTTAGGGTTAAGTTGTGTCAGGTTTTAGACTTTTAGGTTGTGTTAAATCTTTTTCAACCCAACACAATAACACCAACTAAACCTAAACAAATACTGTAGCCAAATCCATGCAATAATACATTCGCCAAATCCATGCAAAATTAGCATTGCGAAAGTCAAGCAAATATACTATCGCGAAATCCATGGCAAAATACTATCGCGAAATTCGTGCAGAAATACTATCGTCAAATCCATGCAAAATTACTGTTGCGAAAGCCAAGCAAATATACTATCGCGAAATCCATGGCAAAATATTATCGCAAAATTCATGCAGAAATACATCTTCATTGGTGTCAAACCTTTGAATTGTGATAATACAAAATGCATATAAATATAAAAATAAATATATGTGATATGTATATATGTCTATGCCTTACGGGTTAATGAAAACATATCCGCTCTTGACATTAAACCATTTTGCAACCCCCCCCCCCCTCCCGATGACTTTGGTGGTTGTAATAAAAACCATAGGATACTACTTCATCAGCCCCTGAATCATTGGAAATTAGAATCTCGGTGCTCGCTTGGTTTCATGTGAATTTCAAATTTTAACGTTCTCGACGAGTACAGACAGACAGAGTAATTTCAAAATTGAATTAATTTGGAAATTAATTGGTTTTGATGAAGAATTGAGCAGCAAAAATAGTAAAAAATAGGTTTTTGCAAGTTTGTGAACGTACCGGCAAGTTCCTTGGGTGGGGCGGCCTTATCCATGGTTTCGGGTGACTTGAGTGTTGCGGTAGATCTAATAAATTATTATGCCGGTTTCAATATTGACTATTGGGGTTTAATATTAAGTCATAAATTAATGCCACTGGGGACTGAATTGAGCAATGCAGAGTAAAAATTACCAATAGTTATAATAAACTTACTAAATAATCTTAACCCGTACGCAGTGTTGAATTAAAAATATAATTTGCATATAATGCAATAATAAAGAGATAGGCGTGTACTTTGCTATTTAAACCGCCACAATTTCCTAAAAAATGTGTTTATGATCAAAATTTGATTAACGCCATCAAATATTATATTATATAGGCCTTCATTGCAATAATCATATCCCTGAATAATATGCATAGAAGCAACTCGCGTAATATGCCCTCTTAGCGCTTCTTTTTACTAGCCAAAACATTCTGATATCTTTGTCTTGATTTATTTCGACAAAAAGGCCGGACAAACAGACGACCGCACGACCAAATTGACATCATTATCTCTAGCCCTATTTTAATAGGCGAGCTAATATTGCCCTTTTCCATCTTTAATTTTTGAAAAGGGGCGTTAGAAACAGACGATAAACAAGGTAGACTTAATTGTCGTTTATCAAATTATTGTATAAATCTATGCCTTGGGTTGTCTATTCCGTAGTAGTTGAAACTATAAATGGTTGGCCTCGAAAGTGCTGTAGAAGTACAGATTTTCATGTAATTATTGACTCTGCTGCAATTAGTGGTCCTTTGTAAACTTTCCTGTGAAGAGGGATGCAAATTTTGAGGCTCGGCTAAAAAGGCTTGGTGAGTTGAGATGCGAATTGTCGGTGAAGCTTATGTCTATCCTCAGGATCCAGATTATTCCCTTCCCCAAGCTTTTCCGTACTTTCATCCACTTCCGATCAACAGAACTTGCTTGTGCAAAGGTCTCTGCTCAATACTCGAGCTGTAGATCAATCCCGGATTATTATGATGGATCGTTCCAATATTTAAGCTATAGCTAGGCACAGCGAAATCCTAACGGTAGGGACTGCAGAAGAGTATAAATTGTGATGGTACCTAAACCTCACCGAAAGTAAAGGGAAAGTAGGAAGTGAAAGTAAGTTTAGGGATTGTCAGTAGAGTGCAGGGAGGACGTACAGCTTTCTAGCCACGTGGTGACTTTAGAACCGTCCTCTGTCCCTGACAAGCATTAGTACAGTTTCGAAACTCTCCTTGCCTCACTACAAAAAAGTTTCAAATTATATTAAAAACGGTCTAGTTAGTTTGCCCCAGTTGATGATTCAGCCACAACACGTTAAAACTCATATTTAGCCGCTTTATTGGTATTGCCAAGCTAGCTCTGGTCGGTGGTCATTTTAAAGCTCTTCCATGCTGATATACTAGGTTTTGACAAGGATAGCTCATTAAAATGTAAGGGTTTGGAATTTGAAACACTGCACTGCCTGGTCGATTTCTTCTAGCTGATTTTGAACGTAGTCAGTTCTAAACAGCACTCAATTACCATTGACATCTAGGTATAAGGTTTATATGTTTTGCTTTAAGCCAGCACATTTAAGAAGGTCGGTTTAGGAATGAAAGCTTGCTTCTGACTTCTGATGTAGTTTTCGACGTTTTTGAGTGAAAGTGTTCAAGGCGTTTTGTAACCTACTGACTGATCCTATTTCGAGTTGCCTGCTACGTTGGTATTAAGGAATGAGAGGGAGAAAGTTCGGAATTTGTGACGGAGAAAGGTCGGGGTGAGCCGAGTCATCTGATCTGGGAATCCCCTACACTTCAACACTTGCCCAAATGATAGTGCGGAAATAAGGAGAGGAAATGAATCAGGTGCTCCTGTTAAAACTGTACACCTAAAGCCTCGTCCCATTATTCCATTTAACACCTCCACCCTCCTCGCAAAACAACGATTTAAGCATCTTTCTACCTCCACTCTCTTCTACTCATACCTATCCTCCCAATCCATTTTCATCTATATACCCATTCTCTCTATTTTTCACCAACCAGGTGAAAG
This sequence comes from Desoria tigrina, assembly GCA_906901685.1. Taxonomy (NCBI): domain Eukaryota; kingdom Metazoa; phylum Arthropoda; class Collembola; order Entomobryomorpha; family Isotomidae; genus Desoria; species Desoria tigrina. The sequence goes on from CAJQTU010000015.1 coordinate 3,067,109, forward strand.
GAATAGCAAAACGGTTGAAAAATTAATCATATCTCAGGCTACAACTGCATTTCTTTGACCAAACCTACATGCACTTGAAAGCATTGCTTTGTCTTACGCCAAGGCAGTTAAAAAACGTGGGCAAGCCGTGTAGAGACTCAAGTGTATTCCAAGAGAAAACTCAATTTCCAAATACCTCAGCCCAATCCAAAGCAATGAAATTTCTGAAAATTTGCAAGGATTTTTGCACACTTTCTAAGTTCCCAATGATTCCCTTCTGTTGTGGAGGCTAAAAATTGGCTGTAATTTTTCAGAGTATTTTAAGTTCCATTGCCTATATTTGTTGATTATGGGAGTCTTCAAGTTGCATTCATACCGATTTTCTTTAGAAATACCTTGTTTTTTTGTCGATTAGAATATTAGCTCTTGTCATGACCTGATTATACCACAAGAACAAACTATAAAAATACCTTGTTCTGACCGAGGTATAGCGGAAGTTGGATTCGTAGGGATATATTTGTATAGATGGATGTAGGTATATGGAGGTGCCATTGTGACAGCTTTCACTTCAAGTGAGCTTCTTAATTAAAATCGTCACTCCTTTCATAAGTTCTTAAAACTTTACTCTCCAACAGGGGAATCGTTTAAGGGAAAGTTATTTAGCAATCTGTAGATAGGAACCCTGTCCTAACGTCTTCTGCCAAATTGCCCCCTGCAATTCTGGAAAACAAAGTCGGACTGTTTGAAGTTGTAACGTCAATCAGATACACTTGTTGTTGTTCAAAAGGTGAAGTTTGGAGGAGGCTTTAGTTTCCATTTCAAACTCTTTCAATATTAAGTTGAAAGGCTATGCAGTGATATTTATGAGTCTTCAAACAACTTGTTTTTAAGTTGACGATGAATTTAAATCTCGAAGGCTTTGATACGATCTTTGGTGTATTGATTTATTCATGCCTGGCCCGGCCCAGGCATTTTAAAATACTGATACGAATTCAACATTCATTTTTTTGGGTTTAAAACAATTTGAAATTTGAAATGCCTTTAAATTTAAGACGTTGAAATGATGAATTAGGTAGAGAGGCTAAGGAACTGAAACGAGATTTCCCAGGACCCTGCCAAAACAAAACCCGGTTTGCTTATTTTTTGGTTCAAAACAACGGGTTGGAGATTGAATGTTGTTGATTAAAACTCTTCATTAAACTTTTAACAATGCTTTGACTCTTAAAACCCGTAGAATCTATATTTAGCGGCGTTTTGGGGAACATCTAGAAATCCACTAGTACCCGAGGGATTTGCAGATCTGAACTCTTGGTAAAAAAAAAATCCAAAATTTCGTATAATACTTCGACAAAAATACTTATTAGTTTATGATTATGTAATGTAACAAATATGCATTAAATGCTAAATGGATCGGATCGGGTTTTATATTAATTTTGGAACTACTGACACATGCTTTTGGATTGGGACATTGGAGATTGGGTTCTGGATGAAAAAATGAAAACGTGGTTAGTGACGTGGAGATAATTAGGACAGGTTTTTGGTGTACTCTAAAACTAAACGCGAATTTTTTATTTTTTAGACAGAATTGCACATTTTTAAACATGTGAAGGATGTGAAGGGCCAGCTTTTATAGTTGCTATCAATTGAACTGCTTAAAAGTTAATGAAGCAATTGCGTTTAGTCTTCTATCATCATACAGTTTTAACAAACAACTCAGACTGATTTGAATAATTTTTGATTATATACATAATTCATTAATGAAGAGGAATGAATGAAATATATAAACCGTGGAAGGGAAAGTGGGAAATGAAAATATGAACAGGGTTGCAAGAACCCGGGGTTACTCTTATCTATTTCTTGAACCTACTGCACTTAAATCATGTGGACTAATTTTAAGAAGGGCTTCAGGGCTTTAGTAAGAATTGACAGTTACTCATTGGTAATTAATTTGCTTGCTAATAATTTAGAACAGTCGGATATCAATACCGCTAAACCAACCAATCAATCTAAACGATCCTGGAAATTAGCGGTCTACTTTTAAGATCGTTATAAGACTCGGAGTCATTATTTTTAGATATACATTTATAACGCTTCTACAATTACAAATTAAAATCCTAGTTGGAATTTTTGACTTCTTCAAAACGGCTAAAAATTATTTAAAATTACAATTAGAAGGCGGTGGCTATGTTTAATCCGATTAAATTTCATGCGAAATACTGTTTTTTGTCTTTTATTAAAAAATTTGCGGATCCTATTATTTCCTAACCCGGCTTCTACTTTTCTATTATACATTCACTGATGATTTAATCCCAAAAAAAACAATAAAATTCTACATTAACGGCAAAATGGTCCCATGCCAGGAAGATGACAAGGTTATATCCAAGTCATGTTCATATGTAATTCATTCAAAGAATTGGACACAATGATACGATAAAATGTTCCAGATGACCCAAAACTGTTCTTAAAAACCCCGAAAAAATTATTTAATGAATTAAGCTTAGAATATGTTTAAGAAGCTGATGGTTCACTGATAGTCCCGTGTCACTTTGCCCCATAAGTATTTAGAGAGTTCCGAAAAACCCTGTATTTGGAGCAGGTAGGAAAGGGTGATTAGAAGTAGGGGAAAGTGTTGATGTGAGAATAGGGAAGGAGGATTGGAGAAAGCAAGTCAAGTGCGGCCACAATTTTTACTTATAAAATATAGATGGATATAATAGAACGGGAGTGGAACCACCACCACCACCCCATCACTCTCCAGCCAATACTTATGATTAAACCATATACCACTCCCTTATATATATATGTATATATTCATATTATTAAACCTTAAAGGCACCAAGTATGTACATATAGTGGGGATATATATAATATATGACGGAGTTGTAAAATAGAATAGGTAGCAATGACAGGGGCGGTTGGGTGCAGATCCACATTCGACGTTACGACTCTTCTGGACCTAGAACCACCACCACCACTGCTTTCACTTCTGATAATAATTTCGATAAGGCCGGAGTTGTTATTAAAGGGTGAAACCCTTTAATGTTTTTACTCAATCCGTCCGTTCGTCCGTCCGTGTGTTTGCACTCTACTCTAACTTCGAACGATTAAATATTTTCGGTTTTAATTTTTGGGAAATCATTCATAACCTTCGAGGATCGGAGAGCTGTGTATGCTAAAGGTAAATGGTGTGCAGTCAAAGCTCATAATTTGTTTAAATATCAACCTTGTACAGGGTGTCCACGAGGATATGAAGGGTATTTAAAGTTGATCATCTCCTTAAGAAAATTCACCGATTTCCAAAGTTTAAAATTTTACATAAACTACAACTATAGGAACTATAGTTTGGATATTCACTAGATCTCTGAGGCTATGATGTTTGTGCCCGAAAGAATTTTAGGGGATTTTTTCAAAAGTCTTGCAGAAGAATTTAAGTTTTATGGCATTTTCGTTCTTAACCCAAAGGTAGTGGGGATTTAACATTAGATCAGTCAAAAATTAATATGACGTTAAATTAAATTCATGTATACACATAATACATGGTTAAAAGGGTATGGTCAAGTGCTATTCAATGATGTATACAATTTTGCTCTATGGTTGGGGAAATGTGAGCTTCTTGTATAAAACTACCCCACGTGCCGTACATGACTTTAAACGCTATTGGACGTCTACTTTCGAGTAGCTTCACCCTTTTGTGATGTGCGTTTGGAAGGGTTGTTATTGGAATGGTTGGGTACGCACGGGTTCCCTGTCCCTCCCTCCTTGCAGTTCCCAGAGCTGAACTGGAACTGGGAGAGACGGGAGTTGGACGCAAATCCGGGCCATTCTATTCCATCATCCGAATTTGGATTCATCTTCCACAATGTCCATGATTTCCCTCTCCTTTATGGACTTACCGGAAGGAACAGTTCCCAGGATTTTAAGAAAGCCAATGAATCCCAAGATTCCCAAGCCTCCAGCTCCAAGATTTCCCAAAGACCCCAACAATTGCCCCCAATCTGTAAGCTACGATCTATTCTGTAGGTTTAACGGTAAGCCATTGGTCATGATATTGTAATTGTAAGAGCCAAGGGCTCCTAAACGGTCAAAACTGTCCCAAAGTACCAAACCAGGTGACTTGGGGCACCAAAACGGTCAAAACTGACCTAACTTATTAAGTAAGATAACTTGGAGCACCAAACGGTCAAAACCTGTTCCTACCCTAGCGAATCTTTCATTTCTTGGCCTTAAAAAGTGCCTGAATGGTTAGGGGTTCTTATAGTAATTGGTGAGAAGTAAGTGGTTCTGCCTCTGAAGATGAGCGTGGACTCTGAACGGTCCAGTGAGGGATAATAATGAAATGCTGAATGTGTTTGGGTGTTTGGAGTGAGAAATGGAACGGTGTGATGGGAAAGCTGTAATGGAGGAGAGGAGCCACCATTACTGCATTCGGATATAAATGGGAAATACAGGTTGTTCCATGGAAGGAGAGACGGTCTTATTCCATAGGATCTTTGGAAATTGGAACATTCCAACGTTGGAACTGTTGGAACTTGGGACTGTTTTTGACCCAAGTCTCTTCGCTCTCCAAATTGGAAGTTGGAGTTGGAAGGGCTTGAAATAATCAAAATGACTCATCTCTCCTCCAACTTCCACAAACCAATAATTTCTCAACAGCTTTTCAATCTCCCTTAACCAAATATGACCAAAATTTAAAATACTCTATTTTTTATTAGGATGAATTCAGGACATAAAATTAGGATAGTCCCTTCAAAGCACGTTTCCATACACATTGATTACTTGAATAGTTGGAGTGGTGTTAGAAAAATGAATCCACCAGTATTAATTTCATCCTCTTTTAGATACCTCACTAAGGAAATCATCAAAAATCATTTCCACAATTTTTTGGAGTTGAACACGCAACTAATTTGAATTACAAAAATTAAAAATCTGCCGTCTCTAATTAGTGTGGAATGTATTTTAAAAAAATGAAATAAAAATCACAAACCTTGGCATTGCCAAAAGTTCATGCAACAACGAATTGTTATTCGATTTTTAAAACATACGATTTTTAATTCTAATGCATGCTCATAAAGAGCTTGCTTTGGAAAATAGTAATACATGAATTTGAAAACAATATTTCAATTTTTTTTTCAAAATAAATTAATCTAATTTCAAAACAAAAGATGTTTTTAGTTATTTTTGAAATTCGATACTTTCGGAATTCGGATTGTAAAATACTGCAATACTCCTACTAAAATACTCCTCAAGCAGAGGGATTTATTTAGAGAACTTAGCTTGGGTTTAATATGAAAATTGTTTTCCCATATTCACGATAGCGTAAAGGTCTTAAGAATTTTGTCTTTTTTTTAAAGCATGGTAAATTGTTATCGACTTTTGTCTAACCATAATACATAGCTCGTGGTAAGTTTGAATATGAATGTTACTATATGGGACAATTAGAAATAGATGAGGATGAACTGACAGTCGAGGATTAGGTTTTATTTTTTAATTTCAGTTCTAAATTCCATTGTATTTCTACCTGCGACTGTCACCAAGTCAGGGAAGGATAAGTTAGTCAGCTATTATTGCTTTGGCTAATAATAAGCTCATACCGGTCAGTCTTCAGTTATTGACCCCGGTCCGTGTCCGTGTGGTTTTTAGCTTTTGTATCTTGCTGTCCATAGTATAAATACGAGAGGAAAGGTATTAAATTGGGTAAATATAGGAGGTAAGACTGACCCACGAGGGTTTTTCGAGTCCATAAGGGCTTTGCCATTCTGCAGTCATTATCAACCAGAGTTTATAAGCTTTGAAACTGTGAAGCCTTATTGTCAAGCGAACTCAATTAAAATCGAGTCCGTAATTAATTATGTAGCCATTCTGTCTGTTTGTCCGTCCGTCCGTGACACGATAGCGCTAAAAAGGCTACTGACTGACACTGAAATTTGACACACTTGTGTATTTTGCAAATTTGAAGGCAAAAGTTGAGACAAACAAGTAAATCGGTATGCTACCAAGGGACTAGGTGTTTCAAATGCATACATCAACAGAATGCATTTAAAATAAGACTCTCGAAATAGGTCTCGAAAAAGTACGAATATTTAAGTAAATGCTTATAGATTGCAAATTACTATTCCGGTACTCCCCATTACATTTTCAACAAAATTATGTATGATTTCACAATCAGCTCAATTTGACAATACAAAACGCGTCTTAAAATGTTGAACCCCGTTTTTTATTTTTATTCCATATATAATCTATTCGTATTTTATCACATTTATGTTCTTTCATCGGATCTCACAAAGATTATTGCAAGTCATTTAACTTGAAATTGGGGGGGGATCGTTATTGAGCATTTGATCCTTGCTTCATTGGGATGTTTGATCTTTGATAATGACCGAGCTGATCATTTACATTTGAGTAAATATATACACTCGACTAATGGCTCTATATACTTAAAAATAAACTTACACGCTTTCAGTTTCACCCATTTTCTCGAATTGGAAACTAGTGAGTCGGAAATATGGAAAATACGTAAACAGCTTGAAAGCAAAGAAAATGAACTTAATCGATGACTCTTGACTACGTAATTGTGCATAATACATATGACGGAGTTGTTGTGGTCGGTCTAATTATTATTTACATAAGATCGTTATGTAGTTATTGTTGTTGTTCTATTTTAAATTTTAATTCTACCCTAATAAATGAAAAACATCAACGATGGATTTTATTTTAAACATATGAATACATAATCATAAAATCGTTAGCTTTTAACAGGTGACAGGAACATTCAACTTTTATCTTATTCATTCAACAAAATTAAAACATGCTGAAATTAAACAAATCTACCAAAGGTAAAAGACTAGAATTTCCAAGACAAGGGTTTCATTACATGGATTTGAAACCTAAGCATTTTAATAAGTCTTACCGTAAGGGCCTCGTTGCCATTTAGACGACTCAATAAGAAAACCCAACCTGGGTTGAATTCAGGAGAAATAAATTTTTAAAGAAATTAAAAATAGTAGAAAATTTAAAATGCCAAATGTACCACATGCTTTACATTTTCTTAAAGCTCTTTTGAACTCCTTTCCAAGCTCACAATATTTTTTTATTTTGAACAGTTTGTTAATTTTTAAAGCATTTAAATTGAGGATACCCAGTTTCTATTAATGGTTAGGGGTTCTTTACCCTATTGAATTTCAGCATTTGATTTTAACAACAATTTCAAATTAGTCTCAAACATTTCAAACTGCATTCTAGTGATTCTAGCATTATTGAGATAAATTAATAAATCGAATTCCATGCAAATCAGTAGGAGCTCATGATATTGCATTGCAACCGAATGCTATATTGGGCTCAAACAGAAATCATACATTAGAATAAACAAGGTCAAGCTCGTTAAGGAAGGCTCAAAATCAAAATTTCTCCTCAATTTAGAGCCCAGCTCTAAACGCATTCCATCAAAAAAAAGTATACGGGATATCGGGTAGCTGGGAGGTAAAAAATGGACCACAAAATAAATCTCCCGAAAGGTAGTCAGGCTGCTGGGACGAATGGTCGTATCTCGTGGTGGAGAGGATCTTGGCCTCTGATTATTAGGACCTGGTACGAGTACCTTTCAGAACTCCTTACTAACTTTTTTACGTTTTTTTAGGTAGATCGAGGTGGAAGGACGAGGAGGATGAGGAGGACAGGTATCCATACGCTTAAAAACCCTAAAGAAATGGTAAATGAAGGAGAGAGAGAGGATAAAAATACGGGCATATAAAATATATTATTTTATAATCCTATCCAATACTTTTCCAAAGGAATTTCAATCCCCTCAAGATGAAGACCCAACCTATACGAACCGACCATAAATAGTAACGTGCATTCAATTTAGATATGATGAGCACCACCACCACCCGAAACAGCAGCGTCAGAAACCAGAACCAAGTCCTAAGGTTTTTCCATCAAGACCCAAAATCCCAATATACGTTTAGATTGGGGAACTCGTAGAAGTAAACTACACTCTCTTGCTAAGGGTTTCTTTCCCGACTTTCTCCCTTAAGACTACTGGCATGTTTTTAGTACAGGAGTAGGTAGGCAGGAGCTGGGCTTTACTTTATCGTATTTTTAGGAGCGCGGAAGATTTCGCGGTAGGAGTAGCTCATTTTATGAGTGGAAACCCGTCGCAGCGCGCGGTAGCAGGCTGCGAAGGAAGCTAACGGGGATTTCCCCCTCAACATGAGTCTTATGGCCGCTCTTTCTTCCCTCCGATGAGACCAATGTTATTCATCAAGGAATAAGGGTTTTTCAAACAAGGCTACGGCTACTTTAGATATAGGGTTGAGAAAAAGGACATTTGAATGGTATTTTGGGGCGCAAGAAATGTTTTGGATGGGATAAGAAGGGTAAGGAAGGGGGTTTAATAATAAAATAGTAATATTCTGGATTGAGGACTGTTTCTAAAAATGTTTTGAATTGTAAAGATCGGTGGTGGTGGTGGGAGAAGAGAGGGAATGGTTCTAAAAGTTGGAGGGATCGTAAAAGGCTGAGTTGTTGTACGGTAGCTTCCCGTACTTTCCCAGTTTCCAGCCGCGATCACGTGTCATTGAACAAGATGGTGAAGCCTAGCCTCCTTTCCCTTACCCATACCATCAGGCATCTCTGTCCTCTACTACTAATTATACTCCCTTTACCCCAACCATATATAACCAGATAGGAGGGAACAGCAGCTGCATACTTGCAATATTACTGGCCCGTTCATAAGGTAAACATTTGGGCGGGAATCAGGGTTTGAGGCGTTTAGGCCCAGTATTGGCGCGAGGTCGGTTATGGACAGCTCCGTATTTTAAGCGAGCTTGGATTTAGAACCGCGCTGAAAAATATGCGTCTGGTGGTTTATATCGATCTGAACAATTTACCGCGCGTTGGACTAGTTAACAGCAGTTAAAGCGTAGTAGCATTTAAAGGCGACTAAGGGTGGGGTTTGATGTTATTGCTCGCTCATGATCAGGCGACAAACCTGAGAGTCTCACCGCGCGAATTGATACATCGTTCTGGTCACCTCGGGACTCCTGCCTATTTGTAGCTTAAAAATGCATTTGAAAATCTAAACTAGTAGCAAATGCCATAAGCCGACTTAAAAGTATGACTGTATTGAGCAATCCAAAGACACAAATTGTATTACTGGACCAAGGGATACGAATGATTCAAGAAACCCGGGGACCTTTGAACCCTAACGCTCCGAATGAAAACAATGCCGGTAATGTCCCGAGACCTAAAATACTGAAAAACGGTATGTACGAATCGACCGTCGGGTTGCTGGGAACGTTGCCACTGCTCCTCCAACTCCAACCTTTTCCCACAGACTTGTTTATCTCTGAGTCAGGGCAAGTGAATGGGAACTGGTTCCATTGCATAGGAGGAACGCGTAAAGGGTTTCATTGCATCACTCCCCATACCTAATATAAAACATATAAAATATATTTATATATCCTCTTTCTGGACGGCTTTAGCTAGGGCTTAAAAAATGTTCACCACCAGCACAGTTTTATCCATCTGCGGAGCATGAATCCCAGCAATTGAATAAGTTCGGCTGGGTTAGGGTGGCCCAGTTCTAGCCCCACCACCACCAGTAACTACAGAACAGGGAACCTCATAACCGTTTGTATACAAAACCTTAGAAACTTTTCAAATATACTGAGACGAGGTTTCATTCAACGAGGGTTAACTCCAAGCCCCGACGTTGCCGCTCCAGCCTTTCCTATAGAAATCTATAAATGTCCCTCCAGAAGTACATTTCATTTCATACCAAATCCCATGATATAGATGGATTCGGAGGCTGCTGGGATCAAGGTAAAAATACCCTACTTCACAACCCACCTTAAGGTACTACCCTGCCCTGGTTCGGGAAATTGAATATCCAGTCCTCAAGCCCATAACTTCCCGACAGAGTAACCCTTTGAGAGAGGAACGTGTCGGATAAATCATGGCAGTAAGAACCTGTAGGGTTGGAAACAAGCCCCGAAATAAGGAGCCCCACCCCCGAATTAGTAGTAGGAACATGCTGGATGGATTCTTTTCTTGGACCCTGTTCTTGGTTGGGTCGGATGAGATCCAGAGATGTAGTTTGGATATTAATATTCTATTCTATGAAATATTGTAGAGTACAATATTATTGTTCTGCATTAAAGGAGTAGTAGTTAGTAGTTGGAGTTCCTGGCCAATGAATCCTCCGTCCGCGTCCCCATGTTAAACTCGGCTTTTTTACAGGGATTTTTAGAGACTGAGCCAGAACTGGGTTCCCTTGTCCAAGTCGGAATAGGATGGACTGTTTTATATATTACTTCTTACAATCTCGGCTCACACTCTCCCGTGTTATTCAAATCAGAGCTCTAGTCCTATTATAAAATGGCATAACTACAAAATCATTTAATATATGGATGGATGCGGTAGTAGTAGTAGTGGTAGTAGTAGTAGGGATACAATATTAAAGAAAAGGGAAAAAAATCAGTACTTGAGAGAGAGGGATATAGTTTGGATAGTGGAAATGCGACTAGCCATCCAAGCCCGAAAGTTAGGGCATCGCAAATAGCCTTTTAACCCTTTGGTTTGGGAGAATATGGCTATTTTCGTTAAAAAAGTACGTGAATAAAACCGTATTTATAATGTAATAGATGTGGTATTTAAAATTGGTTGTATTTGAAAATTTTCAAGATATATTTTGATTTCAATTTTTCGTTAAATGAGGTATTTATCGAGTTTTTAAAAATCATTTACAAATAATACTTTCGTTCGTTTTTTCGGGCAAAGCCAGACAGAACTAACAATAGACTAATTTATCTCTATAACACGAAATCCAGAAATAATAGTAAATAAAACCAAAAAAATTAATTTCTTGAATGCGCAGTTCTACTGATTAATAGGGAATGAAAAGTAACGTATTTTTTATGAAACCGCTGGTTCCATCGCAATGCTATTTTTGAGCTTTCCGATGTTAACTCCCTATCTTAAACTGAGAAAAATCAAGATTTCTCCATACGATTTTTCCTTGTTGCCTCCTTTGAACTCGTATCGCTCAATTTCGTAAAGACTCGCCTAGTTTTACTAAAATTCATTGAGCATTTAGTAAAAAAGGTTACAATTTTTGTTTTTTCAACTTTTTATTTTAGTTTTTTGTCGATAAAAGACCCATAAGAGAAAGTGGGTCCATTATAAGCGATTCTCTAGCTGATCGGTCTCTTAAATTTCTTTTAACAGCAACAACTATGTATATTTTTCAACGAGCATCACTCGGGCCATACCAAGGTATCGCACACCTATGATAATCGTTTATCTCCAATGGCGCTACTACAGGACAACTCCTGGTGCTGATTTTAAGAACTATGCTGCGTCAGGCCCCTATGGTTCTACTGATCAACTGATCGTATTGGCAAAACATTTTTATAGCCAGCTAACTGGTTCTCATCAAATGTACAGATTTGAGACAGAGAGACACTGTGCTGCCTGCTTTATAATATGGATATTTCATGCATTGAATATTCGACTGAAAAACCCAATGTAAAGGCAAAAGAGGATCTATAATAATAATATAAAGGTTGTAAAAAGCCTTCTACTCCGACTCTCGAATCCAATGTAAATGGATAGGGACATAGTTTCTGTACCTAACATGAACGGAGAAGGCCTCTGTTCGTTCGGTGCGAGTAATACTTGTAAACTTTTGTATAATGGCCAAACAGCAAAAGCAAACCATCTCTTCATGAACAGAATTCAGTTTGGAATACCAGAGGCAATAAGAAAGAACACACTAGCACTTAGCACCAAAAACCGAACCAATTCCTAAACATAGGTACATACACACTTCATACTTCTACTACCAAGGCTTAAAAGCTACAGGCCCAGCCAATTAAATACTAGCCGCTCATTGGAAATTTACCTGATTTTTTTTAAATCATCTGAAAAAAATCAGTACACAGAGGAAAATGGAAATCATAAAAAGGACTAAAGATTAATTTCCTTAAAAACAAATAAAATCATAAGATTCCAAGCCTTGAAGTCGGATTTGGAATGTTCTTTGGAAGTGGTGGGAGCATTGTTGTCGAAACTGTCTTTGGGAAGTTAATTCCGGCGGAGAGGAGTTGTTATTCGGACTGGTTCCTATTCGGGACTGTTAGGCAATCCTGCCGAGTAATCCTAATTCATAATGATATGGAAAAAGAAACGGTAACGTAAGAACAAGAAGCTGATCCGATGTCTCTGAGATTAAAAAATAAAAAATAATCATAAAAGAGAGAGATTCTGTCCGGAAAAGGGATCGAGGTTGGATTGGCCTTCGACTCCGTTCTCTGGATCAGTTGGATTTGGGATTGAAGATGGAAGTGACGGTTCAGTGGAACATGTCCACAACAACAAGGACGTTTAACAAGTGACACGTTTCCAAGTCACAAGTTTTTTCGAAAAAAATAACAAAATCAGAACATTAAATTTCCAAAGTTCCCGAAACTAAGGGACCTTCTATTCGTTTGGAATTCGAGACGAGGATTTAGCCAGAAATATTCATCCATTTCTCCGAAAAGTTTCCAAACAACCGCAACCGTACTATTTTGGGAACTGAATTCGAAATCCTTAAATTGGATTGGTGATGGGATCATGATATGATTATTGGGCAGTATAATGTATAAGGCAACTACAGCTATTTGTACGGAGAGATCTGAAGCCGCCAATTTAAGCTAGGCTAATAGTAGTTATGGTTCTAACTATCTTATGTGTTAAATACACTACGAGTTTTACTACTATGAAGTACAGCATTTTGACCGTGATTTAATTTGGAATTGTAATACGGTATTATAAGAACGTGAATTCCTTAACTGTTCGTACTTAATTAAAAGAAATGCTAACGTTGCTCGCTGAATTTAACCCTTTCGAAGGTCTATTCTCTAATGGAGATTGATAAGTGATGTTGACATTGAAGTCGGAGTTAGGATCAGAATGCTATAAATCATGTATGCAAATAAAATGAAGTATTAAGAATGTGAATCCGAGTAATAATGGCCAAGTTCTAATGGAGTACTGAGGATAAGAATTTTGTTAAAAAAATTCATCGATTTGGAAATCGACGGGTTTTCGTCAAAGTTATTTTTTATCGAAATTCGAATAGTTCGTGTTGGTGAAAAAGTGTGGTTTTTTAATCTACTCACTTTTGGTGAAAAATAAATTGTGATTTTATTGTTAAGTTTCGGATCATCAAGCGCTTGAATGGATCATAGGATTTCAAGTGAGTTACTTTTAATGTTTTAATTGCAATGCAGATGAGTAATTAATATGAATGAATAAGGAGCTATTTTATTTCGATCGCTTGAAGGCTTTGAGTTTAAATGTCACAGGTATTTACAAAAATAAAAATAAAAGTGATAATTTAAACGCTTCGAATTTGTAAGATTTTAAACCTCTTTACGAAATGAGCCTAGAAATAATCAAGATTTGAGTACATTCGGGATGACGGGTTGACTTGACGGATTCAAATTCGATTGAGTTTAATTAACTGGAATTGGTATAAATTTCCATCTGATATTTAATCCGAGATTGTCTGGGTGCTCATGCATGACTTCTATCCAATGAATAGGTTATTGCGAATTTGAGAGGTTATAATATCGGGATAAGTATAGACTCTACCCATTTCAATTAACCGAAGTAAGTTACGGAGTGGAGTTTAAATCCTGATTATAATTTAAGATCAATATTAATGTAAATTAAGACTGGACCGTCCACACTTGTCATTGACATGCCCTGCCCTATCGTCAAATGTAACCATTCGTCAGTTCGTCACTCTGGACCAGGGTTGACGAAATGGAGATGGACATTGTATTAAAATTTATAATTCCCCATCCCTATTTCGGAGTTGGAAAGATTGTCACCCATAATAATATAAGCTTAATTCCAGTGGTGTCATTGATTCCATTCTTATTTATTGGGATTTTTGATTTTGCCTAAATCAGGCAATTGTCATTCATCAGTTAATCAAGTTTCTGTGCTCTTGAGGCTTGACTGATTTCCTGGGCCATTTTTATTTGACTCTATTTCCGTCATTCCGACGATAATTGTTTCTAAGAACTGATTGAATAAACTGATAAGGAAAGGCTTATAGAGGATGATTGGAAAGGACGTGTGTCGCAAATTGAATAAGGATAATAATGTTATCTGAGAAGGAGACACGGTTTTGAGGAATATTCCGAATCCCAACCTGAAGAATGAAATCTGAATCCAATGCTCTCAATTCTACGATTTATATTAAGGTTGGAGAGTCCCAGCTTAGGCGGGTCAATCCAGTGGCGTCTCTCTTCAGACTTGAACTATAACTCGTAACCTGCCCAATACTTAATTACAACTGCTCTGTTCTGTAGAGCAACTGAATTCTAAACAAATTTTATATTTTTCTCAGTTTAATTATCGTTTTTGGAAAATATTGCGTAGTAAAAAACCTGTACGGACAGAAAAGCTTAAGATTTTATATCTCAGATTCGGCATCGGCTCGTTCCAAGCTCAAGAGGTTTCGAAATTTAGCATTTAAGGGTTTGCACCTATCCAATCAATGTTAAAAGGTTGAATGGATTTTTAAAAATAAATTAGCACTTCAGTGACAGAATCTGTTTATGTGATAAATTCAAACCGCATTGAGTTTAAAAATACTTCAAGGAACAATGCAAGGTCCTTGGATAATGATTCCGGAATTTCTCTCCGTCCTTAATCGTGTTGTTTGTATTTGTATGCAAATTAATGCGAATGTCCATTCCCCACGTGGTTCCTGCCTATTAACTTCTTTGCAATATGTCCACTATAGATCCGTTCATCTACAGCACTCAAAAATCGCTCAGCGTTCTGGAAAATTCATAAAATATTCTTACGATTCTTTGAAACGAAATTATAATAATATTCTGAGGAATTTTGGACCCTATGTCTATATTCCACAGCCGGTAGGAATTTTAAAATGACAAATACCTCTCCACAATCCAATTATTATGAGCCCTTAAATTCCAGGAGCCTTCCCAGTAGCAATTTACGTGGATGATAAGAATAGAGAAAATCGCTCAAATAAATTCAATGTTTTAAATAATATATGTATACAAGCATGTGAGGTGCGAAGGAGGAATAAGGAAAATGTCAAGATTGAATTTAAAATCCAACTCAATAATTTTAAAATTAGGAGTCGCTATGACGACAAAGGAAAGTCAAACTCACCTTCGTTTCTCAGTTCTTTGACTCTTGACACTTTTAAGGAAAAATCGAGAAATGCAGACAGTTTTTTTTAGATCGGGTGAAGAGTTTAAAAGGTTACAACCGTTCAGGAATCTCCAGGAATGAATTATGTAGAATTATACGATGACGGACTGAGATTCTCAGAAAATACGTCCGATTTTCAATACCTGTCGTCTCTATCTTTTAAAAAAAAGTTGAAGAAACTCCAATTTGAATAGTGTTGTTGTTGGAAACTGTTGTTTATTAAGTCAATCCCAGACGATCGTTACCCCGTTACAGAGACTACAAAGTCATTAGATAATCGAGTATGAACTTATTTCATTTTTATTATTCAATTACATTCACTACAAGCCTTGTAATCAAATTCTTCTTCATTTATACTCTCAAAAGTTTGAAAGCAAATTTTTTGCGAAGTGCATTGAGTTTGTCTGGAAGTCTGGAAGAAAACAAGAGCCGAATAAACCCGATGGGCTTATCATCGAATTAATTTAAATTGATTGCAGAGTCTGCAAATATCTACAAAGAATTCAAAATCATGCATCTCATCATCCGATCGTTGCATCTAATAACTCCCCACCCGTTTTAACTCTCCCATGGGGACTTATTTAGATGCTCAACTTCAACACAGCTCTCATTATCACCACCACCACCAAAGGAAATCCCTATTTGCTCACAAATTCTCTGATATCTAATTCTTAGAGGAATTAGTCGAGGTTTCCGTCTCACCTTTCAGATTTACATCTCTCGTCATTATTCTTCGTTTTTATTTGATTTTGTAAATCGCGTTGGTTGGTTCTCAACAAAGGCTCCGTTCCCCGACAATTAGCATGGGATATCCAATATCCAAGGAAATGATCCAGGAATATCGAAAATCAAAGGTGGTAGTTGAATGTAATTTTATTTTATGTACACATGCATAAACAAATAGAGGAGAGGATTATATCTTATCTGCCGTGAGAGGTGACTTTCCTCATTCCATTTCCACAACCACTCATGTCAAAAGCCATATATTTCACCGAAATAAAAACTCATATAAAGTAGGACATGTACATTTTATATTATTATTGCTATATAGGCCTGTGCATTTCCCCACCTCTGCCAATAATAATAGCACCTCTCTCTCTGATGTTCCCTTGGATCGTTGGAGAAGGATTGGAAATCATTGGAATTGAGGTGGATTTTTTCCAACCTGGAATTTGGATTTCCAACGACTTTTTAAATGGAATTGTTTGACGGATTCGTTTCCCTCTGATCTGAGAGTAGATCATGTTATTTAATATGTGAAATGGAACAGCAACCTCCTCATCATTACATTTTTTTTTTACACTTCCAGGAAATTCTTACAGCATTTTCGAAGCCTTCTGAGAGGGTGTACAGATTGGAATTTACGGTCTCCTCAACAACGCTTGATTTTTATTAATTTCAAAATGACTTTATCTCAAAATGATGTTAGTTCCACGCAGATCGAATGAAGGAAATCGGGGTTGTACATCTGATGAGGTTCCCTTGTTCGGCATGTGGAAGTCAATTATTTGTCTCTCTTTCCTTGTCGTTTAAACAGCAGAGCATCAACTGCGAATTCTAGCCCATTCCATTCATACTAATACACGTATATTTAAATAATAGGTTGAAACGTTTGGAGCTAGTAGACTTAAATTATATATTGAGAGATTGTATAACTGGATCTGTATTTACATAGCCTTCACAATCAGAGCTTTGGAATCAAAGGAGTTCCAAGTAACTGGTTGGAATCGTTGAATCCTGAGCCGAAGTTAGATCTAATATAAATATATGGATACAAAAATCCACCGAATTCCGAGTATAAAATACTTTATACTTTTTAATGTTCGCTTCGATGACTTTTGCGAGGTTAGTTAGAGTCAAGTCTGAGAAAGCATAAGGGTCTCTAAATAAATCCCCCTGGAATAAATCCACGCACACAATTTGCAGTTTAAATCGAACCGAGCAGGATTGATCTTCGGAAGTGTGAACCCCGAAATAAGTCCCCACCGTCTAAGGCCGACAACTCCCCACTTCTTTGGTAGAGGAAGGGTTCATTAGCCCGGAATAAATAGGGATTGTAATAGATGTGCGGGTATGGGGAGTTATTTCGGGATATTGAGGAGTAGTTTGAGTGAGAGGGCACTTGAATGTGAATCTGTGAGAGTGCAGTGGTGGCTGCTGGAGAATGTGGAATTAAATTGGAAATATGGGAGTGGAGGCTTCAAAGGGAATCCTGGAGAAGGCCCTTGTTTTTACAGCCTTAAGTCAGCTCCGGATACTTCAGAATTCGGATCAAAACTGCCCACACCCAAACCCTTTATCTCTTTACTTTATAATAATCAAATTGTTTATTCATCATCACACACACGGCTACCAGCTTCACATCCGCTATAATACATTATACATAATAAACATATACAGGGTGCTACGCAAAAATCCTACAAAGTTAGAGAAAAATCTGGTACTCTCGATTGTTTGGTTGGATTTGAAAGCCGTAGAGTGCTCAGAAAAATCAATATACAGATTCAGAATATCAATAATTTGTAAGGTTCCAAAATAACTATTCTGATTTTCGGAAAATACTCCAAGATCCCCTTAAAATAGCCTCCAATCTGGAAACCTAAATCATAAAATTCAACCGGAGTTAATCATTGTTTCAACCTCGAAACCTGGTGCAGCAGTTATTCCGGGAAATATTTCGATCAGTATGGCAATTTTTAAAGTGTTTAGTTATCTGGAACACCCTGTAAATAAGTTGAAGGACATAGTAGTGGCTGAAGAGTGGAGATGAAGGTATATTGAGCCTTAACTAACTCCGAATCAGAGTCACCGACTCAGTCATGCATAACAACAACAGAAGATCCATGGCCATAGATGCCTTAAACCATTTAAAGCCGTATTCATCTTGTGAGTGCCAATCCTCTTCAATTAATCACCTACAGACTAAGTGCATCTCCCTCGACTTATCCCGCTTATTCCAATTATGGCTTAGTGGATAATATAATTGAGGTCACTGAGGTCGCTTCTACGAATTCAGAGGCATGCAGTTAGCAGGGAACATGATATGGGTCTTGATGTTTGTTTAAAATGAATTAATCGCAAATGATCTGATTTGGAAAATGACGAGTGATGCGCTTAAATTCCAACAGCCTCTCTTGTATGAGCTCCTATTAATGCCTCTACTAGTAATTACTTTTAATCGTGTAAAGCAGTTAAAAAAATAGCATTGTTTAAAAAAGATTGGCAGTACGGATTCAAGACGAAATACTTGAGAGTTTACAGGACCGATCTGGCCGTGTCACATACATCCATAAACTTAAATGACGTAATTCCAGATGATTAAAAAAATCAGTAAGCCAGTTTCGACCCGAGAAAAAATACCTCACAGAATCAATTACAAAAAACGGTAGACACCGATTAGAAAAAATACCCATCAGACCTGTCTACAAGTCTCCCAGACGTCTTTTAAATTTAAACTCCATTTAAATTGGAACTAAAAATTGCAAAACTAATAATATTAAATTGGAGTTGTAGAGGGAATTCAATATTAATCAGGCCATAAAAAGACGTAAGAGGCACTTTGGAGATCATAATTACTTAACTGGTCCATTATCAGGTTTTTAACGTTTTGAACTGCTAATAATCCATCGTCATGTTCAGATCCATTTACACTCGGAAAGGAGCAATTAAGCACGATTTAGCAATGAGATTGATTTGTGATTTACTTAAATGAAACCTCTTGCATATATTACTCTAAGTTTTGAATATCAGATCACATTCCCAGCCTTAGAGTACAAGACTGTACATTTACATGTGGATTGGACGGAGAGAGACAGGCTGGAAGTCAGTCAAATTAATAATATTACCATATATTACAGCCTGCATATATGCCTGGAGTACACAGAGAAAGTGATTAAAAAGCACTTAAATTCATTGAATTCTAAATGCCATTCCCAAACTCCAATTACTAACTTCCAAAAGCACAACACCATGAACAGGATAAAAAAATATATGCCAATTCGGGATTGATAGGAACAAGACTGGAATTCTCGGCGTCCAAACACGTCATTTCTGATGAACATGAAAAGCCATTAGCCACGAACGAGACTTAAACGATAAGTTGTAAGGCGTTGCCAGGGTTACGGCTTATCCGATCCCTCGCACGATATCTTCATATTCGATAACGGGAGTTAGTGATAACCTGAAACCCAATGAGTTTGGCTAATCAGCCCACTATACTTTCATGCATTTGTTTTAGCCGTGGCACAGAACCCGAACCTCAACTATGAATAATTAATGGCTGGCGTGTAAACTGTAGCTGAAATGATAATCGGGATTGTGGAAATCGAAGGTGGTCGACAGTTACAACGACCGCAGTTCTGAAATTCATTCATAATTTGCAGAGACTTACGTTTTGCGAATAAGGCAATTTTTAAACCTCATTACAATATAAGGAAAAGTATAGTTTAGTCTCGATTTTTAATTACAAATAGGTTTTAATTTATTATTTTAGAAAGGTAAACCAATGGGAATTGTGTTTTTCGCCACAATTTCGCACAATAGCAATATACCACAACAAACAAAACAATATCGGAACCCAGTTCATGACATAGTCAATCCAATTAATTGGTTTTTTAGTTCCGAACTACACATGGAAACAATTCTTTACCCCGATGCCCCCCCCCCCCCCCCCAAAAAAACGAAAAATTAAAATCTCCGTTAAAACGAGTTGTTTTTCAGGTATAGCAGTCTTTGACTTCAGGATAAAGTGATACGTACTGATGTCACATAATAAACCCTTTAAATTCGCACAACAAATCCACGAAATAGGTTTATAACAACAGGTCAAAGGGTCAAGCCTGGTGTGCCAAAGATCAATTAAATTTTTGTTTTCGCCCTGTCTCTCTATCCATTTGATAGGAGTAAATATGTTAAGTGCCCGCCGTTCCAGCTCCCTAAAATCCCTTTCAAGAAGAAGTGATCAAAAACAGTTCTTGACGGCCGAGATTCAAAGATGATGAGAATAATACTTTTACTCTTGTTGTTATTATCAAGTGGAACTGTCACGGAGTCAGGTTGAAGTTTAACGTGGGCAGAATTGGCTGGAGAGTGTTTTTGTTGTCCTCGAAATGTCGACATTCTGGCCGAAAACATATAATAACCGATAGGCAACTTCTTCGACAGTCTCGATTTTTAATAACAAATTAACAACATGCCCTAAATTCAAATTACCAACTCTGCTTATGCCACATACACGCGAACTAACCCCACTAAAGTTGAGCATTACATCAAATTATTGATCGGGATAATAATATTATGCAAACTTTAATTGTTCTATGATATATTATAGTTTAAATCTCGTTTAAAAGCAAGCCGTTGATTGATATTGGATAGTTAGTTCAGGAATATATGCTAAAATGACTTTGTGGGCATTTGCCCAACGGGGAATTAATTTTTGATAAATTCCCAAATTGATTAGAAGTAAAATCCCTTGCTTGATGAGATTGGGATTAAACTACGTTGCTTATCTCCCAAATACTTCCCAGGATATTGAATATTCACGGTTTGGAATTGGAAATTGGAAATTAGCTGATTAATTCAAATCCATCCTGCAAAATAACAAGTTGATTCAAAGTTTGTGGGATCCCGTCCGAAGGGCCACAAATTAAACTCCGCTTAGATTCCGAAAAAGATGTCAACAGTCAACAAGGACTATAAAGGATTCCGATTCATTACGATTTCCAATAATATTAGTTCAGAATATTATTTCCAGCCTCTGAATTATGAACAACATCGGATTTAAAAAAACTTGGTAAAATTACTCACTCAAACCACCGAAACCTACTCTCGAATTTGAAACATTTTACAATGCTTAGAATTTTAGTTAAAAATTTAACAAGGCTATCAGAAACGTCTCTATCTCGGTATTCTGTACTTCAATGCCATTGGAATCCAAAACCTATCATTTGAGTTCCCCATTTAATAATTCGTTAATAATCAGAATCCTCAACCATTTCTGTACATACAAGTCCCTAAAGGCTTTGAAATCTGAGATTAACAGATTCTAATTACTTTTGATCATGTGAATTGAAATGGCTTCATCGCCTCATTGCCATCCGATGATCAAGAATTCTAAGAAATCATAACTGTTTTTGTACCACTTGAGTTTAGGTTCTTCAATCTTGGCCTTAAAACCTCCTCAGGAATTCTACGACAGAAGATTACATATGAATAATAATAGCAGTATGACAAGCTTTTATCATGTACCTTCCGTTTCAGTAATTTAATTTCACAGGAATTGAACTGCAATTAAGCCGTTACATCTTTATAAATTGGATCCCTGAACTATTTCTCAATTAAAAACAAATAATTGTTGTCCATAAGCTCCCCATTTAAAAAAAATATTGTTTGTTTAAACAAAACATCCCATCCATGCAAAATTGGAGACAAAACAAAAGGAAAAAATCAAAGTACAATAAGCCATTACGAACGACATTAGGATTTACAATCCAGACGGAGTTATACAATCCACATAACAAACAATAACAAGTAGGTTAGAAAACGCGAAAAAAACTGTTGACTCCACTGCCCTTTTGTTATGATTTTTAAGAAGGCCAAAAGAGCCGAGTCGAAGGTTACTTTCGACTTGTGTTCATTATTCTGTCAAACTCAATTTGTAATTGTAAATATTAGATTTACTACAGCTAAAAATAAGGGGAAAATGTCCTCGTTTAAAGTAAAAACGATTGAATAATCATAATCCAATTATGTCAAATTAAGTGTTTTTGCATCTTGCATCTGCAGTAGTAATAGATTTGCAAAAACAAAGGGAATCCTGCCGACAGAGGCGAAATAAAATAAAAAAAAGAGGATGAATCGGAGGCTTGAGAATTGGCTGGAATAAAGAGGATGACACGAGCGTTGAATTGTTAACTTAAAAAGGCTCATGTTTATAAACTGTATCACTCACGTATCTCGATTCTCGATTAAAGGCAACACCATGGCCATAACATCATATGGATTACATATGGCCCTATTATCACACGTACACCTAACGAAAAAAGTACGGAATTTAAGAGCGTTTAAGATAGGAGCTATCTCTCCTCTATTTACCAACTGCATAGATGCAAAATAGAAGAGACACGAATGGCTCAATGAGTCCGCCTTATCATCTCTTATTCATCTCTCAGATTACCGAACTCTCGCAGTTTAGCTTTGCCTTATGACATGGAATCCTGCTGAATAATTGCGTTAAGGGCATCAACAACAGACTCATATCTCCGATTTCGGCACGAGCCCTAGATCACCTAATTCCTGCGACAAAGTTTACGCTGACTCTTGTTATGACTCTTCTTTTGGATTTGCGGATGTTTGAGCCCCGTGATTTTACGCCCGGTACATTTTCCGCCATTTAGTATGTCAGGAATTAGACGTTCATATGTATCTTGCTTTCTTACTCCCAGTGTATATAAAATGTTCTTTAAAAATGCTAAAATGCCTGCAGTTAGTAAACCGGACGAGTTTCAGGGGCAAAATGCGCAGGGCCGGAAATGATGGGGCACTATTGGCCGCATGCATCGCTTTTTACTTGTCGTTCTTGTAAAATAGATATCCAATACAATGTTGAGATACATGTAGTTTGGAGACAGGACAATGGATAAAGAAGACGTTAATACGGACTAGGATTTATTTATTTAGTCCAGGATACCAGGTCACTCTTGATCAACTAAACGAATGAATTAAGGCTAACTGTGACATGTTGTGTTTTTGAAGATGAATTCTGGTTCTGGAGACAGAAGACCATTTAAGAAAGCACCCGTTTAGCACGTTCCTATTTTTGAAGAGGCGGGAAGGTTATTATGTATCGTAGATACATAATGCGAATGGTCTGGTGTCCGTCCGTCTGTCTGTCCGTCTGTCCGTCCGTCCGTAAACACGATAACTCGAGAACGGCTTAACTTTTTCAAATTTTTCTTTCGGATATCTATATAGGACATCCAAGCGGAGGTCAAGTTCGTTTTAGGGCCCTGTAGGTCAAAGGTCAAGGGGGGAAAGGTCAAAGGTCAACATTTTTTCAAATTGTAACCCCCCATGTGTGATACATCGATGGAAAGCTATGATCAAGAGCTATTCAATGGTTATATGATTTGGGGGTGGGGTCACCCCCTGACGAGTGGGGAGGGGTCAAAGAGGTCAAATTACAAACATATATGTGTGATACGTCATTCGAAAGCTATGATCAAGGGCTTTCGAATGACGTATGTAATTTTGCTCTATGGTTGGGGCAATTTGAGATTTTCGATATTTCATGAATTTTTAATATTTTAAAACACAGTTTTCACTGTGAACATGTTTCGATGTGTATGAAACGGTGTAAAAACGTTATATCTACGATACATCAGTACATTCGTTGGACGGTTTATTTAGTTATTAGTAGGTACTTATAATGATTTAATTGTTCAAATTGTTTGATTATTTGACAGGCCGGGAGGCGTACTTTACGCTCTTTCCCTGTCAGACTCACATGAAGGATCGCGACGATAAGAGCTTAACAATATTGACTACTCCGCTCGTTTAACATGACGCGTTTTCTATTTTAAAAGCGATTCCAGGTCTTTAAATATAATGGCGAATAATTATATTATAATTATTCGACAGGCATTTTTACCGGCTTGAGAGAGAAATGCTATAGTATGTTTGTTTTCATGCTTCAAAGTCAATGCAGATCTTTAGATATTAGTGTAATTTAAAAATAAAATAAAACACCATGAAAGTGAAACGTCCCCAAGACAAGTGCACAAACAATTAAGCATTTGCAAAACAGCAACAACGACTCCAGTCCCGAGATTATTAACCCATCACCTCCTTATATTTAATTAAGCTATCGGATTACTGTTAAAACAAATTATGGATGACATTTAAGGTTCCAGCAAGTTAATTCGTTAACAAGTCACAAGAGGGTAATTTTATTGAACAAAAGTGGATTTCAAAAACTGATATTCAGACTCAAACTCCAGAAATGTAGTTGACATAATGCTGTCGAATGATAATTCACGATTATAGATGAATATGAATGCTTATAATTAAAATCAATTGGAGAGCTTATTATTCTAGCAAGGATTTAATCCCATTTCAACAATTTCCTGATCAGAAACCTATTCCCAAGTATTTCCAGGAATCCATTATTATTTAGGCAACTGGGCAGTCATTTAAATCACTGATATTTCTCATCATTTTTTACACCTCTGACAATGTTACAGTAAATGCATTGATGGATGAACAATGAACATATGAAAATGTCGTCTTATAAACTTGATATCGTGGATGGATGAATAGGAAGTTATGAGTATTTATTCAATATTCATAACTTTGATCCAACAGTAAACGTCTTTGAATCGGTTTCTTATTCATGAAATCATGAATCATGTTTTAGAGTAACAACTACAACGGGGTTAATCACCAATAATCTGCCATCGTTGTTATTTTACAGGCCTCATATTCCAATGTCACAAAGTGATTAAAAATTGCTATAAACAATAAATACTCTGGTGATATTTAACATTCTCTCCCTGTCAAGGCTTCTTCAGCTCAAGGATCATTTCCAACGTATTTTCCTACAGAATAATACGTTTCAAGTTGAAGAGGAAGTTCTTTGTAAATTCCAGTTACAAAGGAATTATTCAGTTAATCTCAATAATGTACCAGTTGCAAATATCTCGTCTCTTCCAGTCTCAAAGATACATACAGAAAGCAATCAGAAATATTTTTAGCCCAAAATAAAACGATATTTTGACTGTTTTTTGCTTAAAAAATCATATCAAATTTTTGAAGTTTCATTGTAATTTTGAATACTACTCATAAACACCGGTGTCATAATCTTATTTGGAATGCAGTCCCAAAAACCCTCACGACCTCGGGAGAACCCTGAAGTTTATAGATTTAGCATAATTTTTTATCCATATCCAAGTCGTACCATTTCGTGCCAAGTGACGAGAAGAAAACTGACTCACAAATCAGCCGTATTGTAAATATATTAAAATACCCGTGTACTGATACTGCTCACTATTTCTTATATATAATCATTAATAATAGCAAATATGCCATATTCATTTCAGTAGAAATTCCTAAATCGAAGGTTGACATTGAAGATACAGCGAATATGCACATGTCAAAGATGTGAAATATTATACAACACAATAACAATCTCGCGTATGATGTATTTAATTTTACATGAATAACAATCAAGACAAACACAAATTTTCTACCGGACAATAATTTTTAAGGGACAATTTCCGTGAAATTTAGTTCCAAAGTCCTTATTTCTTATATAAGAATTATGCTTTCAGAATTTAGAAAAATTGAAATCGCATTTTCAAAAACGGACCGTAAAAATGACCTCAATACAAAAATGGCTCAACGTTGCATTGAAAATGAAAAAATCTCTATTCCTGAGATGAACTTCTTGCAAAAAACAAAGATATTATTTCCAAATGTTTTTCCCATTTCCGAAATTGCGTAAAACTGTCAACTTGCTTTCCCTTTCATTGGGAAATTTGAGCCCATTTCCACCGGGATGAGGTTCCGCAAAAAACAACGACAAAAGAATACCTTGCAAACATCTCAATTCCCAAGGCAAACTGACACTCCGTTTAGTTAAGCTTTTGTTTTTCTCTCCAAAAGCTTCGTTTAGGGCTGATTGGGAATTGAGGTATTATTTCAGTGTCGATGTATTTTCATTTGAGTGAAGGGTGACACTATGACGACATTCTTGATTGCTTATGTCGTTTCAGTTGACATTTCACATCGATATTGTCCTTCGAACAGCAATCACCAGACCTTTCAGATATTTATCGGCAAGTAATTCCAAGTCATTGGTCTTTCATGGATTCGGATATAATCCTCTAGTATTCATGCATAATGCATATGTACCTTTGGCTACACCATTTATGCATCAAATATACATTCATACCAAATTCTACCTGAACTACCTGTATCAACGAATATAGATGTTTTCCCCTATAGGGTTCAACAGTTTGTATTTCCAGTTACCTTGGAAACGGTTTCGCTGGACGATTCTTTGACCCACATATTAATGGATGCTTTCATGTCCTACCTCTCAAGTACCTAAGTATAGATTAGATGGAGTCAATTTGAGAAAGTACCTCCTTTCAAAACGTATGGGATGAGTTGGTTTTTGCCCTTGCAGTATCGGACCAATTACAATTGTTCAATTATTAAAGCAACCAATTACTCCTTTTAATTCTAATTTGGGATTGTTAATATGGAGTTAAATGACAGTTGCTGACAAGGCAGTTAAGGCTACTTTACAGGTTCAAGACTACCACAATTAGATTGCATAATATAATTATCCTGGAAAATAGTGCTGTACATTTGGCAGGAAGTTTTTCTTAAATTTTTGATACTGTTGACATCGCATTGTGAAAGGCTATCCAATCCATTACAAACGATAAGAAGAGTGGTAATGCTTAATGGGGTTTGTAACTTTTAATTTAGTAAACAATTAAAGTGAAATTACCGCAGAAATGGTTTAAATTTTTCCTTAATCCCATTAATTGTCACCTATTTATGGAGGGTGGATGTGTGTAATGGGCAATCCAATTTCCAGGTCAACATCATCAGAGTAATAAGCTTGAGAATGGGGAATTGCGGAGTAAAGAAATGGGCAAATGGGGGATTGGTGGATGGTAATTGGAGGTTGATGTCGAGGGAGCGAATCGGTTGATAAGGTGACTAATGGTCAACAGTAGCAAATAACAGTGGATCCTGGATGAGTTGACGAAAGCATTAAAAACTCGGCTCGGAATTAGGGGAAAAATGTGCCTTCATTTTGGTGCAATGTTTTGATATCCGAGCTACTGAGGCCCGAAATATTATTCCATGTCCGTCGATAATAACAGGCTCGTTTGTTAAAGAGTTAAACAGTTTCATGGGCTCACTCGGTCCGTCTGTCCTAACTCTGGAACGGTTGAGTATTTTAAAAATGGGAACCAATTAATGACTCCCCGGCGGAGAATAGGGTCACGTTAGAAAGATACGGTCAAGGACTTTACTCTATGGTTGGGGAATTGTGAGATACTTGTATAAAACGAGCCCCATATGTCGGAGGACTTTTACGTGCTGTTTCAAGTCGTCTTCGTGTTGTTTCACCCCTTCGTGACGTGCGTTTGAAAAGGTACGTTATATGATAAGGAGGAACGGACCTTTCTACGCATTCCCATTTCTCGAACCCATGAACTCCCATTGCCAGATCATGATTACTTAATCAGGTATGGATTTACAAACCAACAGGTCTGGCTTCAGAATGCATGGAGCTACGGACTTTATTATCGGATGAAATGAAGAGCATTTAAGGCTCCGAGGACATTTAACATAATTTCCATTAATATTTAAGGACAGTTGTAATAATTGAGCTGAGAATGGGTCTGGAGCTCGGGATTGAATTGAACTGGTGCCAAGAGTGGAGGAATTCCTGGCCTCTTTTTATTTGGAGAGGGGGCTGTGGATTGGGCTCGGAAATGTAAACGTGGTTGCAGTTTTATGAGAAATGGTCTAAAGTGAGTTGGAATTATGTGAAGCTAGATTGAGTTTATTAAATTATTTAGGGAAGGAAGTGAAAGCGGACTTTCTCTCCGCTTCCTTTCCTCCCAAGGCCATCTCATCTCCCACCAAAAAATACCAAACCAACGCAACTCACCCATTCCCACAACCTCCTTATACTCCTCTCCTATATTTAGTTTTAGATTTTACAAATATATACTCATGCCTCATCGGGACTGTTCATAGAAAAAGAGTCGTAGGGATCCCAGGTTTGGGAAGTAGAAATCCGACAATTATTCGGACTGAAATCAGTCAAGGGCGGCGATAAACGGGGTGACGCTCGAAGCGTTACTAGACTATCAACTTAACACCTACAGCGTTGTAAGTATCCATATTTAGGCCGATTTCCAAAAACAACAAACTTGAGTACCAATCGATAAGAAACTAAATTAAAATACCTTATAAGTCCTTCTGGGGTGCTAAACCCTATAAGAAAGCGTGGTTTGAAATTGGAAGGACTGGAGGGGATGGGGAGTTATTTTAGTGAGAATTTATTTCAGCATGTCAAGTTCTCTTTGTTAGTCTGGAATTTGTGATATTGACCAACCTCCTCAATGACTGAAATCACCTCCTTTTTTATTGAAAGTGACCTCCACTGAATTACCCTCCTTCCTAGCTAATCGTACCTCCTTGGTTTAACTTAATTAGGCTCATTTGAAATTTTACATATTCCTCCTTGAGAAATGGTATGAAATGAAGGTTTTAAGTCTTGGATTTTATAAGATCTTGACTGGCCCTCATATCGTAGCTCACTTTATATCATTTGTGATGAGAAGAATATGCGAGAGCTCGCGAACTTCGTGCGAACGTTTGGCCAAAAACCCCGCCCCCTTTGATCGTGAGGACATTTTAAAAGAAAGTGGGGGTATCAGAATAACCACACCCTCTCACGGGGGATATTTTCTGGATTTGTGATTTTAGGGCATTTTAAGATTCGGTATATCCGTGTGATTTGTGAACGGGCCTCTCCTGAAATGTTGTACAGGAGTTTGAAGATTGTAATATTCGGGATGGGGTGGGTGCCCGGGCGGGTATTCCCTCTTCGAGGTTCAACTGTTTTTGTGGAACTTGGAACCCGAAAGTTCCCCAACCGAACTGCGCTTTCTCTCCCAGCTCCAAGTTTGCAATTGTGAGATGGGTGAAGATGCAGTTCCCACCATCCCTCCTACCCTACCGGGTGCAGTTCGCCTATACTTCAGCCATGTACAAAAGGCCCAGCTATACCTATAGAGGAGGAGTGGGATCTCCTTGGCCTGGAGTTCTGCTCAGAATTCAGACAGTGTGTACAATCGGTTGGGACAGGGACAAAGAAAAGATCTTTGAATGAGGAAGATTGGAACGGAGATTCCAAAATTCGATTCTGGCATATTACTATGAGGAGCGGAAAGTCGGGTATCCGGGGTGACGAGTGACAAGAGCTCTCCGATTTTTACCCCCATTATTCACTACATTTATGGGATTATATTAGGGATGCAAGGAAGGGAGTTAGGAATTGACCAGAAAAACGGATTAAAGATATTGACATTTGGGGTCAATTTTTGACCCAAGGGTCGGAAGCCCTTACCTGAGTATACGACAATGTCTTTTACTAAAAACCCCTGGAGTAAATCCAGAAACACCCAAATAGTTCAAACCCTGTTTTCAAATTACTCTGCAATGTTTTGACCCAAACTGTCGGAACCCCCTTACTTGGGTAAAATCGCAAAATCAGTACATCCATGCATTTCAAACCCCTTCTAAACCCGATTATCGAAATCCACCCACAATATTTTGCACCAAAACCCCCTGGGGTAAATCCAAGACCTGTTTCCAAGTCCCGAATATTGACATTTCTCTCCAATGCTTCTACCGAAAAGGTCAAAAACCCCGGGGTCCTCCACAAATCATGGCGCAATATCTCCAAAAATCCCAAACCCCCCAAAACTCCGTCCCTCATCTTTCTGGCTCCAACAAAGACTGTAAGTTCCTATTCCAATCTCCAATGCTGAATGCTGATACGTAGAAGGTCCCAAGATTCGGAATAAACGTATTGGGCTTGTGATACTATGTTAGTATAAGATCCTCTCCTGGCTCAATAATGAGGCTTTGGAGCTCCTTTGAAATCTTTCGACTTTACTGCACCTCCCGTTTTTACGACCCAAGAGACTTTGGAAAGTCATTGGAGTTTACAAATGTCACGGTCCATGAATCCCCCTAATTAAGAGAGATGGAAAAAACGTAGCTTCATTTAGCCAGCAGATATATGCTACGTGATAATGGACAGCCCTCACTTTACTCTCTCAAGGTCGGATGATCGGGATTCTTGAAAATTACTTATTGCCCCTACACCCTACTCCCTTTTCAAAATACTCAAATTAACTATTGCAATTTAAGAAAACCCAGCAAAAAACAAATCATGTTCTTAAAATTCACAGAATTCCTTGTCTCAGCACAAAAACCCTTGAAATTGGCCGATGGGATTTGGAGGACTTGAGTCATAATTTCGAGCCTTAGGTCCTTCTACCCTTCGACTAATAATTCTGTTTATTGTATTATTATCTTATGATTCCCAGGCCAGAGAGGTTCAGGAAGGTTGATTGTTATTTTTTTGTCCCTGGATGGATATCCTCCCGTTCCCTTTCAATACTCTCAATAAGACGAGGTTGGGAATAAGTTACCACGGCCTGACTGTTCCGAAAGCATTGTGTTTGGTACCAGGGTTAGGTTAGTCACTGGTTTCTCAGTCCCTCGCAGTTGAAAACCCATGAGGGTGAAACGGTTCCAACTCCTCGGGTTAGAAGTCCCTACGAATATTTCTTCCTAACTAAATCAAATGCGGAATTGTGGCTTTAAAATCGGGATTTTAAACGGGAAAAGCTGTTAAATAGAGTCTTTTACAATTGATGAGGTTTTGAATGGGTAGAATGCCATTTCTAATGTGTAATAGGTTTACAATATTCCTAGTAGATAATTTAGTAGAAGAGACGTTGTTGTGTATCGGGTGACTTGAGCTGATGATGAGTCTTTATAATATGATTATCTTCAGATCTTGAGGAGAACAGTGTGTCTCTGTACAATGAAAAGGGATTCATAAAAAACTTTAAAAAGGCTAGAGATGCTCAGATGTTTAAATCTACCAGGTTCCTCTGTTGATATTCATTGTTGGACTCGAGACTCTGTATCCTATTTCTAACTCCTATTTTGAATAGAAAAAATCCATTTATAATTCAGTCGGGATATATTATTATTATATGTGTAGTACGTGTATGGATGTATAGAGGATAGAACAGGATGGAAGGGCGGTGGTGGTGGTTCCTCGTCCGTCCAAGTTGAAAAAATATGTTTTTTTGTTCCAATCTTGCGTCTACATTCAGGGTGAAAGAATCCTCTTCACTTTTTTCTTACAAAAGTCTCATCTGTTTATTTCTTGGAAGGAGCTACAGGACCTAACCAGGATTTACCAGATGACGAGGACGCGGACGAGAGGAGATTTTAAAGTTCTGAAATTGAAATACTACGTTTAAATGAATCAAGAGAGTTTAGCTATGATCGTCCACAGAGCAGATTAATAATTAGAGCGAGTAACCCGGGATTTTGGTGCAAAAAAGCTGAACAAAGGTTTTCGGGGGTTTCAATTCAGAAAAGAGGAGACAAGGCTATGGATTCTATTAAAATTTGCCAAAAACGCTAGAATAAAGCGGCTTTTGCGAGATTTTGGAGACGAAAAACCACATAATCTCGGTCCTCCGATCCCTGTCAACAATTGAAAAGTTGATATAAGAGAGAACGTTAACGTTTCTTACAACGTTAGAACTCTGAGGCTTGTTACGGTTGGAAAGTAAAGGACTACTTCTTTCTGGGAATCGTATCGGGGCTAGGAAAAAAGTCCGGTTTTATAATTTGTTGTTTGTATATTTACAAATTGTGATGAGAAAAATCAGCCAGGATTTCAGCAAGGGCAACGGCTTCCAAACTACGTGTTTTTTAATTGCACTTTCAATGGAAGCGTACGGCCTTCAACCTTCAATTCAGACTTGTCAGTTTACAGAGAAAGCTAATTCCAACCTTGGAACCTGGAATTACCACTCTTGAGTAATTAATTTCGACTATTTAATGTCACATCATTAGATTTATTTTAAAACCACAAAATAATTGTAAAAAATTTCCTAAACACCGAATCTATCGGAGAAAGCATGGACTTTAAGTGCCCTTGCCACAGAGCTATTGGAATTTCTAAGTATGTGTAATTTGTAAATTCTTTTAGCTTCGTAATTTGAATAGGTTGGGGTGGTATAAAAAAGCTTTATATTTATGCAAATTGGAAATACATAGCTGGAAGGCTTATTTTATGTTTTACAAAGAAGGAGAAAAAAGGCTGAGGACTCGATAGAGCAAGTCTAGCTGTGATTATCGTATTTGTAATTTCAATTTCCTATCCCAGTCCATATACTCTCTCGTAGCTTAGGCTTAGGCTTGTAATAGTAATCCACTGGCCGAGAAGAGTGGTAAATGGTAAAGGCTAGGAATTAAAGGGAATCAGGTTTTGAAGAGTCCTGAAATCATCTTCGAATACTCTTTAAGGAGATGAGATTGAAGAGCAAATCGAAATAATATTCTTCGGCCGGCAAAACCTGTTTTCGAACTCTCTGATATTATTATTATTATTACACCGGTTAATTTCTTTATACCAAATACATGGAGGGAGAAATTTCTAACCATTTCATAATGCAGTAGTTATAGGATTCGATTTTTAAGTTAAGATGTTCCTCAACTATAAAAGCTTCTTCCACACATGGAGAATATAATTTGGAATAATATTCTAGCCTTTAGATGAAATGGTCAAGACTCAAGAGTGGCCTTGGGACCGTTCCTAAACCACGTGGGTTTAATAACACTTTTTCATCTAGGTTATTTGACCTCGTGACCCTGGATTTATGGCTAGCTAATCTATTAACAAAATTCCATGTGAAAAAATTAAGAAATGTTTGAAGGCAATTAGAAAATTTATTTTAAATTTTAAACTTTATTTGTGAATGTAAAGTGGTTGTACGCCACGATTAATGCTTAAGGAATCATTCAACTACTTTGAACCTGAAATCACAAATTAGATTTTTATAGAAAGATGACGGAGAGTGTGTTTATCACCTGGGCTTATAATATTTTATAATTTGCAAATTTGCAAATACTCGATGGTTATAGAATACATTTTAGGAACGATAGCCGATCATAGTTATAACGATACAGTCCTGTCTATAGTCATTTTGAATATTTCAATTTGGGTACGTCATTTAATCGGGCGTGTTATAAAATAAAGACGTTCAAAAGATTTGGTTTTAAAATTACATAGCGCTCCGAATTTTTACACACTATCCTCAAAAATTCAAAATCAATTCCGAGTTGAACCGAATATTAAAAAACATCTCTGTCTTACACGTTCCTCAAAGCGATATTCAGGTGAAATTAGCATTTGGAGACTAGCAATATTTCAAAATCAAGGAAAAAGGTGTAGAATCTAAACCTAAAGTCAATACTCGCCTTTCAACTTGACTTTTGTTAATTGGAAGGTCACTCGGATTTTTTTATCTTCCCAAACTCAATCTCCTATTACTATTTTCTCTGCTCTAACTACATTAATCCCGTATGAAAAACGAAGGTCAGCAATACCAGAACTTCCAAACTCATCGTCAGCTAGAAGATACTATTGGACAGAGAGATCCCAGTCAGTATTAGCATGCAAGATTACTCCAAGATCATTCTTGTCCTCGTGAATTATAACATTTGATTTTGGCTCAAAATCGTCATTTGAAATCGTGCAATTCGGCCTGTTTAGAATTTAGAAACCCCGTCTGTCTCTGTCTGGTCAGATAATTATCTATTCGAGTCAGGCCACATAATAATTAACCTAAAACAAGCCATCGAATATCAGAGAGACTGTCAAAAAGTAAGAAATCAAGTTGTTCCCGTCAATCGTTCCTCTTTAATTACTTGTTCCTTTCGACTTTAAGACTTCAAACCCGATTCCTTTTCTTATTAAAAAAATTCAATTACAAAAAAATAATATGAACAGCTAAAGAGATCCGGATGAGTATAGTAGTTGGTTGACCAAACAATTGCTTAGTTTGTTTATTTTTGGCTGAATCGCACATATTAAATGACATTAAGAGACTAAAATAAAATAGTCCGCGTTCTTAAAATATCAAAACTCCGGAGTAAATCTCAGGCGTTGATTGAAACCTAGCTGTTTTGCATCGAACACAACGAGCCTTAATTGTCCAGTTTTTTTAGGAATAACCTCAAAGGGCAGTTATAAGTACACATTTGATTTCTAATTTCTTCAAAATTTTCCATGATAATCTCTTAAAATGTCGTGTAGGATGAGATTTAAGGTGGTAGGGTCCCTTGTTCAGAATCTAACCTCAAAAGATCCCTCCAACTCCAAACGTAGGAAATAAGGGACCCATCCCTGTCTTTAAAAAAAAATGGTTTCGTTGTCTTGAGTTGCAAGTGGAACCTCCTGGTCCCAATTCCAGTCCAAGATCTTATTCAAAAACCAGTTCCCTATGAAATCTCCCATCCTTTATACAACCTGATTGTGTAGGGATTGGTAATAGTAATATCATGTTTTCCAGATAGCACTATCAGGATCATCGGGCCCTATAGACGCACCCTGTATATCCTCGATACTATTTACCCTGTTGTGAAGAAGGGCCCGTTTTTTGTTCCCATTGTTGACTGCTCCTTATTCAACTTCTGAGGTGGTAACGGAGACTTGAATCCAATTCCTCAGAATTCCAGCCTCCGTCGGGCTGGAAAAAGCAAACAAACAGAAAGTTTGGACAAGGCTTCCTTAACCTAAGTCCTACAAAATATTATTACTTTGGATTTCCTAGTCCTAGCTAACCTAACCATTTCAGTACACTTTTTTAGTCCATTTTTTCAAGGAATGGTTACCTATAAATAATGCTCCTTCCAGTCTTAAGTGATTCAAGATCTTCTGTACTTTTTGCTGGAGTCTTGGATCTGGATCATTTATTTCTAGGGAAGTCTCTCTATACGGTTCTTCTTATGTTTATAGGGTGGAAAAGGTCCCTTAAATCATTTCATGGGAACCAGTTGGTCCTGTAGTAAATAAATAGTAGCTCTGCTTGCCGTATGTCAGCTTTTTAAAAATAGTCGGGAGTTAAAGTTGGGGTTGAAGGTGTGCAGAGGAGTCAAACCACTGATTGCTGGACAACAGGAAAGGACTGCACATGGTCTTGTGCTTGTAACTGCTGGCAAATGTACTTGGTCACTTATAAAATCGTAGAATAATTCATAATCATAACAATCAAGTAGTAGTTCCCAAGATGAGAAAATTTTTTGTTCCTTCGGGAAATGAATGTTTTATAATTCACGGATCCGAATTTTCTAAAAATCAATTAAGGATTAGAAGCCCTTGCAATTGCATATTTATTGGATGGAATCCGAAATAAATCCAGTATCAACCTCGTCCTGTTTGGCATATACTTTCATAGTTTCATGGACTTGATAGTTTACGTCTTGGTTTATTTAGATTGGCAATCGGTTTTTCTAAAGCATGGCTACGTTTTTGGCCGGATGAAGGTAGATCGGACGGAGGGCTTGTAGGATCCCCTACTCGTCTCCGTATCTCCGATAACCTGGATCAGTTGAGAGGTCGGAAGTTCGGAAGCGGGAGAAGTAGCTTCCTCTCTTACTGGAAGTTGGAGGAGTTTGAGGGAAGTTGGGCAAGGAAGTGTGATGTTTGAGGTGTTTCTCGTGAAATTGGATGGGAAAAGTGAGTTGTACTTTTTGTGGATGGATGACAGGGTGCGTGATAAGATTACAGTCTCAGATAACCACAAAAACAAAAGAGTTAGAACTCCTCCTCAATCTACGTACTCAGAAATAGCGTCTCTACGAGCTTCTGCGAATCTTAAACGGATTTATAGAGACAAAAAACAGAAAGATTAGCGAGCAAAAGCGGTTCGAAAATTCGAAATTAGAAGTTTTGCAAATAAGAGGAGCCTTAATTATAAATTAATGTGACCCTCCGGGCAGCTTTGGCCGATTTGACCAAAATAATTTGTTTAACATTGGAGGATAGGAAGGGGCGGAGCCAAAGTCAGTAAATTTATATAGAAGGGATAGAAGTGAGGCTCTTGTGTTTGACTCTAGATATTTGTGACTTGGTAAGAGGGCCTTTGACAAATTGGAGTTGTTTTGCTATTGGGTTGTATATGAAGTGAGTGGGGTCTGTTGGGATGATGATGATCGATCCATCTCCTTAGTCAGTGAATGTGAAGCTGCTTAAGAGGTTTTTAGTGTTGTTCCTTCCTACGTTTCCTCCTTTCATTATTCTCGGCTCTCTAGTCTAAATAGGACCAGAGCAGAGCCAGCCTCATGTTCTGGCAGGGGAACTGGAAACATTTTTATGACGAGGGTGGCGTGAAGAAAACCGAGATTAAATTAATATTTCTCAACTCCCGAACCAGAGATAGAACAAAAATCCATAGTCCTGCTCAAGTAGGAAGGGCAGGGGCGAAGGTAGCACACCGGGATCCTGGCCGTGGTGCTGATGCAATTGAATATGGAATAGCCTCATCCTCACAAACTACAGCTCTTAGCATAGAAAATCAATGATATTTTGGAACTGTTCTGGAGCCTTAAGGCAATATATGGGAGCGGTAGGTAGGAACGTCGCAGGTTTTAGGCTGATTAAGGAGCGACTCTCGCAGATTTTAGTCCTTCTACTACCACGTGACCTACCTCCAACCCCCAAACTGTCTCTGGGTCGCAGTGGCGCTTATTATGTCTCACATTCCCTTCAAGCGCTTGTAACGCTTCAAATGCGGTTAGCCTCCACTTGGCCGCGACAGGCCCCGCTGATGATGACGAATAAAATCGGATTCTATCATCGGTAGGAGAACATAGAATAATAATAATAATAATAATAGTGGTGGTGGTGGTGGTGGCCTGGTCCCCCTAAAATAAATATTTCTTCTTCGGTGATGAAAGGCCTTGTTGGTTGATGAGGCTCCAGTGTGAGAGGACTCTGACACCATATCCGACTATCAAAAACCAGGGATCTTAATAATATATATAAACCACCCTAGTCACAGTATATGAATAACAAGGCTATAGGTTATGAAGTATGACTGTATGACTAACCCTGTCATGTCGGGACTTCCGATTCCGAAGGATTTGTTTTCAGTCCAATGAGCTTTTTGTCTTTTTTAGAAATAATTACAAACTCCTTCCTTCCGTTTCTCAATTGGCAAGTCATATAAATGGGTTGGAAAGGGTCGGAGATTCAGTTTCGAAAATTTCACTTCACCCCGCATCAGTGGATGTTGTTTCGGATTTATTTAGCGAACAGGAATCCAGTTAATGAGGGCTTTTAATTGCTCTCTCACTCCGATTTCCATCTTCCTTTGAACGGGGGTATAAGGGCCTTTTATAATTACTTCCCTTTGAAAGGTCTCGATTTCGCATCGACTTTTGGACTTCAAATTTTTTGGTTTGTTTTGCATCATTATGGGTAAATACTTGTAGTTAGGAGACATTAAAGAGTGTTTAGGCAGGTTGAGTGTTTTTCGAAACGCCAATTTTTAGCTAGAAAATAAGAAATAAAAATTTCGGGTCCGAGATGTCCTGGAACAATTTTAAAATCCTTCAATTGACAAATTTTCCGAACACCAGTTTGGGGAACTTCTAAGAACTCTTGATTGAGTTTCTGGGACTAATTATTGGTAATGAAAGAGTAAATATTTACGGGTTCAGACGATTTTTGAAATTTGTGACTTGTTTTCGTTCCGATCCAGCAATTTGCATAAATCAGAAACTATGTTTTTGGAGGACTCTTTTTGGGGATGTGCTTTGATTGAAGTTGGAGACGCTGATTACATGTTGTTGATGTGATAAGAGATTTCGTGATGAGGATCTCAATTCCTTTTGCTTGCAATTTGTTGAGAGAAACAGGTTCCCCTCTG
The DNA here is from genome assembly GCA_906901685.1 of Desoria tigrina. NCBI lineage: Eukaryota > Metazoa > Arthropoda > Collembola > Entomobryomorpha > Isotomidae > Desoria > Desoria tigrina. Next base: position 3,104,893 of record CAJQTU010000015.1, read on the forward strand.
GCGATTGACAATTCCCCTCCGATCTTTCCATTTTTGGGTTTGAGAAATTAGTCTGAGAACAATTATAGAAATTTGGCACACTCTACCCTTTCCTACCTCGGCCATTTCATGTAATTTTATCAATTTTGATTTTTCGACTTGGTATGGTGGGATAGAAGATTTCTAATCTGTTCTTCTTGTTTTTTTTTGCATTTTTTGGTGGCTATACAGAAGCAAAATGGAACCTATGATTCACCTCGATTTTGTATTTTGAGATATTTTAAGTAAAGCAATTTGACTTTTTTTTCGTTCGTGTGTGACTTACTTGACATGTTTTCAGTTAAGGGATCGGAAGTATCATTCATTTCCACGGTCAATTTTTGAATGAATGAAATAGATTTTTATTTCGTCGTAGCATTTTGCTGGAAATCAATCAAATTGATGGAGTAATATGGAAATTCGTAAGCTATCGAGGGCCATTCAATAGTGGAAGTTTTTCGGATCCGAGTCTTACAAAACTAGCACTGGTTTTTCCCCACTAATTATTTAAAAATGGTTAGTAATCAACGACTGTTAGCCAATTTAAAATGTTTTTATAACTAAAGACCCGAGATTAAGTATTAAAACGGGATCAAATAAACAATCAAAATTAGGCTGTGAATCGCACTTTGCAGTGTATTCCCGTGATTTTTAATATGCCGTATTTAGTCATACTTTGACAATTCATGGACTTCAATTTCCATGCAAAATAATTCAAAACAAAAGGATATGAATTTAATTATTGTTAGCCTATTTCCTCTTATAAATAGTCTATTTTAGAAGCCATCGTATACAAACGTATACGTTTTGTTATTTAAAAGTAAGGCAGCCAGAATTCATTCCGCGAGGTTATATATATTAGTGTATAAAATCTGTTTACACGTGTTTCTAATCAACAGTCACTATATATTTGAAACTATCTACGACATGAAGCCTGAAAACTTGAATGCTCAAATTCTTTAAGCTTTGCTACAAGAAACAAGTAAAGGCGTTTAGTTTTAATGAAATGTAAAAGACAATAAGGAAATCAATACGAAAATGTGACAGTGGACCATTTTATAATGAGATCAGAGTAGAGACACAGAATATTTGCTTGCAAAGCAATCCATGAAAAGTGCATTCCAACTAATTTAGCAGATTTGCACAAACCTATACTAGATTATAATAAACTTAGTATTTGTTATATTTAAAGTTTAAAGTTTATATTCATTTGGCTTGAATGAGATAATGTTCAGATGTTAAATGAAAGGAGATCTGAAAGTAGTTGGTTAAAAGAATGTCTAAATAAACAAGGAAATCAGAATAAGTAATTTATTCTATATAAAACAATCAAGGGAATAAATGCTAAATGCCAGCATGTTCGAGAATTTTCTGATTTTTTACCGTCGAACGTACAAAAATAAAATAAATAGCTACCGTAATTGATATTAAATGTGTAAAAAAATGGATTAATAATAGATTCGCAACTGACAAATGTAAAACACGATTTTTATAAATCGGAAACCAAAAATTATAATAACTGGTTTTAATTCCAAAGGGTTTTAGAGAAATTGTGACTGGAAGTGGACCTTTTAAAAGTTTGTCTTGATATTTAGATGTATTACATTTTTGTATTTTTTCTGAGTCCAATGTTGACCAATGTTTCAACTTATTAAGTTAATATCATTCTTTCCAGCTAACACGGCTAATGTTTTATTTTTATGGTTGACATTAGCTTTAAATGATCAGTATATTCGTGATCTGACGTTTAGGCCATGTCCCTTGTGAGTTTCTTAGCATAAAACGGAATAAAAAACCTCGATCAAAAGGACTCAATCTCCTCAGAGAGTGAGACAGAATTGTCGGAATTGACAGTCTATTTGTCTACGAAAGCTAAAAGGAATTGATTGATCTGTCTGCCTGTCTTTTAAAAAATCGGCAATCTCATTCTATACTTTCGCAATAAGATTATATAGAGAGAGGAGGAAATTTAAATTTCCGAATGAAAAATGCAAAATCTGCAATTTTTTTGAATAAAGGACTTTACAAAGAGCCCATTATTCTGGCAATAATCCCAATGTTATTACAAATCGATGAGATTGGAAATAGGATTTGAAGGAGCAATGCAAAATGCAATCAGTTTTAGGAAAAACGTCTCGTCTGGATTTAAAACGTTTTTTTATCACGTCCAACGTCTGGGATGTTGAAATTTGCATTTTTAGGCAACAGAATAATTAGAAATACTTTCCATCCTTCCTGGAAAAATCGAAAGTTTGAAAGTAAAATCAATCAAGGCCTTTATATATAAATTACATTCGTCTTGATCCTGAATTTTGCATCGGAAATATCGGAATCTAAACTACCTGAAACAATAGTTTTCATAAAGTTTGAGCTATCGTTTATGCTAATTTCTCATAAAAAAAACTTTGTAAATTCTTGATTGGATAGACTTGGAATTCGGGCTTTGATTTAAGTTTTCAAACTTAACAGTTAATATAGAGAATAGGTTTATTTGGTTTGTTGTCTTTTTTTTTATTTTTTACATATGGAGTAAATAGTTTTTATGATGTTTAAATGGATAACAATGATATGAACATGAATGGAGGTGTGGGTAAATAAGGGCTTCCCTCACTTGAAACCCATGTTAACGCATCCCATTTCTAGACAATTGAAAAAATTAAATAATCTAAAGTCTAGAAGAGTTGACAAGATAATTATTTATGGGAAGAGGATATCCATCCAGTCGGGCTTGTAGTTTGTACAATAATTCCGTAGTTTGATGTTTCATATCCCTGAAAACCGTTTACTCTGTATTTAATAACGTTTGCTCTTAAAATACAATCGCGTGAATCAAGATTATGCTGAGATAATGCTTTGGACAGGTTGTACACCTCAAACTATTTCAGATTGAAAAGTAAGTTGAAGTTTTGGAGGCATAACTCGGTTGTGGTTCTGAGGAGGGGGTCCTCCGAGTAAATTAATAATCTAGATATCCACCAAAGTACCAGTTCCAAACTGAATAATATTATTATGATGTAACATCAGTGAACACAACTAATTCACATTTATTGCTGGATGACGTGGGTAAGACTAACACGGCCTTTGAAGTGTCTAATCTAACGCTCTGTATTTATTTCCCACCAAAACAGCAGAATTAGTATACAATTTATATTCCAACAATTAAATCCCATCACAAGATTTGTTGATTATTTAAAAACCACTAAATTCGGTGTTTGCGGAACCCACTGATATTTAATCATGATTAGTTCCAAAACCCGATGGGGTGGGTGATTTATCTTTGGTTTTTATACTTCTGCTCCTGGATTTAGTCGCAAGTGGATCATGTATGAAATGCAGTGGATAATTTCGACAATTGGAATGGGCGATGGCTGAATTCTATACTTGTAGACAATGAAAATATTATACTCGAAATTAGTTTGTTTTGTAATAGCAAATAGGATTGAGGAGAGGGTTTTTGGGTAGGGGTTAAGTGTTACGTTTTAAGTCTGGAATCTTAACTAAAATATAAAACAATAATACTCGTGATGCTGATGATAAATACTGTAAGGAGAGGGAAGGTGGGATATTTTATGATGTGAAACAGTAATAAGGAATCAGAAAGAACAAACTTGTAAAGCCAGATTTAAACGGCGGAAATCCTCTTTTTATAACTAATCCTGAGTCTATCTTGAAAAGTAATAAGCGGATAATTGCTGGAGTTTGTTTTATTTTTCACGTTCGTTTATTACATGGACTCTAACCACACATTCATCATTTCTAGGAGGATTTAATTCTTATGAGAAAATGCCTATTCTTGGACCCAGTTTTATTGTTCTCTTGCTCCCAATCCATTCAGTTAGTTTTCATTTGCGAGGAGCAATAAATAGAAATTTGAAAGTTATTGATGTTCTCGGTAACATGAAAAAACTCTTGACTTGAAAAACATATTTCTACCGTATTTAGGCGAAACAACAGTAGAAAATTTAACCATTTCAAGGCAAAACGACACATTTTGATTACAAGGATCAACTATTTTGCGATTTCCCGATTTGCTGAAATATGTTCCAGGATTATCCTTATATCTTTGTTTATTATACCGATTGACATAGTATCTACAAATCAAAACTCAAAACACCATACCACCGTCAAATTGAATTGACCAAAACCCACTAAGGTTATTAATACAAACTTGTGTGGAGTACATGCACTTAAACAACTACAAAAGACCTAGTGTTTCAATCATACAAACTCTAAAAGTGTGTTTGAAATCTCTGAAATTATTAAAATTGTTTTTTTTTGTTTAATTAAGAATAACTCCACAAACAAAGGCTAATCATAAACTTAGCATTGTAATAACTTATTCCAGGTTACTCTAGCTAGCCTAAAACGTGTCTCTAGTTTAACCCGTATTCTCGTAAATAAATGAATAAAAGGAAATGTCTCGTATTTTTCTCTTGACGGATAGACAAACTGGAGATAGGAATTAAGGAATTAAAACAACATCTTGATGATATTAATATAAATAGGATACTTAAGACTAGGATTAATTACGGAATGAATGGCACTTGTTTCTAATCGTAATAATCCCTACTTATTCTTATATTCATTTTTAATCTTTTAACAATCTCCTATTTCTTCTTATCCCCACCGCATCCTCTTGATTTTAATGTTTTCATCCTTTGCAAATAAATACATCGTATTTCATATCCAATTTTACAAACTCATGCCCCGCGGAGACTCTCATTTTCGTGTATCTTGTGCCCTAGAACATCAAAACCTTATCCTTACAATACACTTAATAAAACATAAACTGTTCACATAAATAAACAAATTATTCCCCTGCAAAGAATCTTGTCGCAAAAACTGACTATGACAACAGATGCCAAAATATGTCAAATACTGGAATTAAAATGACCTGGAGTATTAAAATGGTTTCCAAAAATAATAATGGATTTATTTCACTGCATATTTATATCCGGTCGTTTGTCAAACTTCCCAACTGACCCTAACTGCCCGTGTAGTAACGTAACGTGTTCGTATTTTTTACGTGAATTTTTGATTTTGATTTCATATACAAAGATTAAAGAAGGACAAGGAATTGTCATTTACATGAGAATTGCGAATAATAAAACCGTAAAAGCGTAGGAGCTGATTGATGTCCACTCGTCCAAGCTCATTAACTCTGTCGGGTGGGGTAACTGGATCATGATCCTCCTCCAATTCAAGCATAAAAAGGCAAAGATCTCAAGCTACAGTTTTATGACAACATCCCGATCCTTACTGTCACATTACATATTTTGTTTACCCGTTCTACAATCAGAATAACACATGTAAAGATTATACGCTTTCGAGGTTCGGATTACAAGATACAATGTCACTTTTCTTTGTTTATAACGATACTGCACGCTCCTTGCTAATGTTCTGTACAAAACAAAAATCGTCCTTAATAACGAACATGGGCGAATGTGATACACTGGCATATAATATATGTCACACTAGTTAATTTTCATTACTAGAGACGTTTTTGTTGCTATTGAGGACTTGTTACTGGTACACCCTGTGTGTTTGAGATAAAATTAATATTTATCAATAGCATTTATTATTTTCGGTGTGAATTTTTATTGTCCTAAAAATCAATTTTTTCGTCCCATTCATGCTGAAATAATCAGTCTTGAGCCAATTGAGTCGTCGTTGTCAAAGTCATTGACAGTTTGGCTGGTCCCCTTCTGGAGGGATATAAGTATAAGATACCAATTCAGGAATATAATTTCTCAATAATGCCGTTGAATTGTAATTGTACAGCCGTGGTGTGGTATGGTGTATTGAATGAAGTTAATTATGGCTCACGCAAAGGGTTTTACGTGATGATCCCAATTTAAACACACGTTGAATACAAGTAGAAAGTTTTGCCTAAAACCCATTCAATTGTTGTAGGAAACGACCCAAGTTGTGTCCATGAATTCTTTTCTATTGTTCCTCTACTCTTTTGTATTCATTCTGCTTAATCCTACAACGGAGGATAATAATAACTAAATTTACTGAAATATGTCCCCACCGGAATAAGTCCTTAATTCCGAGGGTTTTAAAATTCTGCCATCAGTCGACGAGTCCAATCCAAAATGCTCAGTTTAGCGATAATATCAAAACAAATTCATGCATTTTTAAAAGCTCCTGTGTTGTTGTTTACAATTAAAGGACCTTCGAGAGGGGTGGGATCTGCTATCGATGATAATATTATTGTCTAGTAATTTCTGAAACTTGACAATTGTTTACGTTCTGCATCGATAGCCCATATTTAAATTTGAACTATATGGGATTGTCGTTTAAATAATATGGTAACGTTTGAGTAGTAAATTGTAAATGAAAAATACTGGAAGCCAACACAGTTCCAAAATTTAAATTTCCATCTGCCACTATACTAAAGATAAATAGGAACAACAGACGGAGGCCGCGTGTGATTCTAATGTAATAACACCGTTGGAGGCTGGTGATTATTGTCCAGCGTTTGTGGGTTTTATTATTATAGAGTTGGCAGTTGGGGTTACAGGCTCACTTTAAGTAGCAGATTTTTATTTTCCAGAAAATGTCACCTTTGCATTACATTTCTCGGGAGAATAGAAATGGACTCTAATCTGACAATCATTCCCAACTAATCAACAACAACACATTCGTGCTTGACCACCAAAAATAAACTTGCAAAGCATTTAATGGCACGACATTGGACTGCTAGAATTGACCAAATCATGCTTCTCTACAACTTGTTTCAAATGCTTTTAAAATTCATAATTTGTCAAAGAAATAGTTGTCGTAGAAGGTTTATTCTGACGGATTTGTCTACATGCAATTGTTTTATGACGATACAAACTAATTGAGAGGTACACGTGTATTTTAAAGTTTTAATGAGCTGGCTGTGTCAGGTATTAAACACCAATTCCCAGAGCGATTAGTTTCGACATTTCTATAATGCGAGTTAGTTCGAAAGCACAATAAGCCCCTTTATAAGTCCCCACCCTGGAATAACAATATCTTACTCTGACTAGTTGAATCATGTCGGAATAAGAATATCGGGAAAGGAAGGTCAGTTATTGTTGCGGAGGGGTCGCAAATAAGAAATTGCATAGTTTTTTAGTGGAACATGAAACCCGAACCGGAACTAAACTTTAAGGGGTTACGGTTGCTATGGAGATTTGTTGGGTTGACTTGGAAAAGAAAAGGTCGGAGTGACCAGTAAATTTGGCATATTAAACCCCTTTTGACATACGGATTCTAATGACATGTTTTGATTCAAGTAACTAGACTATTAACCACAGGTTATGACGGAAGGATGTAAATATTGTTTACTATTTCGGTATTTAATTTATTTAAAAACAACTATGGGGAGGAGGGCATCTGACAACCATCTCCAATTTCTGTTTGTTTTGATTTTTGATATTCTATTTGATATATTCTGAAATTGATCTGCGTAAATGTGAAATGCCGTTTGGAAATAAAGCATGTCTCAAGTGTCCCATTATATTTAATTGGGAGTCCTGTGTTAGAATCAAAATAAAAACCGTAGTTATATTATAAAATATGACAACTTTGTACTTTTAGTTATTCAATATTTCACTCTATCATGTTTCAAAATATCAATCTGTGGGGACAATAAAATCCAACATTGTTTTGTATGCATTTTGTAAATTTGGTTCTGTCAGGAATGCTATTGAATTATGTAGATTTAATTGGATTTGGATTTGTTTAGAAAATGTTTTAAAGTATTTTAAAAGGGTGATTAATTGGTTGATGAAAAGTTAGTTAGTTGTTGGTAAGGATGATGAAGGTTAAAAATAAGAGTAGAATGGAGGGAGGAAAGGACTCGTGTATTTTTAGAGTTTGGCAACCCTAACGGGCTAAAATTAAATCCCAAGTATTTTTAGTCTCCAATTCCAAAGGGATTCCACACTTTCCATCATCCTCATCACACATTTCACATTTTTCTTCTAACATCATTCACCTAACATTTCACATTTTAAATCAACAACCTTTCTTCAAAAACAAAAACCAACTCATTTAACAATTCTATTGGAATGCAGAATGTAGATGAAATTAAGGTTTATTATGATTACACATTGGATTAAAGACAAAGTCTGAAATACCACTCGCAGTTCGAAAATTTAAAGTCAAAACACAAAACTACCACATTTTTAAGATAACAATTGTATTTTAATTAACTGTACATTGCAATATTGTAAAAATGTTCAAATCCACAACTCCGGACGTCGTTAAGGGCTGGAAATTCAGACGGAAATCAAGTTCATCATGAATTTTGAATACAGTAGTGTCTCTTTTTTTGGAATCGGTATATGGAATATGGATATATTATTAGAAATTCAAAATTTATAATGATTTCTGTTTTTTAAGATGTAAGATGAACGGTGAAAGGGTTAAGACATGACCACTTCGAATTGATGATCAATCTTTGATTTTAACCTTTGCCTTGACACTTTCACCTCATCATAATTTTTACCTTGTATACCACGCGCCGCGATAAAAATTTGTAGGTTGCAGTCTTCAGTCTGTTCTGTAGCTCTGTATTAAAAAAAAATACTTGCTTTATTACCTATATTTCACAGTTGATTAATGGTTCATGGTTTGATGGTTGTATCGAAGCTTCCGTGGCTATGAAATCTGAAAGATTTTCAGTTTTTAAATATATTTAAAGTTTCGAAAGTGGAAAAAACAACAAAAACGCCTCCAGTTCCATTATGAGATGAGGGACGGAACGGAGGATAGAGTTGTTGACAGGTTAAAGTTCTGTTTGCATTGTTCGTTTCAAACGATAAAGAGGGTTTGAGAGATATAGATAAATTTCAAGTAACATATCCTTCGTAAGGGGTGTGCCTCTCTGTCATTTAGTCCATTAACACCGTTAGTTAATAACCATTGCTACTCCAAGCGATCAGTTACTTAATTGTTTTCCATACACCATCATGAATCATGTCACTAATAAATGTTCTGTCTTTCTTTCTAGTTTGGATTTTGGAGGTGAGATGACCGTTTGTAATCGCTGGTCCAGTTGAAGGTAGCCGCTAAGGTGGTCGTTGTGATGGAGCGTAAGAATCCGCGTAAGAGTCCCGTGGCCGGAGGCCCTCCCGCCAAGGTCTCTCGCAAGCGGAATAAGAACGGGATAAGCAAAGTGAAGGAGGAGAAGCACCCGGTGGGTGGCCCCGACCCCGGGGGCGGGGGTCAGGGGAATGGGCCAGGGTCGGCGGGGCCCCAGTGCCCACCCGGAGGAGCCCCCTACGACTCTCAGTCCATGGACGGCTCAAATCTTCCTCAGGGGTCAAAGGGCGGGGGCCTCCCCGACGAACTACTCATGAATGGAGGGGACATCAAGCTCGAGAACCCATCCACACCTCATCAGCAGTTCGACGGCAAGAACGAGTGTCCTCCGGACATACCACCTCTCTCAGAATTAGCACTTGATTTCCCCCCTGACTGTAAGTTACCATCAACTTTTTGCCGTTTTTTGGATTTTTGAAAATTTAAATTGTGCCGAAGGGTCACTCACGCTTTCTGTTTCTGAAGAGAGTTGGACGGAAGATTTTAAAAATGTCCTCGATTACCAAAACCTCTATAAACATTAATCAGCAAATGAGCAGCCGAAATTCGAAATTTTCTTAAGTTCAGGTTCTAAAATATCTCAAAATGTCAATTAAAGAAATCATACTGGTTGACTACCCGTGGTAAAATTCATTTCGCCTAAAGCAGCATTCATAGTTTTATTGCTATAACGTGGGACTGGTTCAAGAGGGCGAATCTAGTTTTACCCGGAGAGTCAACGATGACAGGGGCTTCACAGTCAGAGAGTGAGATACCTGCAAATTTTAACCACAAATTCATGCAGTTATTTAATTTCCGTATTATTCGATGCCAATTAAAAATGTCAACAGTTTCTAAATCTTCCAATTATTGTCCCCACCGGGTCCGGGTGAAACAACAACAGAAACCGTGTAAACAGTTGGTACAAGGCTATTTAACATTTACATTCCAGCACTTAGCATTTTAAAACGCTTGGCTAATCCTTCAGGACAATTAAAATCTACTATACTTAATGCAAATGGCTGGTTAAACTAGCCCAATTAGGCTCAAAAGTGGATAACAATTTGTAAGGGTGTAATGTTCATGTAATTGTGTTTGCTACTCTTGTCTTTTTATGTCCTCCGCAGCTACTACTACTAAACTAACCAAGCCTAGAATTATATCCACGTCTTCTCCTGCTTCTCCCTAATTGTCTAATTAAAAGGATACTCTGGCCCGTAGAAAATAAAATAAACAGCTAGTCCCTCGGAAACGGAATTCGTCCAAAAGGCCAGGGATTGCATGCGGAATTAGCCTCTGCTGATGCAAATTCAAAATTCAACCAGTCTTATCTGTTCTGGAATCCTATTCAATGTGATTTCATATTGAAAGCCTATTCAAAATTTGGAGATGTTCTAATATATTAGCGGTTTGGGACGAGAGGATAATGTAGGAGTAGGAGGAGCTATTTGATTACCTTATCTAAGCAATGGCAAGGATTTGCAAATATAATAAATTCCAATGCCTTTTTCTGTACTAGAGGGGAAGATGGTAATTGGATGTTGGAAATCACCTCCAATCTCTCTACCTCTCCGATTCTAAAATTTCCAACCAGCTCCGAACTGGTCCTTTGCCACTAGATTCTGGCACAAATTCCAGTTAGTTTCTGGAAATCCAATTTTGGAAATATCTGTTGCACTCCAACCGACTGGAAGGGAAATAGTTTTTTTCTTCTCTGTCTCTAAAGATGAAAGTATTTCCAATCCTGGTGTTCACTGCCTATTCCTGGCTTTTCCTCTATTGCCACAGCAGAAGCCACAAATAGTGAATAGGGAGATAGTTCATGTTCTCAAAGAAGTCGGGAGAGTTTGAAGAAAGTTAAAGTTACGGAAATGAGGTTAGAAGGTGGGATGATAATGGAGCTAAGGAGGACGTAAAGTATAATAATCCGGAATTGAAAGTTAAAAAAGAGAGAAAGTAGAGGTGCAGTTAGTTAGGGTTTGTGCCGAGGTACTTGCATAACGATCTTCCGTCGTGGGGGAACTTGTGCCGGAGTTTTGAAGTTCCATTCGGGCTTTGAGAAGGAACTTGTTTGAAGGAAGTGTGAACAAGAAGAATATAAAAAAGTTGTTTAATGTAGCAAAACTCGGCTGGAGTTGGAGAGAGGAGGACCTGACCTCGGTGCTAATGCTAAGGGTTCGGGGGAAGTAACGTAAGTCTCGGTATAAGTCCCCTGGGGGGTTATTTGTTAAACGCCGAAAGACTGGGAAGTATTTGGAGAGGGGAGAGTTGTTTTATTCCGGGAGGGGGGGCTTATACCGGGATTACGGTAGATGAGGTGCCGTTTTGACCTCGGTGCTAATGCTAAGGGTTCGGTGGAAGTAACGTAAATCGCGGTATAAGTCCCCTGGGGGGTTATTTGTTAAATCCCGTAAGACGGGGAAGTACAGTAGGAGAGGTGAGAGTTGTTTTATTCCGGGAGGGGGGACTTATACCGGGATTACGGTAGATGAGGTGCCGTTGTACGGTTGTTGCTACAAGTAGGAACTTGTCTAGATTTATGACAGAGAGTCCGTGATTAGCATACAAATAATCCCGTAGAAAGAGATCCGATTTCGGTAGAATATTAACCCGTCTTGGGTACGTGCCCGAGACGATGGGCTCGTAATAAAAGGTTTACGTCTCCGGAATCTGGAATTCGGGAGGAAGGCCGGAGATGATGAAATGCTAATCAAGTTTCCCTATCTTTGTGTGCGTTGCAGGTAAACCTCAAATGAATTACAATTGCTACCCCCACTACAATAACAATATGCCTCCCAGCAATATGAACATGTCTCCCCATCCCTCTGGAGATTTCGGCCCTCATCATCCCCATGGACCTCATGGGGGTCCCCATGGCCCAGGGGGCATGAACCAAGGAGGGATGAACTACCACCCACATCCGAATCATCCATCTCAACAACAAATGTCACAGCAGCAGCAGCAGCAGCAACAACAACAACAGCAACAACAACAACAGCAGCAGCAGCAACAACCCCACCCACCGACGAAGCAGCAGCCCAGCACGTTAGAAGCCCAGTATATGCAGCAACAAAGCCAAATATTTGTATTCTCAACGAAACTTGCAAATAAGGCAGCTGAGGCTGTGTTCCAGCAACAGTTCCCTTCCATAATTGCCTTCCACATGAATCAGCCGGCCACGCGCAAATTTCTAGAGGTATATGACTAACCCCCCCGCTTTCCGATCTAATTCCTTATAATATTACAAATGCTTGGCTACAGTGGAACGCATTAATTTATGATTTAGAAAAATCCATTCAAGTTGAACAATTTTGGCCGGCAGTTCCAAGGGAATCCCAACTGGCCCGGACCCACGCCCCCTCCACCGCAGCCGACTGGGAAGATGGGCAAAGGGTCCAAAGGACAGCAGCAGATGCCAATGCAGCCTGGACCTCCTCTCCCTAACATGCCACCTGATTTCAACCCTATGCATCAAGGTCAGGGTCCTCCTGGTGCTCCCTGGAATACTCATAACTCTCCCGTAAGTATTCCTAAATATGCAGAACTCAAATGGCTTTGATGTCACTATTTTGGGAGATAACATCTTAATATCACATACTCCTTCGTTCTAGAAGCCGCCACAACAAGGTTTCCCCAACTATTACGACGGTCCACCCTTCGGACCTGGTCCTTGTCAACAGCAAGGTCCAGGGCCAGGGCCCGGTGGTCCCATGGGTCCCTGTCCGCCCGGTGGACCTGGTCAACCTCCACCCGGCTACTTTCAAGGTCCTCCAAATTGTGGGCCACAAGGTCCCATGCCTCCTGGTGTCAAGGTTCCCGACGAGAACCTAACTCCTCAACAACGAATGCATCGCGAGGAACAACTAGCCAAAATGAAGAGAATGGAAGCGTTGTTGTTTCCGGAAAACAATGATCCACATTCGAGTCATAACGTGCCAGGAAATTCTTCAAACTGCCATCCCATGCCCCCACACGATTTAGATGCTTACAATATGCCAGTACGTTTAATCTACTTCTTTAGTACATTCAAATTTATCACCGAACTTGAAAGAATGTTTTTTTGTTGAATAGGGTGAACCTCCAGGCGGTCCAATGGGTCACATGGACTACATGTCTGGACCGGGACCTGGTGGTAAACCGCAGGGGAACGACTGGCCATCTCCCCCTGGCCAGTTCTTCATGGATGGACAACAGTCGTCACAACAAGGTCTAAAGCCCCCAGGCCCAGGCTCACTACCGCCCTCTGGGATGGGCCCCCAAGGGAACGGACGGCCTGGCAAAGGTGGGGGCGGTAGCATACCTAGTCCTGCCACCCCACTAACTCCTAGCAGTTCCTGTGGTGGTCCCCCAAGGTCAGTATTCATTTCCAAATCAAAATTCGAATGTATTTCGATTGGATGTTATGAATTTCGTTGTTAAATCAATAAAACAATTCTTGTTTCCAGACCCTCGCCTCATTCCCCAATGTCTGGAGACCCGATGTATCCTGGAAGTGGAGGTCACTCATTTTACCCCTCAGGATACTACAGTCCTCAAGTGGGACAAATGCAAGAAAATTCGCCCTCAGCCGCCGTCCAACGAAAAGACTCAGAAAGTAGCAATAGTGAAGGAGGTAAAAGTAGGAAAGAGAAATCCTCATGTTCTATCTCCCCAAACTCATCTGCTCCTCCTTCGGTCAAAGAAGCTAACCTCATGCCTGTTCCATCCCCCCAACAAATACAATATCTTAATGTTTTTGAAGGACAAGAACTCACTATTCAGAAACAACCCAATGTTGGCCTAACAGATCACAATAATGAACACTCACCCGGGTTAGTAACTTACAAGAACTAGCGTCCCCAGTTTCTGTTTTTCCGTCATGGTCAATTTTAATTATTCTTACCCACAGTATGCCACCCTCCTCTATGGACATGAATCCCTCAACTCCCATGGGACATCATCAAAAGCCATCACATTCAGCCCCACCTACTCCGGGATCTATGCCTTCAAATCAAAAATGTACCCCTGATATGCAAATGACGTCCAACAATAGCAATTCCAAGGTACAGTGGGTGTAACTCGTGTATTTTTTCTAGCTACGAATATTTATGTTTAGGCATCTATTTTAAAACGTGATTTCTACTGTTTTTAGGCTCGGCCTGGTAGTGTAGGACCCGTAGTAACCCCTAAGAATAGTACGACGCCTAATCCAAGTCCCAGGGGAATTGATTGTAACTCCCAACCTGGCACACCTCTTCAGATGAACCTGGACGGAATGAAGCATCCGTCGTCAGCCACTACCCCAGTCTCAAATAATATGGGTAACTTCGGTCCTGGTGGTCCAGGGATGGGTGGACCACAGTCCTGCAACATGATGAAGCAAGGTATCCCTCCAATTGCAATGGATGGACACCCTGACGGCACCGTCGGCCCCGTTTTTGACAACGTTCCACTCAACCCTAATTTAAGCGGTCCTGGCCCACCGGGAGGGAAACCACCTTTCGACCCAATCTCTTCTATGGTACAAATGTCTCAGCAGCTTACTGGTGGCAATGGGACACCTCCCAATCCATCTGGTAACAGGTAAGGACTTCAATTCAAACTTATTTTTTGTAATTACAATTAATGATTGTGTTGCATAAATGATAACGTGTTACATTTTTTACAGCATGGGTGGAAATAACGGGGGATATGGTATGAATGGTCCGCCTGGGAACAATCAAATGAACCCTAACATGGTCAATTTTAATACTTCTATGCATAATGTAAGTATGTTTTATAATTTTATAATATTTATGTACTACACTAAGCATTCGTGTTTTATGATTACTGATTTTTAAGATTTTGATCAATTAATTTACACCCTTAATAAAATATTCCCTTTCCCAGAACGTCAACGTCGACGGAGGACTTGCTATGGGTGGCCCCCAGACTGTAAACAACACGTACGTGAATGCAACAATGACGATACAGCAGATGAACATTCAGAATATCCCACCATATATGAACACTGGTCCTAACATGGGTCCTAATATGGGACCTAACATGGGGCCCAATATGGGACCTAATATGGGACCCAACATGGGACCCAACATGGGACCCAACATGGGCCCTAACATGGGACCAATGGGTCATCAAATGAATACTCACATGGGTCAGCAAATGGGTGGTCCAATGGGACAACCAATGGGTCACATGCCACCGATAGGTAGTGGGCCGATGGGTTCCATGGGCGGACCCAATAATATGAACCAACCGCCAAATATGCAAGGACAAATGGGACCTGGACCCGGAGGACCTGGAAATCACATGGGTGGACCAATGGGACCTATGGGCCAACAAATGGGAGGAATGGGACCCATGGGGCCATGTGGTTCAGGGCCAATGTCAATGCCGCCCAGAATGGGATACGGAAATCCAAATCAAGGACCACCCAGGATGGGTCAGGGACCCGGACCTGGTCCCGGAGGACCGGGACCAGGGGGTCCAGGTCGGAATGGACCATACCGAATGCCGAATAATCCTCCGAATAGCGGACCTCCAAGACCATTTGGTGGAACGAATATTCAAGTAAAGCCCAATGCTCCAAACACAATTCAGTACCTTCCTGCTCGACCACCTCCACCACATAGTCAAGGGCCTAGTGGGATGTGTTCGCCTGGGATGGGTGGCCCTGGTCCTGCTGGCAGATCCGGCCCAAATCTCGACTTCCTTCAGAGATACACGAATCCATCTTCAGGACCTGTGGTCAACGTTAATATGGGGGTAAGTTACATTCTGCTAAATCATCCTGCGCTATTTTAGGTATTTCTGTCATTAATAGTAGCTTCCATTGTTGATTGTTGATCAATTTGTTTGCTAAGACTTCATGATAGGCTTGAGGTTATAAATTCCAACTCGGCTGGTGGTGGTTGGTCAGTTTGATACTTTGTTAAAATGGATTTTGAAAAAAGAGGGTAATGATCCAAACATTCAGTTTCAATAGATCATGATTACAGGGGATGATTGTGCATAAATATCAGAGTAAAGTAATCCAACAAGCTCCGTCATCCTCATTAAAATATAAGAATAGCAGCAGTTTACTGCAGAACCCATGACTCTGTAGATTCACGATGTATAGCTTTCAGTTAATGTTCACCACGTTTGAGTAATCCATATACGTTTTTAATCTGTAGGAGTAAAGGATATAATTTTAGTAAACTTTTGACATCCGGTTGTATGTCTATATTTGCAATTTTTTTGCAATTGAAGGGCTCAACTAATTTTTTTATATTACATTCGTATAGATGAGTGTAAATGTGAATATGGGAGGGAATCGGATGCAGTACCCTCCTGGACCACATCAAGGAGGGATGGGAAACAATGGTCCAATGGGAAACAATGGACCGATGGGAAACAACGGCCCTCCTCAAGTCTGTGGCCCAATGCGAGGACCCCCTCCACAACATCAGATGATTGACCAAGGACCTGGACAAATGGGTGGACCTGGTCAGTCCATGCCCCCTCAGATGATGGGTGGTCCAAACGGGCCTGGGGGAATGAAGGGACCTCCTCAAGGATACCCGGGTGGCCCCAACGGACCCAACGGTCCTGGACCTGGTGGACCACAACCCCCGCCCTCAGACCCAGCTTATGCCCAACAGTTCCACCATTTCCAACAGCAGCTCTATGCAACGGGGACAAATAATGGAAGGAATCCTATGCAACAACCCAACGTCCAAAATAATCCTAATACACCGCCTAATCAACCCTACTTCAAGTGAGACTTAATACGGTTTAAGCAGCATATCTAAATCGTAAAGTCCTTGTGTTCGTTGACTCGCCGGGTAAAACTCGTTTCGTCCTCTACAGCCAGTCCCATGTTAAAAGTATGGACCATATTATAAATATTATGATCTACACGTAGACGAAACGAGTTTTACCAGGCGAGTCAACTGACACAAGGGCTCTACTTAACTACCAGTGCATTAACCATTACTCTTTCCTAATAGTTTTTAGAACTGACGCCTCGTCGCGGATAGCGAAATACCGATGTCCACGCAACACCGAAATGTCCGACATACCGAGCTGCACCTCTCCATCTCCATAAAACGACGTCAGCGTATCTGATTCAAAATTACTTGAGTACAAGGCAGCACATCTCTTCACAAAATGATTAACGATTCACAAACAAAAAAACCAGAAAGGTTCGTGACCTGGTGCAATAATCCACACGCTAACTAACTACTTATATATATATATACATATATATAAATGTATATATACTTACACTAGAACTTTTCTGAACAAATCCTGACAAACCAATTTTTAAAGAAAGTGCAGGTAGACTGGGTTAATTAAAAACGTAGCTAAGATTTTTATGCAAAAAAGGCAGTCTACCCGTAAAAAACTGACGAACAATACAAATCTAGGCAGACAGACACTTTTTATATGATGATCTGTATACTTTTTGTGTCTCAATCTCTTATGGTCTCTACTATTTAGTTGTTACGTTTCAAGTGTTGTAATGGCCGAGATGACCTCCACGGTTTTGAAAACCCTTTCGTAAAATAGGCTTCTTACACTTGAGCGTCTAAGTTAAATATAGGAGAGGTTTTATAGAGTTTTATATTATGCTATGATCAACTTAAGATAAATATCTATTTAAAATCAAAGAAACTACTGTCAGAACGTCGCTGTCAAGACATTTGAAGAAGACAATTTCAAAGACCTTTCTTTAAGTTTCGTTAGCCTCACTTAAAGTTTTTTTTAAGAAAGAACGTTCAATATTATCACTTATCTGAGATTGGCATGATTTAATGACTAATTAACGCCACGAGATAAAAATGATGTCACAATAACCGATCCTTGTTTTTCTAAACATGGTAATAATATCATCTCCTTCCCAATTACCCAAGTCTCAAAATTATACAAAGGAGCTATTAAATACCCTATGTAACATGTAAGTAAGAAAGTCAACCACAGAGCTCAAAAACATAAGCGTTACTTAATGACATTTCCGAAAAATGACTTTCAGACTCTCAGATCTTCTGTTTTTTGTTAAAGAAAAACTGCATTTATTTATGGAAACGAATAGAGCGTGGGATCAAATAGAACCTGCAACTTTAGTTTAAAGGAAACCAGAAAGAACAGAATTAGAGAATGGTGACCCCGTGACCCCGTGACCTGGTCTCGCAGTGACCCCAGCCAAGTGATCCTCTTGTAGTGATACCCTGACACAAATAAGCCCACAAATATTCTTCTCGTTTTCATGAGGTGTCTATTAAATTCGGATAGTATGGAACACTGTGTCAGTTTACTAAAAAATGAAATGTAAAACGGCATTAAAAGGTTAAGAAGCTGCCTATTTTAATTCCTCGTATGTACAGACAGGATAATCGAAAGGGATTTGACAATTGACATGTGAATAATTGGTAATTGAAGCAATGAAGGAACTTGGAGACTTTGATAAATAATATTGTCATAATATACATAGAGCAATTAATTAAGATTTAAACTATATTATAATTAAATCTAGTTTTAAATACAATTATCGTGTACTTGACGACAACACAGTATAAATATATATTACAAATACTATGCAGGTTTTTGTTTTTTACGATACGACGACTACTCTGATGATCTATGAAAAATACATTTATTTACAAGTAAGGTTAATTCTTCCATTAAAGCAAGAGAGGAAAGAAGCTTTTATTGTGGTACGTTTAAACAGGCAGACACTTCTATAGATAAATTATATTATCAAGTTTTAATCAATGTTCACACGTGCGTATGCATCAATCGTTAGTTAGCATTTAGTTAGAAAAATACTCAGCCGTCGAATTTCGACACTGATACTTTTCGATGACGATGAAGGACTAATCATTTCTTAAAATGAGACGGCGAGTATGTTTAAAAAAGGGGACATACTTTACTCTGTGTAATTACTGATAATTAAAATGGGCTAATTAGGTTAACTATGATTACGATATGCACTTTTATATATTAGAGAGAGAAAGAGAGGGTAAGTAATTTTATGATAGAGGTTTAAGTGACTCGGTAGGTTGGATTATTCCTTAAGATTAAGTGTAAAAGTAATTATAATAAATAATAATAAAAATAATAATAATTTAGTAATAAGGATAATGATAGGGATCGTATAAATATAAAATATATATTATTATTATGTACAGGACACGTGGAGTATTTATTGACAACTTCTGAAGTATTTGTTTATTGACGTATCTGAACTATTCTGAATTACTATCTGTTATAATTAGTTGTATAAGAAGTACTTTAAAAGGTAATAAAATCTACTGCTTGTGCCATGATAAGGAATCACTGTCTTGCTTCTCAGTTTCTTATTTCTACATTTCAGGAGACAGGAGAATTGCTATGTAAACTATAATCTGTAGGAATAATTGATACCACTACGACTTAATTGCAATTAATCATGGCTTTCATTAAATTGTATATATAGAATATAGAAATGGCTGCTTCAGGTACATGGCATCTTTTGAAGTCTTAAACGATATGATGGTACCTTTCGAATCTCCAACTCAAATTAAGTAATTGAGTTAGAATGTGTCGCTTTTGAGCTTTAATTTTGTTAAATTAAATAGGAATAGAATAATTTTGAATTCAATAACCTCGAAATTTATACAACATGCATTCATACTCATGAATATGGTTTTTATAAAAATAATAAAAATTATCGAAGCTCGGCCAATTGCTCCCTCCACGTCGTCTTAAAACGTCAAATATGTTAGTCCTTGTCGTTGAAGAGTTGGCTTCGGAGTCCAAAATACTTGACCCCACCACGTATTAAATAAATGCTCAATTTTATCGAGGACGCAATTAATTTCATCAGCAGCCAAGTTCATCTGTTCATCCTCTCGGAGGGGAAAGTTCATCCAAAGAGGAGGCAAGTTAATCTAAAGTAAAGAAGGGGAAATTCCTCCTAATTGGAAGGCAAATCCATATTATTTACTAATGGCAAATCTTAATTTTTATGTCCTTCAGTTTTTTTCGTTTTGAAAAGTTGGAAATTGCTTTGGATTGAATCTTGGAGTGCCCCGTGAAAGTAAGGAAATGTTAAGGTGAGAGAGCGGGAAGAGGGTATCCGAGACCAAGATTTAAATTCTAACAACTTTGTGGCCAAATATTTATATTCAATATTCAATATTCCATTGTCCATGCTCGTAGGAAGCAGCAGAGCACAGAAGAGACGCGTCCTGTCGCCATCCAATATTTCATTAAAGTCAAAAGTTAAAGTTTGAAGTTAGTTAAACTAATTAAATTATTACAAATCATTTGATCTCAGGACAGGATTTAAGCTTCCGCTTTCGGCTCCTTCCCTACAAACAACCCAACGAGTCAACAGCAAACAAAACCAATAAAAGAAGAGAAGACAGACAAAAGACAAAGAATCGGGTTCGGAAATTAATTTAAAAATAAATAAAAAATATTTACATTCCACATTCAAATTTCTGAATTCATCAATTCACAATTCACATTTCGCATAGTTGATAGTCAATAGTGCATAGTTTGTAAGTTTTGATTTTTGTAATTCTGAATTCACAACTTCACAAGACACAATGCACAAGAACGACAAATTTGAAATGATGAATGATGAATTGTTGAGTCTAACTCAACCTACTAGATAAGTGAGTTGAGGTAGCCTCAACAAAATGATGAATGAATGACAAATGAACTGCTGTTGACTGTTCAGTACAAGTTCAAAGTTGTACAATCTATGACATATGTGCTATTACATATTATGACCTACAACACTGCACTGCACACTGACTGTGGACTGTGGACTGAGATGAGCCATGTGCCATGCATTGATTGATTGCAGATTTGAGATTGGGCACAATACCAACTGCAGTACACGAAACACTTATCATATCGATTCAATATTTGATATTTGATATTCAATATCAAATATTTTGAATTTGATATTCATAATTATGTGATATGTAATAAGGGCACAAATCAACACAATTCACAATATTGAATATGAAATACACATGCAATATCAAATCAAATTCTGAATTCAAATATACAAACAAAATAAAAATCAAATAAATACAAAATAGGAAACATGAAATATGAAATTTGAAATAGTACAATGCACAATGAATGGGGTATTAAATTGCAATACAGAATTGATTGGGCTCTCCCCTCTTTTGTCTTCAGTTAGCTCTCCAGTTTGCGTCGTGATTCTTGATATTGACACTAACTATTGGCATACTCATAGCTACCTAAATCATCAAAAAAGTAATGATCATTGTAATAGTTATTAAAAGTAAAAGGTATTGAATAGTAAAAATAAAAAATAATATCGACTGTTTCATTTAATTCTTGTAGAAATCGGATATTTGTTGTATTGAGGTTGCGGGGGGCCAGTAAGGAGTCTTGGGTCACTGCATATATTCCGTCAAAGTCAACACAAAAGGATTAATAAACAACAACAAGGTAGTCTGCACTCGATATGCCTACTCTTGGGTCTGAAAATGGGGGTGGAGGTGCTGGTGCTGCGGATGGCACCGCCGAGGAAGAACTAAATAACTTTAAACTGTGGTGCGACGAAGATATTCCCCTTGGAATTGCTGATGTGATCAGACCCGAGCTGCAGTCTAATTATGGTCGAGACGGAAACTCCAGCAAGGATAAACTAGGATCAGAGGGGAAAGAGGGATTTCGATCCGGTTATTATCGGAGTAGAATGTTTGTTAACCAAAACAGCAAACATAAACAGTGAGTTTGAATACTGAAAAAATCAATTCCAAGAAAAGTCTGTTGGAAATGTTTTTAAGAATATCGGAGTTTTTTTTAATTTTTTAATAAATATTTTAAGGTCTAGCCAAGACAACGGTCATGTGACATCACTGGATGTCACTGTTGGAGGGACATGTTCATCATGGGATGTTCCACTTATGGGAAATTCGCCTAAAACCTTTATAACGGACACAGATTTTCTGATGTCTTTAAGGCCTGAAAAAGTATCCAAGAATACCGATGCCACAGAATGTGCTCATTTTGTGGTTCATACGAACTGTCAATGCACACCAGATTGTGTTATTGGCGTATGTACAAATTGTTACATTGTCTTTTGTAACATTGACTGTCTTAATGCAGGGTAAGTAGCTCAAAGTGGATTTAATTTTTTCTGTACCTAGGTGATATTCCATTTAATGCAGGTTCAAACGTTACATTTTCTGCCCTTTAATTAACTGAAGCGGAACCTTATCATTACAGAATATCTGGAGGTAACTCTACAATATCATCATCGTCAAAATCGCAACTCGAATCCTTTGGTGGAGGCAACTATAAAAACACTTCGGTGGGAAGAGTGTTGCCCAAAAAAAATATTTCAACTGTTCACCCTGGATTTATTACCAAAACTAGCACCGAGTCGTCAGGACCTGCAACTGCGTGCTCATTTGACGGTGGAGTTGAGTCAAACAACAACTCAGGGCGACCTCTAAAACCATTTACTCCCCCAGGGAATCAGCACAGTAGTAGTTTGAATGGATTTTCTTCGGACTGTAAACAACTGATCTCGACTTACAAAACCCCGACAAGGCAGCTCGACATTGATCACAAAACACCGCCTTGTCGTAACTACGATAAGAAAAAATTCACTGGCCTGGAAAGTCACTCTTATGATAGTCAGAAAATATCTACCCTCTCCCCAGCAGTTGTAAAACCAGCCCAGAAACCTGTCGCTGGGATATTTCGACCTGCATCAGGTTATCAGACTAGTTTTCAAGAACTTCCAAAAAGATCGTTTACAACAAGACCTTTAGATGAGTTTGAGCTAGGAGGAAAGGGTCACTTTGAAAATATAGAAAATGAGCCAAGTAAGAGCGGACCGAGTGCTGGCAAAGTGACCATTGATTCTTCAGACAACTACGAGTTCTTTGGTTCCCCCCGAGGAAGGGGCAAGGACAAAAACCGGGAGTCGGCTCGTCCATTTATGCCAGGCTACCCCCGTCCTCCTGAACCAGCTCGCCGGTATGGCGACAGCCCAGGTGCTCCTGAAAAAATTAGTCGGGACCGGCCAGACTTGAGCAAAAACTACTTCAGGACCGAATATAACGGTATCCAAGACAAAGTCTTGCGGGATCCTCAGAATCAAAATAACTTTGATTTGGCCAAGGAACCACCAGTTTTTCGTGGAAGTCGGGGACGCGGCATACGGACGAGACCAGTCCGAGATGACGCAGTTTATGCTGCTCGAGTGGATGGTAACGTACAGGTATGCGTTTTTCTATGTTTCAATACACATGAATTAAAACACATTCGAAAGCTCTCCGTCCACTTTGTATGTTTTTGATGTATCGTATCCTTCTTAATCCTACAACTTTAATCCGTATTAAATAATTGCTAACAAGAAGCTGGATTTTCCAATCCCAATCCTGAACTCCTTATCACTCATTTATGCGGGGGCATTAATATTAAGTGATTAAGTCCTATTGTTTCACTCCTTCACTTTCCATTAAAAACGTGTATTTCTTTGTTTTTCGTAATAGGTACGACTTACAAAGCCACTACGAGGTGTCAATGATAAACGATCTTCTGAACTAGATCTGAAGGAAGTCAAGGAAGTTATTGTCATAGAAGGAGCCATGGAACTCGAGCGAGATCTCAAAACATATTTAAAAATTGAAGCAACGGAAACTGAAATTGAACGTAATCCCAGAGGTTGGAAATGTGACGTATTCAGAAAGCGAACCCCTATATCGGATGACGATGACTACGACATAACTACGATGGGTAAATATGACTAAGAGCTGAATCCTCGTATTTGCCCACCAAACCAAGTTTAGCTTAACCTGCTAATTAGGACAACTTTCGGACGACTTTATTTTTGTGATCTTTTATTCTGACTAAAATTATAGGCGAATGAAAAATATATCTTGTTTTTATAAGATTTATTAGGTATGAGTTTGTCATGTTCAGATACGTTCAGAGTCTTAATTAACTCACATTCATTGTCCTTTGTATGTATGTGTTTTACTTTATTTTGTGCATTTGGATTTCGGGTTTGCCAATTCTTGTAAAACATTAACCCATTCTACACAAGTACATAGTATAAAAATATATTGACATACATGGTTTTTGTTTGAAGACATGTAATTGGACGCTTTTTGACTCTTGATTATTTGCACGTGTGTTAATGTTAATTTAATGACCAAAAAGCTATCGAGTGATTGAATCCATTATTAAGTGTTGAAAACACTTTATGCGAATGACCAATCCGTCTGTCTGTCTGTCTGTCTGTCTGTCTGTCTGTCTGTCTGTCTGTCTGTCTGTCGGTGCGATAACTGGCGAACGGCTTGACCTACGGTCACCAAACTTTGTACACTTGTTCCTTGGGTCAAGAGTGAGGCTAAGTTCGAACTTGGGTCAAATCGGTCACACCCCCTGTCCCCCATAAATTAACCCCCCCAAAAAAATTATTAAATCAGTTCAAAGCCCTTACTCATTTTAAAACTGCCGCTTAGTTAGTTTACATTACACTCTATGTCTATTATCTATACATGATAATACCCTGAAACTACATTTCAGAGTGCGAAACCTCGGCTTTTTGGGGAAATTGAGATACGGGGTTTAAACGATTCCCATGAGTAATAGAACATCTTTTCCGCATACGGGACCACTCCCACTGACACCAGGGTGCAAAACCCGGGCTTTTTGGGGGAAATTGAGATATGGGGTTTAAACGATTCTCATGAGTAATAGGACATCTTTGACGTATACGGGACCACTCCCACTGACACCAGGGTGCGACACCTGATGTTTTCAACACTTGGTTACGCCCGTTACATCGGTTTATTTATTTTGCAAGTCGCTTGCCCTGCCGTTAGATTTCTCTAAAATACATTGTTATAATGCAATGCTTAAATTTCAAAATCATAGCATTTGGATTTTGCTAGTCGCGTTGTTTGAAAATCCTTACTCAGCGTGTCGTTCTCGTTAGTACATTACAACTTATCCTTAGCCAATCTGCATGTATCATTTTCCGCGTAAAGTTGGCTTTGGCATCCCAAGAATGGGGAGTAAGTGATGAGGACGATAAGATTTACTAATGAAAATCGACGATTGATTGATGAGTTATCCAGAACTGATTAGTGTTTCTGAGGAAAGGTAGGGGAACTGGAATGGCATTGATATGCAAATTAGGATAATACATACTCATAATAATAAATATCTAAAGGACGTTGCTGTCGTCAGTCTGTACATTTACTTTTGACTGAATTGGGTTATAGAAATATTAGAATCCTGAATGAAGGGATAGGAAATAGGATGCACGGCCTCAATTTTAATTTACTTAATTAAACCCCTGCATGTGCCCTCCATAAAATAAACCCTTCTTCTTAAGAAGAAGACGTCTGCTATCTCCTCTGATTAGGAGAAATCCTTATCACTGTTCCAACTCAAACAGTCAAACTGGCCAATAATGATGATAGATGAGTTATGAGTTTATTCCTAATTTCGCAGATCCGAATCATAAATCATAGCGTCTCTGTATGGATAGCATATAGCAGATTTTAAAGTTGCTCATGGAATGTCATCGATTATAGTTTATAATCATTCTAGATTGTTCTATACAGAGATATAATTCTTGCATAAATATTTTGTGCCTGCTCATAGTGCTCATGCTGGAGAAGGATTAGAATTTAGAAAGATGTACATTTTTCTAGATTGAGTTGAGACTACTGCCTTGCTTGCCCAGCTCGATTCTAGATTGCCAATTTCCAAGTATTGCATCGGGATTCGGGATCGGAATTTCAGAAGATCCAAAAATGCAAAAATATTCAATACGACATAATTGGAATTAATTCCGAATCAAGCAAGCCAAGCAAGGGAGAAGAGAGCCGACTAGTAGAGTATTTTAGACGTTTATTTCGAATTTCGGCCATCAGCTGCTGATTGTGTAGGACTAGTAGGACTCGAATTCTGGCAGGTCAGACCGCATTGACCGCAGACGCCAGAGCAGAGATTACTCTTTAAAATTCATTCGAAATTTACATTATTACACTTACTCGTGCGAATCTTGAATATCTATCGTCTATCAGGAGTTTTGTTTATTTGGAGGGACCTAAACAATTACAAAAACCAAGGCAAGGCAACTAAAGTACATTTTTTAGCATTTGAAATTAAAGATTTGAGTTCCACTGTATGTACATATAATATTCCTTGTCGAATCGAAGGTGCAATTGGTACATTTAGGGAACATTCTTCGTCTGTCTGTAAGGCTGTACTGTAACGCCTGTCTGTAACGGAACATTTGCAAATATTCAATATATAGTAGATCTATTTCAGATAGATTGGAAATTCCAACTTTCAACAGCTCGGCCATTCATTATGGCACTGGAGTGGCAGAGGAAATGATTAAAATTTCTGAATTGAATTTCAAATATTGAATATTATTCCGAGTTTGACATTTGACTTCCAAGTTTCAAGTTTACATCATTTCATAATTTTTGGGTTGAATCAGCTGATGCATGTTGAGTGCTCAAGTGAAAGGGTACAAATGACAAAACATTATTATTATTTTGCGTATTATTTTTTAATTTTTTTCGAGTGAAAGAAACCACGAAAGGAGAGATTTTAAAATGGTGGTAATTGGCAATAGCAGGAACTGTATATCGTTCCTGTCTCCTTCTTCCAGTTCTTTCTCAAAGGAAAGAGTAGGACAAAGAAGAGAGAGAGGCTTGGCTGAGGCCTCTTCTCATCCATCTCTTTCAGCACAAGCCTCCCTTTGTGAGAGGAACAGAGACGGAGGGATAAAAGGTAGGGACAGAGGCTTCAGGAACAGCTGATGTTGTAGAACAAGCTCCGAATTGCTATCCTAGCTTCTACAAATCTCACAGGTTCCGTATCCGTTGCCAAAACCTGAGAGCTAGAGTTTATGACAAAAGTGGTGGTGGGTGGTCTTGTGGTGGATTCGGCGTCTCTTTTTTACTCTCCCTCTCTCTCTCTCTCTCTCTCTCGTTCAATCTCTTCCTCTTCCTTCCATTTTGGATCCTCTCGTGCCTCATTCACTGCGTAGTTTCTGGTAGACTATCACTCTTCAGTCTCCACCGCACCGGCTCCACCATTCCCCTTTTCGCTGTTCAAGTTGAAGCATCAACTGCAGAGAAATCATTTTTTGCATTGTGATTCAAAATTCGAAATTTGCTAGCGAATAAAAGTAATCCCCAGAGTAGAGAGAATTCACAATTCATCCCGACCTGCCTTCATTCTCAGTTCTGTTGGTCAGCAGGGGATTCAAGTCAAGGCATTGCAGCTGAAGCGAAGGAAGAAGAAGAAGAGATGGCCGGAAGTGGTAAGGGCCCCATGGTCCCGATTAACCATGACGTCGATGTCCCCCTCGGTGTCAAGGTTATGGTAAGTATGGATGGATCATCATTTAAATTAATTCTTTGTACTTTTCACTTCACACTTCGTTATTCATTGTTTGTGCGTAATTTCAATTTTGAATTTGTGATTTTCATTTCACATTTATTTTACATCACCAAAAGGCAGCTTTGCGTTTGCATTGTTTGCACTTTGAGCTTATTTTGTCTTTAGTCCTTATGTCGCCTCATAATGTTCATGTGTTATGCCTTCGGTCGGCTTCTTGTATTTTGTACTTGATATTTGAAGGTGGAAGGAAGTTGTATTTTTACAGTCCACAGCACACAGTGAGACAGTCAGTTCACAGTTTGTCTTTCAATTCACAATTTTGAATTGTAATTACGAATTATGAATTAGTTTGTAGTCTTCTGTGTGCTGTGTGCCTAGCTTTAATTCGACTCGACCGACTGGCGATCACGATTTAAATTAGCTAATTATTTACTTTATAATCAATTTAACAGATGCGAATAACTCACATCAGTTCCCTAGACGCGATATATCTAACGTGGAATAATGCTCCAAGGTATCACGACCCAGAAAAGTTGAATGCCCCGGATCGAATTCTGAAGAAGAAGTCCAGTGTACGGGTAGAAGACTACTGCGTGGTACATCACGAGGGAGACATTCTCAATAACGAAGGTTATTGTAGAGCTCAAATTTTGTCAATAGAGGGGAATTCGTGCCAAGTTGAGTTGATAGACTTTGGACCGACCGTCACC
This sequence comes from Desoria tigrina, assembly GCA_906901685.1. NCBI lineage: Eukaryota > Metazoa > Arthropoda > Collembola > Entomobryomorpha > Isotomidae > Desoria > Desoria tigrina. The sequence continues at coordinate 3,133,062 of CAJQTU010000015.1, forward strand.
GTTCCGGTTACAAATCTTTGGACTTTACCAAAAGAGTATTACCAGCAGCGGAGACTCGCGTTTAGATTTGGCTTGAAAAATGTCAAGTCAACAGGCCATTCGAGCTCTGACTACAATGCCAGATCAATAATCGAGAACACGTTCGGGTTAGCAGGATATGCTATGGTCTATATTTCCAAAATTGTAAGCAATCCCCTTTTTATATTCTTTATACACGACTCGAGAAGTCCATAGTATGTCCAAGTATGTAAAACTGTAAATGGTGCTTCGTAATTTTTACTTACTTGTTGTCAACTCGTATCTTGGTTTCAGGCGACTCCTTTAAATAATATTAAAACAAGACGTTGGGGACGCCTATTCTCGGAACGCCAATACTCCGTTGCAGATATGCTTATAAAGGGCAATCTTGGATTACCAATGGAAAGTAAGTTGAGGCGTTGAGGTTTTGTATTCTTAATTGTTATTAATATTTTGTTTGAACCCTATATATCATTTCTTTCTTTTTTCAGAGACACAAAATGAGGTATTTAGAAACCCCCACATGTTTACCGATGTGACATATCGAGATGAAAAAGCAGCTGCCATGCGGACGCTAATGAGTGGGGAAAATTTTAAAGTAAGGGCCTACTTTATTTTTAATATTTTTATTTTTAAGTCATACAAGAGGGACACAAAAGTAACAATACACAAATTTGTGCTTCTATTAGTGCCGAATTCTACGAGGAGCTCAATCCCTGAAAAGTTTTTCAATTATCAGGGAGAAGGAAGAAGATTTAAATCTCAAGATTGAAGAATTGGTCAATCGGACGTTATCGTTGGGTCTCTCAGCGTACCACCCATGGATTTTAGGCACAGCTTGCTTGTGCTTAATTGAGCACTCGAACAGAAAGTGGTATGTATTTTGCTACCAATTTAATTACAGTCATTTCCACATCTGACATATCTAGGAATTACAATTGACATCGATAATCAATAATTTCAGGTATCGTGGACGAGTATTATTAATCAATGAAACCAGTGTAGCCCGCGTGAAACTTCTAGACACTGGGGAACACCAGGACATAGAAATGAAGGAGCTTAAAGAAATGCCACGTGCGCTCAAAGATATTCTGCCCCTCGCATATGCTTGTAAGCTTCCCCTGGAGCCTCAAACATCGGCATGTGTACCCTACCCAGGCTTTGCACCGACTCCAAATTTTCAATTGAATGATGCTGATCAATTGCGACGACTCTACAAGCTTAATGATGTCTGTTATGATAAGGGTTTGGTGGCTTGGGTCCTTGCAAATGTAAGTAACGATCGTTTCATTTTAAGCTCGTATTTGTCCAATGTCCCTGAAATATTTCAAGGCGTTATTGACGTATATCTGTACATTATTGTCTGTTTCAACCAGCAAGAGCGCTGTTTTTAATTCCCATGTTAATAGTTATTAGAGGTTGCTTGGTGACCTTAGAGACTTTAACATCAATTGCCAGCTAAGCTTACAGAATTTTCAGGGCTCTTGCGTTTTGAAACAGACAATAGTTTTCTAATGTACTTTGTGCGTAGACACTAATTTGATGTATATTTTACTTTACTAGTCGGGCTTCAGGGCAACAATCGATTTTAAGTTGCTCGCAAATCGAACCACGTATGCCTATGCACTTTTACAAATTAAGGAGTTAATGTGGGAAGGTGATGTCGAGCTGCTTCAGGAGATCAAAGATGAGGTTTCTGGCGACAAGAACATGAAGCTGTTAGAAATGACCGAAGATATGACGGCAAGTTCCATCTTTTGGTCGAAAAAGTTCAGGCCAGAGGAACAGGAAATTACTCCTACTGAAACAAAGGAATTCAAAGATTTTAACAATCTTCCATCTTCCATTGTTGCAATGGAATTAATGACTAAGGAGAAAGATCCTTGTGAACTTCCTGAATTTCACTTTGACAGAATCGAGAAACTTAAGGACTTAAATACATTGGTAGGTAGAGTATTTGTATTTAATCGTCTCATCGGTTTCAACATCTTGACGTTGGTCGAAGAGAATACTTGCTGTCCCCAACTAACTGAACTAGATACAGAAATTGAAGATTGGATCCGTTCAGGTAAACAAAGTTACATAATGGTTTTAATATATCTGTTTAAAAATGCATTAATCTTTATGACGAATTCAAAGTAATGTCGAATCGAAATTGACTTTTCTCTTTCTTGGATTCTTAGGAGAAGGAAATTTTAAATTAGGCGAGGTCACTAAAGTACACCATGTCGTACTTGCCCCATTCACCAAATCCAGATATTGTCGAGCAAGGGTGGAAGAGCTCAAGATAATTGGAGGAGTTAGAATTGCATTCTTGAAGTTCATTGAGCACGGAACTGTGGTACGGTTTCCCATGAGTGACTTAAAGCAACCCAATCGAAAAATAATGCAGGTCTGTATACTTGATCTTTTCTGAACTAAAAATTAAATTGGAATAAGAATACGATTTTTTTTAAATATGGGTCGTGTCTAGTTTCGCCAGTTAGTGCACTTCGTCAAATTAGATGATGTAGACGACGATGTCCCGCTTTTAGGGCATCATTTTTACGATCTTAGAAACTCATTGGATAAATTGGCAGTTCTATGTCGTGTGGTAAATTTAATTCTTCTAAATGTAATTCTTCTTGTCTTATTTGTCAGTTTAAGCTAATCCTAATTGATATATGAAACTTGTTAAGGTAAAAACGCAAGCTCGGTCGTTTCCGACTGTAATTCTTGCGGCTGGAAATGCGAATTTGGAGTTGCCATATACGCGACTATCCACAATGCTCAACGATTTAGCGATATGGCCATGGCAGCGATTATTTCATGCTATGTACACTACTTATCCGGAGATCAGTAAAAGTAAGGCTGTTATTACTGTTGCTTTCTTAATCAGATTTGTAAAATGCAGAGCTATATCGCAAAATCGTAATACATTGTTATTGAACGTTTGTAGAGTATGATTGGGGGCATTACGATATGCAAAAATTCCTGTTGGATTTCTCAGTGATGCAAGTGCTGAAAAGGTCAAATTGCGAGATGAGAGTGCAAAGAAGAAGTCTACGGGAGGGCTGGACCCTTCAGTTGTCCGGAGTTCCGGAGGATGGCAATCTACTTTATCAGCATCGAACGGTTCAAACGCAAATAAATAAGTACATCGAGAAAGTAGTGTGTGAATGCATGTCTTGTAAAGACGTTATGACATGTGAACATTTGTTGGCTGTCAAGTTCAACGATGGTAAGTTTCGGGTTATCAAGGCTGCAAATATCCTAAAGTCAGTTTTATACGTATACCTAATTATTGAGCGTTGTTTCCTTTAGCGCTGCAAAAACAGCAAGCGGCAGAAAAAATTTATACAAATTGTAACTGGCATCGATGTTTCTTCAACTTTGCCGAAGAGTCTCTGATGTGCATGGACTGCTTTTGGGAAGGTAAGCCAGAGAATGGTGAGTTCTCAGGATGCACCATCCGACGACTCCCGCCGGATTTTTATCAGGGCTGTCCGATCGGGTTGACTTGTAGCATAGATGGTGAGTCGCAATAAATAAGTTAAAATTTTCTTTGTGACACCAGCTTCAGAGTTTCAATGGTTCTAAAACTGATTACCTGAATATCTTGCAGTGAGTTTCATAAAGCGTGATCGCGCAGAGGAGATCGTGAACCTATACTTTCCAAGAGGAAAGTCTGTTTCTGTATTCCTTACGTCGCGTTCTCCGCAATATAATGATGATTTACCCAGCTTTACTGCTGAGATTCTCGGTTTAAAGCAGGCGTAAGTTATTTTTGTTTTATTACATGACAACATCAATATTATGAAAAGTGAAATCTGCAATCGATGTTTAATTATATCAATTTAATGTTTAGATTAATGAAGAGATTCGACGAGGACTACTTTCAATAGTTTGAACTGACATCAAGTCTGACTGGCTGGTTTAGCCGAAAAGTGTTACACTAGTTTGTATTTAAGTTTGTAACTTTAGGGCTCGTTAGCTCTTACATATAAAAACTATACTTGTCGAAGTTTTCTTTTGTCTATTGATTTTACGGATCATTTTGTTACTTACGTTAGTGATCTGAATTTAAAAAAAAATATCAACTGTTTATTTAGAATTTTATTTTTTACCGATATGAAAATAAAAACGCGTTTGTGTCAAATATAATTTTGATAAAGCGACCATTTCTTCAATCTAGCCCTAATGTTCCGTCTCAATTTGATTAGTGAAAGGTGCTGTATTTGTAGTGCTCGAGCGACTATGCAGTATTCGGTGAAGTTTTCTCGAAAACATGAAATCTTGTAGCAATCTGATGGATTCCTGTATTCATTCAGAGGGAGATCAGATCAGGCTACAACTGCTAAAGATTATATAGGTTTGTCTTTTAAATTAATTGTTTGAAAGTCGCCTATAGCTATGGAGGCGAAATGACGTACTGGTCAATTTATTGAGTGGATTTCGACGAAACTGCGATTTATTTCTTATATACTGGATTGTTTTCCAGAAAATCAAATTACAAAGGGTTAGTGTACAACATAACCATACATTACTGTAACGTGTAATTTGTTATTACGATTAATAGATAAATAACATAATCTCACTCTTTCTCTGCGTCGTAGTAGTTTACATATATGGGGAACTTAAATTAGTAGGGAATTACTGATTACATAAAACCATGGTTTAGTAGCTATATATTTATGTAGATGACCGATTTCGTTAACTCCAATGATGTGTGAAGTGTTGCCGGTCTTTACTATAATGCAGTTATGTAGGACTCACCACTTGACATGCATTTTTGTTAGGAATCAATACGATAAAAAATCTCTTATTTGCTACACGATACTGTACTGTAGTACGTACATACGAAGATATTAGTGGTAGTAGAAAAGAATCTATTAAGATTGATCGGCTGCTCAATAATTGTCTAAACCGGAAACGCTGATAAGTGTCCAGTTGTTAGAAAGTGTTTTTGTATCAATAACGATACAAGTCAAAGATGATAGTCGTTAGTTAGTCTGATATTCTAGTCGTACACAACGATCAGTAGAACATGAAAAAATGACTTATAAACGAACAAAATTTACAATTAACTAGTATAGAAACATACAGAGATGTGTAAATTGTCGCATAATATAATAACTCTTTTTCAGGTCTAGAAAGTACATTAATTTTTTCGACTTCTTCGGAATAATCGACTAAAGAAACCCCGTTTCTTCCCTTGTTCCGAAGGTCCCGTTTCCCGACTCGTTATCGACTGCACTTCATCATCACGATATTCTGGGATTTCTCTTATCACCGTTTCGGGCTGCTTATCTGAAAAAGTGAGAGGTTTGCACTTATTAGTTACAATTCTTAACTGTTAACAACGTTTAAATCGAAACTACAGTTAAGCAGACTGGAATAATTCGGACCTAAATTATTGGTACAAAAAAACTTACTTCTTCTAAACTTGTTGAACATGTTCCTGAATGTGGTGGAGCGTCTTTGGCTGGTTGGAGGCCGACAGTTCAAAGGCAACGTTGAGGATTGTCCGCGAGAGGAGAAGCTCTTGGTGAACCTCTCCTTGCACATGGCGTCCATGAGGTTTTCCTGGGATCTGCTGGCATATCCTCTGCCAGTCGAGTTGACGGTCAGCAAATCTATTTACAGGCACAAGGGAACGTTAGAGTCAAAATCATATCATTTTGTGAAGTATTGTATAGCCTCATGTGATCTCACTCGGAATATTATAGGATCCTGGAATCCATGTTGGATAATGATAAGTTTTCTCTTTCCGAGCACAAATATGCCATTACTTGATAAATTATGAGTTTCTAGAAAAAACCGAGATAAAACAACTTCGAATGACACAGAACAAACAGGAACTATCGAATTCGATATCATACTATTGATCTACTAGCATATTGAACTGAGGACAAGTGCTTGAACCTAGGATTAAAGAGACTTGGATTCTTTTGACCCCACGACAGTATCAGATCGTGTTCGGAGAAAGGATTTTAAACGTCAGCTTAACAATTTAACATGGTTAATAACGGTTTGTAATTACAATAAAACGGTAGCATATTCAGACTGCTCATAAATTTTCTAATCATCCTACGTCCAGCTTTAAATGCTTTTTAATGACCAAGCCCCTCAAAATCCGATTTTACCCCAATCTTTATCGAGGTTTATCTAAAAAAGCATTCAGTCGTTATCTAATTGGTTTCTAAAGGCCGGGTCTTCCGATTCGACTCATTTTGAAGGCCTTAAAAACGTTCAAAAATCTTAGGACAAACCTTCATCAAAAGGACGGTCGTACAAGGCCCAAATATTCCTCTTGTCATGAATGAACTGGGAGACTTGAAGATGATCTTCAGGACTAGAACAATTCTTGCTGTTCGTGATTCTCTGGGCTAGGAGATCCAGGGTCGCCTTCCCATCTCGTACGTTGTTCGTATTATTCTGATGATGGTGGTGGTGGTGGTGATGATGGAGATTCCCGTTATTCCCAAGCCGGTGCGTCCGGGATTCGGAGGGGATGAGATTTTTGAGAGAGGCTGCGAGGGGGGACAGGAGGACTGGATTTAGGATTTGAGGTGGCGGAGTTGGAATGAATTCCGGAGGCAGTTCCTCCGACTCTTCTCCAGTCAACTCTTCGTCCAGGATCTTATCTTCACCCAGGAGACTGGAATCCCTCAATGCCGCACCATTACTGCTCTTATTCTTGTTTACTGGAGAGGAGGCATTCAGGTTCCCTTCTTCCGTCTGCAAAACAATTCAAAATAACAATAATAATAAGAACCTAAAAACCTCGGATACGGAGTTATCGAAGGCAGGAGATTCAGAGATTAGGGGCTAATCCAACGTCAAAGTAAAAGCTCGTGTCTAGCTCTAGTCTAGCGTGGAACATTCCATACGTCGTCTCTGCCAAACGGAATCTACTCATTGTTTTTAACGTGCGTAGGTACGTGTTGGAGGCAAATTGAGAAATCTAACTGTTTCGGAACGGAGAGATCCACTGGGGATCCTTATTTCACACATTGTTGGGGCTCTATTTCGGGGGCCAATCAGAAATAAAAAATACGTATTCAGCTCTAAACCGTTTCGCCTACAACTCGATTTTGGACTCTAATTTTAAGATGTTCTAATATTTTTCAGGTTGACTGGAACACAGATACTTGGTTCTCTGAAATTGTGTACTTTCATCTCGGAGTAAGGAATAACCTGCGGCATTCCGGAACCCTTAAACTATCACCACCACCAAGATTCTTACTCCAGAGTTTGGCCCGTGGAGCCGAAAGAATCGGTAGCCAGACTTTCGAAGAGGATACAAAGTATATAGGAATGTACAGACTATTGGATACTACATCTTCGGTATGGAATGAATTCGTCAAGAATGTGTGAACTCGACAACTGAAGAATTCGTGAAAGTATTTCACCTACCAGATTATCACGGCTTGAAAGGCTTAGGACTGTCACATTCAAGTCACTTGAACCTTCTTGGACTCGAGACTCCAGTTCCTGGAGTTCCAGAGGTTCTTCCGTCTTTGATGACCCCTCAATCTCCTCAAGATTCTGGCCTCCTGATCCGGGATCATTTGCGGGATCACTTCCGGTCGGGTCACCAAACTCATTATCGACACTTACTTGAGTGAGGAAGCATTGGTTATCGGAGAGGAAGGTCGTGACGACGGCATCGAGTTGCTTGGAAACTGTCTCACTTCGAATGTCCTTCACTTCATCCTCCTGGTCACGGGCCACCTCCTCCTTTACAGAAGACATCGTACAATTACCGGCATTATCTCCGTCTTCACCATCATCACCAGCTTGAGGGGAACCCGGTTGGGCAGTAATCTCGGGAGAATGTCCATCTCCAACCTCACTCGGCTCAACTGAACAAGGCTCTTCACTTTTCAAGTCTTGTGAATTAGAGTGGTCATGAATTAGTAGAGTAGTCGTAGTAGTGGTTGTCAAGGGCTTGTCGACGGGGTTAGTTGAGCTGGTAGCTCGTTTGAGTCCATGTCGGATAGCCGTGTCCATAATTTCCGAGACAAAGTCCTGTACATTATGGAGTGTTAGTGGCTGAAGAGAGTCAGGGTCGGCGGTGGTGGCGAGGACGTCAACGTCAGAAGAAATGTCGTCCTCGTCATTGTCCGTCTCATCGTCCCTTTGTCGCTTTCGTCCCTCCTCCGTCGTTCTAGAAATAGGAGAAGGAATAAGGAATGTCGTTCGGTTAAAGCTACTCGTCACCACCACCCGCTCCTCCTTCGACCCCTCCGGGTTCTCAACTTTCCCCACTTCCGGTTCCGTTTTTTGGAGGTCGGAGTTGTCTAGGGTTACAACCGTCACCAAATCACTTGTACTCTTCCTCTTGTTAGCGTTAGGAGGGTTAGCCGGACTCCGTAACCTCGGCCCTCCGGTGTTAATGGATTTAGTGTGTCGGAGTTGAGGGAGTTGACTCGTAAATTGTTTAGTGGGGCCATTAGGATTAGTACTTGGGTTAAGAGATGAGTTACTCCTACTGGCCTCGTCCCCTTTCGTTAGTTTCTCGTTAATACTACTGTCTGTCCCTTTAGGAGGACTTATGGCAACCTTTGACCCTTTGGGTAGGGACGCTGACTTCCCAATCAGTTCGGGTCCGTCAGTGAGGGAGATGAAGAATGAGCAGGGCTTCCTCATCACAACCGATTGGGGTTGGTTGACTAAGGATAGCTTGCCACTTCCGGTGCTACTGGATGTAGAGCCAGTCGAACTCCGTCCCTGTTTCTTTCCACTACTTCCGGTGACCATTTTTGGGATCCTGGAAGCCTGAGAGTTTGCCTGTTGTGGATGCTGGTACTGGACAGTGACGTTATTTGCTGTGATCTTCTGGTGATGATATGGCTTCGGAGAGTTTGCGGAAATGAAAGCGGCCATGTGGGAATTCTGAGAGAGGTAAGGTGAGACGGAGGTTCCTCGGTTTTTGTGGCTGAAGCTGATCTCCTGTTCCTCACTTTCACCTTCCAGGGAATCGTCGGAGAAGTAGTCGGGTTTCTCCTGACTTGAACCACTTCTCCGATTTACTGGAGCGGAAGCGGATTTAAGTGATCGATTGTTATGATGATTTGGAATCCGTCGAGAAGGTTCCCTCTCATAATCCACAATCTCCAGTTCCAACTCGGAGTCGGAAGGAGAGGACTCTTCTTCCGGCAAATGAACCGAAAGCCTCTTCAATTCATCGGGTGAAAAGGTCTCGTTCTCGATGAACTCTTCAGGCCATAAAAGTGGAGCTTCGTTCCGATTGATCATACTGAGATAGCCATCGTCCACGTCTAAAACTCCACTTCCGGGCACAGCTGATGCTTTGTTCTGTGCCAGTTGGTTCTGATGACCTCCTTGTCGCAGTTTAGCAGCGTTGACGACCGGACAGCCCTTGCTTTTGACACCCGAACTGGTGATGAGAGTGATGCTGTTGTTATTGTTATTGGTGACGGAATGGGTGGGACTGACTGATGCGGTGGATGAGTTTGTCGTCACGACGACACCGCTGCTGCTCGACACGTTGTCCTTTCGGCAATAATTCGGGTCTCCGCCGGAACTGCTGCTACTACTTCGACTAATACTACTCCCACTTCCGGTGCTGTTATTCTTGGCACTTGGTTTCATCATCATCATCATCCGCATCATGTGACCATTGTTCGGGCTCGTCCTACTCACGCACTTTGTCCCAACTTCCGGTGTACCGGACAAAGCTCCCTCAAGTTCCCCCTTCGCCCCTGACTTTTTGAGCTGAATGTGTGCACCATCCTCTTCAGTCCGACTACTAATCTCACATTGAACAGGAGATGAGGGAGAAGATCCTCGTCCGGACTCCGGACGACTGGCACATGGTTTCGGATTCGGCTTTGGTATTTTCCCAGGCGGGTACTTTACCAGATTCGGAGGACTCTGTTGATTGTCTGAGCTGGGGACTTGTTGTCGAACTCGAGGTTTGGGAATGGGTTGGTCGACGGCCGAGGAAATTGTGAAGCTAATGCTGGAGGAAGTTGACAGGCTTGGACTCTTCTTCTCGTCGTCAGTCGGGTCTTTACTCTTGGAACTGTTGGTCCGATGACTCCGAGCCTTGGCATTGTAATTCTGAGACGTTGTAACGAGCTCTTCGTAAATTTTCCGGCTGTCATCTCGCAAGAGGTTCTTCTTTTGATCTTTGATACTTCCCCCACGTGAGGATGAGGGAGAGGAACCACTGACAATCCCATTAACACTACTTCCCCCACCAGCACCTTCTCCAGAATTGCAGTCAGAAAGATCCGACTCATTCTTAGCCTTATCCGACGGGTCATCGAGGAAACAGGTTTTCCGAGTTTTTCGTAGCGATCGGGGCAAATTCTTCTCGGATGGGAAATTCCATTCTTCTTTCAAATCCCCGAGAGCAGAGCTGGAAGACTTGGAACTTTTCAGCCCCTCCGGGCTCTTGTAATTGTAGAACTCGTCCCCTCCGATCTCCTCGTTGTTGTAGTCCACGTCGGGTTCCGAGGGATAGACTTGACCCCGTGACCTTTCCTCTGAGGAATAGAGACCGAGGCTGATTTGCGGCCTCGACTTCCCAATCGAAGAGTAGATGGGCTCGTCAGGAAGGTTTCGACTAGAAGACTTGTCCGATGACGGGATTCGGGGTAGGATGATCTCGTAATTGCTTCCTTTGCTGTAAGTCCCCCCTGCCACCGTCGGTTTTGCATTTCCGGTACTGGTTTTTGACGATGATTTCAGGGCCTGTTCCGATGTCCACGAAGTCCCCGAACTTCGAGACGAAGAGGACGAGGAGTTTGGGAATTTGCCGGATATTGAGGAGGAAGTTGAGACTGAGGGGGAGACGGTCTTTCGAGTGGACTTGGTTGGCTTTGGAAGTTCGTTGAGGTGACTAGGGGATTTATTAGAACCATTAAATAACTCCTCATCTTTCCTTTGGACCGATGTTCCTCCGGCTTTTGCTAATTCAAGCTGCTGATCCTTTGTCGGGTGGGGATCTTCCTTGATTAGGACTAGCTTATCTGCTCGATAAGGAGGAGGGGACTGGAACTGTTCTGGAGATAAGATCGGCTCCTCGTCGTTGATGTACGGGAGGGATGGGTCGTCGAATTCTGCTATCACTTCGTCTAATGCGGAGATGCAGCTCAGGATGTCTTCACATCTGCGAATCAAAACGATAAAAAAATTAGCCAATTTAATTAACATTTTATTACTTACAATAAAATTCATTTTCTAGCATTTTTTATTAGAACATCAACACTCACTAGTCCCCCATTAAAGATACTCTTTAAATCCAAACTGACATTTAGTGGACAATGGACATAGACGTTGAGGAAATATCACGCCTCATCTATTCATACCACAACTATCCACAGAGTTACTCATGTATTGTGATGAATGTGCATGTGTATCCTGCTTAGATACAAAAACCTAAATAAAGTTGGGCATAATCGTCTACGCCCAATAAATTCAGATAATAAACCAATTTACGTTTAACCCTTTAAGTTAAACCTATTCCAAAGTTATAATGGATAGGGAGTTTGGGACTGGCACACAGACACAGTTATTTCTCTATAAATATATTTAAATTGTAGATGATTTAATTCTCTTTGGCCTTGCCCAACCTTAATTCCAATGAAATATGCATAATCTATCGTCGCCTTAACGTGAATATTTATACCTACGTCCAAATTCTATATAGATTATCTGGTAATGATGTCACAAAGTGCGGTAGAGTAGGGCAGGGTGGCATCTTATATTTACATTTTACATCTTAAAGAAGGCCAGTCTCATTGACATTTTAAGTTTAACAGATGGGACGTAGGAGATTTAAGAGATTTCAGACCGATATCAACATCAACCCAGAGACTGCAAATGCGGACTTATTTTTTAGTCTGCTTGCCTTAATTGTATTTGAATTTCTCGTTTGCTTTTCATAGTCTTGATTCTTGATGATTTAGATTTTAAATGTCCTGTTGATGGTCTAGAAATCATCCCAGAATTTATCGTAATTTTCGAAAAAAAAACCCGATAAAACTGAGATTTCCTGATTTTTAAGCTTACTAGAAGAGCAGGAAGATTTAGCATGATACTTCTACAAGTTCTAACTCCAGATGTGCTAAAAAGCAGTTCTATTCCAGTTTCGTATTCCAGAAGCCTCAGGTGGTTTTGGCAATAAGCAAATTGGGTACGGATTCCATAGAGAAATGAAAGCTGGAGCATTATGGGTCCTTTAGGGTTAATAATTAACTTTAATTTCTCTCCACAATCCAGCCCAACTGATCCTGGAACTGGAATCTCAGTCAAGTTATTTATATATTACGAGGGGAAGGGATTCTTCAAAATTTCAGAAGCAATTTAGAAAATATTATTATTGTTACTGCCTAACCTCAATGAAAGAAGTTCCATCTGTATGATTTGGAATTCGGGGGAATGGGGCAATTATTTCGGGATATAAACGACTCATCCTCTGATAGTCACAATCATCCTTAAATATGGATAAGGGAACGAGCACTTGCAAGCCTGACTGGACGAGGCTTTTGGAGGCGGAAATAGGAATCTCGTACAATCTAGTGCCGGGATTGCCTTAACCTGGTTACTTTAATGTTGAATGTTAATGGTAATGTTAATTCCCTCGTAGCCTCAATAATAATCTCTCTGGCTTTTGGAGTTCTGCACCGGATTCTGGCTGAGACCTCAGGATGAGCCACATATTACATTCAAACTTTAATGTTGATTACTAGGAAATTGGAGTTACGTACAGAACCGCAGGTGAAGCTGGATCGGAATAAAATTATTGTTGCAAATACTAGAGAGATGCAAGGCTCTTGGTTTGGGGCAAAGTGATGACAAATATTAGTAAAGTCCCAGTCCTATTCGACTCGCCGGGTAAAACTCGTTTCATCCTCTATTGCCAACCCCATGTTAATGCAAAATATCCTGTAATATATGCTGCTTTGCATATAAATGAAACGAGTTTTACCCGGCGAGTCAAAGAGTACGGGGACTTTACCAGGATAAATATTGCTACAATTTAAAACACCGGATGTTCGTCATGAAAAACCCTGTGAATTGGAGCACTGCATCCTGACCAGCGCTTTTGTTGGTACACATTTCGAATTGGAGAGGATCTCTGAAGTTTAGATTTCCATGGATAGCCCTGGCGAATGTATGTTGGAGAATGGATTGTGGATGGAAATGAGAGGCATTTGGAGGTGAGACACGAGGCTTTATTGGTGCCTCGTTGGTTAGAAATAATTGGAAACAGTTTACTCGCGAGACACATTCAAATGCCCATCAAAGGGATATCAAAGTATCGTAGATAACATTTTGAATCAAATGGTATTCGAATTCGAATCTATAAAAAATGTCCTGGGAAAAATACTTTGATTTGTTTTAGCAGTTGCCTTATTTTAATCATATAACAACTTCATTTTAATTTATTGGAGATTTTCAATTTCAATCAGAACGAGATATCTACAGGTGACAGGGGATTTGAAGAAATGGAGGTGTTGGAATTAAAAAATTATATGCGGACGGACAAATGGATGGACTTAATGTGTTCACATGAAGTGCTTTGTTGACATCTCTGCCCGCATACGCTGCTATCAATAAGTTCATATGCAACTGCAAATCATTTTGGAATAGCATACAAACTGACCAGTTCACAACACGGCTCTAAAATCGTCTGTAACTAAAACTAATGACTATTTAAAACCGTATTTTTCTCCTGTAGTTATACATTCGTAACGTGCGTGAAATGTCTGAAACGAAGCATTTCCACTCGACATTCGGATTTCAAAATCAGAAACGTAGTAATTAGCATTTCCCCAACGAGTCCATAAATTATTTACCCATAACATGAACCCATCAAAATGGCAAACTTTAATTGTACCACGAAATGGGAAAGGGTCTGAAGGGCGGATATTTGGTAAATGTCTATGGACTCTCTACCTCGGACCAAAAAATAATTGCTATTTTATTAGCCCACTTCTACTTTCACTTCGGGCAAGTAGGGTCTGTTGGGACATGAAATAAAGAACAGACTTTGAGTCTCTAAATGTTTCAATGTTTCACAGACGGTAACTTCATGATAATTTCATGACATTACTGAAGATAAATTATTGCCCTCTGCCAAGTCCCTGGCCAAAGATTGCGAAATTTCTGCTCCAAACTTTAGCTCCTCAGCTCTTCTTCCCAAACAGCCAAAACAATGAACAAAACTAATAATAATTACGTCGAAATAAAGCTGGTATCTGAAAACCCGTAAATCATTATTTCAGTCCCCCCGGAATAACTCCCCATATTTCACAGATTCCTGTCCTATGAATAAATCAACTACAGTTTTCTTCAAAATTACCAATAGAACATGCTAGTCTTCCATATTTGGCAAATAATCGACTGTCACTCTCCTATCTGAATACACGGGAGGAGTAAGAGTTTGGTCAACTGAAACTAGAACAGCTTTGAGACTCCTGCTAGGATTGCATAACCCAAAAGAACCAATTATCTTCTAGTAAGTAGCTGCAACCTATTTAAGAGCAATGAATTGCTGGCCTGTCGTTTCTTCAGAAAACTTTCTGACTGATTGCTCTGTAGAGAATACTATTAGAACCTGCATGTCGTAACAAAATCAATGGATCGTGGTTCGTAATACTGAAGATAGGTATAAGGAGGAATTGATTATTTTTAGTTTATTATTAATAGTGGTGGTGGTGGCAGACTCATCAGTCTTCCTTTGGGCAAGGGAACCATTTTTGGGACTTTTCGAAAGCGTATCTATAGCGGATGCTCCATATACGAATCTATTCATTCACAATTCATTAGAATAATAACATTGCAGAATCCACAACAATCCCCTCGACTAATAATCATAATCCTGATGAAAGTAACGAGTCCTCTACTCCCATTCAATGGGAACTGGGAACGTGGATAATAAATATTAAAATAATAATAAATCGTTTTAGGAAGTGCGAGGGAAAGGTACAAGTCAGGTCATTTTGTCAGAATCTAAATATCCACCTACACAACCGTACTCCCATAACAGTTCCCGTTCATTGCACAAAATAGCCTCATCACCTAGGGTTAGGGTATGAGCCTCACTTCCTATCTTCGAATAGATGAGGCAGAATTTAGAATATGCTCATCATCGTCAAACGATGTTTTTATTTTTATGTCTGGTCTCTTGTACTTCTAGAGTTGAAGTGTCCTGGCCCAGTTTTGTGAGCACTGGGGCTTAATGCTATATAGTTTGTACCTGTTTTTGTGAGTTTCGATTTCGAAATGCCAGGAACTTAACATCGTAGGTGTGTGAATTATTTATGATGGTGCTGATGGTTTTTGTTTTCCATCTGGATGATATAATGTATGTGGTTATTGGTTGGTTAATATTGAAGGCATAATAGCCCTACTCTCTCCTTTTGTTAACAAGGAGTAATTGATTGCACTTTGGAACTGAAGTGCTATATTTAGAATTCACTATTAAACTACTGAACATTTAGTGCCCTATAGAATCTAGATTAATATTGAGCTACTATACTGCATTCTGAACGAGGAGACGAGGTTGGGCCTAGTGTCACTTTTTAATCGATTTGTGGTAAGTTCCTAAATTCATTTCTTCGTGTTCTGAAGGTGTGTGGGGTTTTATTTGTTCCGAATTTTGGGATGTTATCGTGTCATAATAAAAGTGTGGCTTTATTCTGGAAAATATACACCGAAAGCAGGAAAAAAGGTATTGATTTAATAGGGTTTCCCTTGGGAGAAGAATTTTCTTAGGTTCCGGAAAGAGGTAATAGGTTATTATTAATACTGAATGAGAGTGTATCTATATCCAGAATATTGTTCCCGATTTCTATTGCACCTTGTATCAGAGCCTGTCAAATTGATTGATTGATAGGCGAACCTCGTCCGGAGTTGTGGTTCCGGTTAGTTCTACCTTAATTAATCATTCATCTTCCTTTAATGGCTTGTTTTGAGAGGCTGAAACCCTTTGCGTTGAGCGAGTTATTTTTAAGATCAAAGTTCGCTAATGGAGTTGAAACTGGCTTTGGGGTTGACTAAATCCAGCGGGTTTTATTTGTATTTTAATTTCCGGTGATAGTAAGAAATTCCTGTCTTTTAATGCCTGTAATTGCATTGTACTGGTACTTTCTGACGAAGGAATTAACGAAACAGTTATTATTTTTGGGGAATCTACCTCTAATTTAATTATAGGAACCAGAGTATCCCTGCGGGTTCCGTAATTGTTAATTAGGTATGAGGCTCGTATGTTTCCAACTGCCCCAAGTCAAGTTGTTCTACAAGCAAGTAAAGTAGGTCTCAATCCATATTGGGAAATCCGTCAGTCGTTGAGTTAGACAGTAAATAAACCCGTAAGTTGGAAGAGGTCTTTTTCACTTGAATCTACAACGCAGTTAGTAAATTGATAATCATCCTAGAGAAATAGTATCCATCGTTCAATTGCCATAGCTAGTGTTTTTAAGAAAACAGTTGCAGAGAACAGGGTTTCTTAAAACCATATTAGGATAACAGTCGAAAAGTTGACCCTTCTGCAATTGTGCTGGTTACTTTCAACTTATACAATCCCCATTTGGACCGTTGAGACAAGAGTCACTATTTTCAAGAATATTGGCAAAGGTGAGTTTAGAATTTAAATGGTTGACGATGCAGTTAAATTTTTAAGTGTCCGCACATGCGCGTACCCGTTTAAACACTACTTAAATTAGGCTGGGTTATTGAGCTTTTAGAGTGCAGTTTTTTATTTCCAAATTAACCTAACCTAACTTTAAAGCACACCTTAAGAGCTTTAGCTGCTTACTGACTTTATGGTTTTTTAAATTGTCGAAAAAAATTTTTATGCAAAAACTATGTGACAAAGAGATTTTGTTAACATTTAAAAAAAATTAAAAACTGATCAGAAGCAAACGTGTGGAATTTTGACATTGGAACCGGTGTTACCACGTTACCAGAGCCGTTAAATTGCTGCCAGCTTAATTTTTAAGCACACTGTACCCTAAACTCCCTTTACTGTTGATTGCCTCCGGTTTCCAAGTAATTCAGCCGAAATCACAAGGCTCTGGAAGACTGCATCTCTTCCCATCTTCGTCTAATCCAATCAAGGGAACTAATATTTTATACCTAATATTTGGTCCCCCATTAGCTATTAGTGTTAACGAAGCTAAGATTTAAGGACCATGAACGGACGTACACGAAGAGTCCAATCTACTAGAACATATAACAATAATATATAACGGGCATAAGCCTTACTTTCTTATGACCGTGAGTCCCATCCCCTGCAACCTCCATTACATATTACATCCTATTTTCCTATTATTAATCTCAACGAAAAAAGTCTCGGAGTTATAGTTAGACATTTACTACAACTTTCCAAGTTTGTTCCAACTTTTGCAGAACTGTTCCATTCAAGTCTCATCTCTCTTTATGGTCCACGACCTTGTTTGCCTTGGATTTTGGATTCAAACAATTTCAGACTACATGCTGTATATTATGATACTAGGCAGCCAGAGGCCCGTATCGGGCCATACTGGAGCTCAGCCGATAAGCAATAGTATTATAGTATTAGTTACCTTCAGAGTCAGACATACGCCCAAAACAAACGTGAATGCAGCCTCCGTATTCTGTTCTCTTATATTCTCTATCTATATGTCAACAACGAACGGACAGGACGTCAGAACTCCTGTTAACCTGTACGACACTACTTTAAAGTTTATTGCTATCCCGGAACCTAAAATAGCTTATGTAAGAGCTTTTCGGTGGAAGAAGAACATGTCATTTTTGATGAGCAAGCGAGTGACCGAGTTTTTAAAACCCTTACTTTTGGTTTTAAACAATTAAATTAAACAATGTGCAATGTTTTTAAAACAACACCTGCACCTCCACACTTTCTTTAAAGCCCTAAGAATGAATTTCTGAAGAGATTTCGATAATTTAAACAGCTTCAAAGGTCATAAGCTCAAAATTTTAACTTAACCGAAAGTTTTCACGGTGGAAGGAGATGTGAATCGCTATATCACACGATGATATAGAAATTTCGACGACTTTGAATATTTTAAGGTCAAGGTGTTAAATTTAAAAATTCCAACACAACCAAATGATTTCTCGGCGAAAGAAGTTGTCAATAGATATGTCACACTTAAATGTCGAAATTTCGACAACTTTGACCGTTTCAAGGTCAAGGGGTCACAATTTTAGAATTCCAACATAGCCAAAGCATTTGTCAAAGTACAACGGTGAAAAATCGATATGTCGCACGACCGTTTACGTACAATATTATGTTAGGTCAGGTTAGCCCAGGTCACAGGTCATGGAATTTCAAACGGTCATATCGCCTACGCCAGTTCAAACTTTTTTAAAGAATTTTTGGCTATTTCAGTTTTTTGTTTAGTCAACTCAGTAAAAAACGTATACCTGGAACATCAGTTACCCACAGACGGCTAATTTTATGTATATGGATAAGGGAACAGAATCGTGTAACCTACAACCTACCCCCACTGCACTGACAGCTCATAAAGATCGAGACACCCTCCTCAGAGACGGAGATCGAGATGGAATATAAACCGAGACACCGACGAGGGTCCCACGTGCCTTCTAAGCCATTTGGATTTTGGATACTTTTAAAAAAAAATCGTAGAAATTTCGCTTGTTTAAATTTCTAAAAAATCGGATGTATCATGTTATTTATTGAAATAAGTCCCCCGGAATAACTACCCCGCTTTAAAATGACTAAATTGGTAAGTCATAATCGGAACATCCGTCTAAAGTTTTACGGTCGTGAATTGGGAAGTATTTTCGGGGATTGGAAATCACTGTCTAAAACTACGAAAAAATACTATTATTTCCGAATTAAAAATCGTTTTAGTTCATAGTTATCTTCTTATCATTATTAAAAATCGCCAAACTCTAGAAGAATCTGTAGAAGACTGCTGAAGATCATTTACATTTCAAATAGCCACAGATGCTTCTCTGATGATATGCACACGGCAGTAAAAAAAAAAAAAAAAAAAGACTAACACAGATGTATATGGATTCTCTTGTTGAGTAACTATAAAGTAAGTTATTACCCACGTTTTTAAACCATTTCAGAATCTTCTTTAAAAAAAACTTTTAAAAAGTCATTGGGGTTTTATTCAGCAAAAGGGAAATTTAATATTCCGTTGCACATTAGCTCAAGTCACATCCTCTAAATCCCTCCATATTTCCATTTCAAGTCGAGAAATTTGTCATTTATACCCCGTTTTATGGCAGAATTATCCTAAACCTTCTGCCAGGACTGAACCTACAAAACATCTTCCTCTCTCTGTAAATGAAGGAGAGTTGGATCATAAGACTATCAGGTAACACGTCAGCAGAATGCACAAAAACCGACGTCTCCTTGCATTTTAAGGCTTGACTTTGTATCCAAATTGTAATTTAAAGTAGAAAACACATAGCTTTGTCTAGCTACTGCAGTCGTGCAATATTCTAATCTGTTTGTATGTTGTCGCTTTAAAAACAAATTACTTGTGACTCAGAAAGTTTAAAACCGGGACAAATTTTAAATAGGTTCATCAAGCATGAAGACACGGTTAATGAGCCCTCATTACAGACGACGACCTCTTCCTCAATCTCCACCTCAAAGTTTCATCTTCTGGGACTCTCTTAAGGAATCTCTGTTCTTTAAAATTTAAAAGCCAAAGATTTAAAGAGTTTAAAGCCCGTTTTTTAGCATCAGACACATGTCTTATCATTAACACCATCCGTCAGTCTGACCAAGTCCTGTTGAAATTCGAAATTTTAAGGGAAATTATCATCCAAGAGCTTACTAATGACTTTAGATGGTGTCTAAATAACCAACCCCCTCTTACTCTGTTGAAGTTATCGAATGTATAGGTGTATATAGACAGAGCCTCGTAGTTTTTTATTTCTACAAAACGTGCTTTTTTCTCAGTTTATTAGTAATTTAAACACTAACAAAGGAGCCATTTACGGAACCACATGATATGATGCAAGAGGAACAGATGCTCGCCGAATTTTGATTCAGACTCATTAAGGCAGCAGACAATTTTATATCCTTGCATTTTTATTGGATCTATAGGACCTAAAACTCATTAAATCCTTGTCTCCATAACTGAAGGGAATAAAATCGTTAAAATTTATTCTGTACGCCTTTAGGATTCGGCACATATGCGGTGTTGGTGTGGCTGTTGGTGTGTAGGAAATAGATGACTCATTCCTATTTGGCCTGTTTGTGAGGATGACAGGATGGATATATTTATTATATTACTAGCCTATCACGGACGCTTCGCGTCCGCTCATAGTCTAGGAAGGTGCCTCTTGGAATAGCAATGTCAGGTTTTAAAAAATCATAGCCGTGAATGTTTCCGGCTCAAATAAACCGTCCAACGTTGTAGTAATGTATCGTAGATGTGGCGTTTTTATAACGTTTTATGCACATCGAAACTGTTCTTCAACATGTTAAACGTGAAAACTGTGTTTTGAAATGTTCAAAATATATACATTTTTGAAAATCTCACATTGCCCCAATCATAGAGTTAAGTTACATACGTTTTTTTAAAGCGCTTGTTCATAGCATTCGAATGACGTATCACACATATAGGTTTGTAGTTTGACCTCTTTGACCACTCCCCACTGGTCAAGGGGTGATCCCACCCAAAATTTATATGCACCATTGAATAGCCATTGACAATAGCTTACCATCGATGTCGATCGATCACACATGGGGTGTTAGTATTTGAAAAAAATGCTGACCTTTGACCTTACCTCCTTGACCTTTGACCTATATGGCCCAGAACGAACTTGACCTCCGCTCTAACGTCCTTAATAAGTTCCCGAAAGAAAAAATTAAAATATCGAGCCGTTCGCCCGTAATCGTGCTCACGGACGGACAGACAGACGGACACCAGCTCATTCGCATAATGTATCTACGATACACAATAATTTGACCGTTTGACCTTTACCGAACGCCAGTAAGGCTGAACCCTTTTTAACGGTTGCCCTTAGCTCTTAAGAATGATTTGATGGAATTCAAACTTTTAGACAACGCTGGGTCGTGAGATTTAAATTTTGTGGCCCATAACTACTATAAGAGGGATTTAACAATTTGACCGTGTGATCTTTCCCGAACGCCAGGATCGCGGAAACTTTTTTGACGGTTTGCGGTTACCCCCTAGGCAGGATTTAAAGGAATTCAAATTTTTCGACTCTTCTGGGTAAGGTCAACGGATTTGAATTTTGTGGCCCAAAACTACCATAAGTAGAAATTAATAAACCGTCCAACGTTATAGTAATGTATCGTAGATGTGACGTTTTTATAACGCTTTATGCACATCGAAACTGTTCTTTAACATGTTAAACGTGAAAACTGTGTTTTGAAATGTTCAAAATATATAAATTATTAAAAATCTCAAAGTGCCCCAATCATAGAGTAAAGTTACATACGTTTTTTGAAAGCACTTGTTCATAGCTTTCGAACGACGTATCACACAGACATGTTTGTAATTTGACCTCTTTGACCCCTCCCCACCGCTCAGAGGGTGACTCCACCCCCATATCATATACATCATTGAATAGCCCTTGACCGTAGCTTTCCATCGATGTATCACACATGGGAGGTTGTTATTTGAAAAAATGTTGACCTTTGACATTTCCCCCCTTGACCTTTGACCAACATGGCCCCCGAACGAACTTGAACTCCGTTTAAATGTCCTCAATAAGTTCCCGAAAGAAAAATTTCAAAATATTGAGCCGTTCGCCCGTAATCGTGCTCACGGACGGACAGACAGACGGACAGACAGACGGACACCAGCTCATTCGCATAATGTATCTACGATACATAATAATTTGACCGTGTGACCTTTCCCGAATGCAAGTAATGCTGAACCCTTTTCAACGGTTGTTCTTAGCTTTTAAGAATGATTTAAAGGAATTCAAACTTTACGACTGTGCTAGGTCGTGAGATTTGAATTTTGTGGCCCATACTATTAAGAGGGATTTAACAATTTGAACCTGTGATCTTTCCCGGACGCAAGTAATGCTGAACCCTTTTTAACGGTTGCTTTTAGCTTTTAAGAATGATTTGATAGGATTCAAACTTTTAGACAACGCTGCGCTGGGTCGTGAGATTTGAATTTTGTACCCCATAACTACTATTAGAAGGATTTAATAATTTGACCGTGTGACGTTTCCCCAACGCCAGTAATGCTGAACCCTTTTTAACGGTTGCTCTTAGCTTTTAAGCATGATTTGATAGGATTCAAACTTGCCGACTACGCTGGGTCGTGAGATTTAAATTGTATGGCCCATTACTTCTATAAGAGGGATTTAATAATTTGACCGTGTGACCTTTCCCGTACGCCAGGATCGCTTAAACTTTTTTGACGGTTTGATATTACCTCTTAAGCAGGATTTAAAGGAATTCAAACTTTCGGACAACGCTGGGTCGTGAGATTTAAATTTTATGGCCCATTACTTCTATAAGAGGGATTTAATAATTTGACCGTGTGACCTTTCCCGTACGCCAGGATCGCTTAAACTTTTTTGACGGTTTGATATTACCTCTTAAGCAGGATTTAAAGGAATTCAAACTTTCGGACAACGCTGGGTCGTGAGATTTAAATTTTATTGCCCATTACCTCTATAAGGGGGATTTAATAAATTGACCTTGTGACCTTTCCGGAACGCCAGGATTGCTTAAACTTTTTTGACGGTTTGATATTACCTCTTAAGTAGGATTTAAAGGAATTCAAACTTGCCGACTACGCTGGGTCGTGAGATTTAAATTTTATGGCCCATAACTTCTATAAGAGGAATTTAATAAATTGACCTTGTGACCTTTCCGGAACGCTAGGATCGCTTAAACTTTTTTTACGGTTTGCCATTACCTCTTAAGCAGGACTTAGAGAAATTCAAACCTTCCGACAACGTGTGAGATTTAAATTTTATGGCCCATAACTTCTATAAGAGGGATTTAATAATTTGACCCTGTGATCTTTCTCGAACGCCAGGATCGCTTTAACTTTTTTAACGGTTCCCTCTTACTTCTTGAAAAAGAATTGAAGGAATTCAAACTATCCTACAGGGCTGGATCGTGAGATTTAAATTTTATGGCCCATTACTTCTTTAAGAGGGATTTAATAAATTGACCTTGTGACCTTTCCGGAACGCCAGGATCGCTTAAACTTTTTTGACGGTTTGATATTACCTCTTAAGCAGGATTTAGAGGAATTCAAACTTGCCGACGACGTGGGTCGTGAGATCGAATGTACTAATGTATGGTAGAACGCTACATACACATCGAAACTGTTTTTGAACATATTCTTTCACATTGCAAACTGTGTTTTGAAATGATTAAAATACATGAAATATTGATAATCTCAATTTGCCCCAACCATAGAGTAAAATTACATACATCATTCGAAAGCACTTGATCATAGCTTTCGAATGACGTATCACACATATATGTTTGTAATTTGAACTCTTTGACCCCTCCCCGCCGGTCAGGGGGTGACCCCATCTTAACCCCTCTGAGCTTGGACCTAGAGGGCCCCTAAACGAAATTGACCTCGGTTTTAATGTCCTCTGACCTTTGACCTAGAGGGCCCCTAAACGAAATTGACCTCGGTTTGAATGTCCTAAATAGATAACCGAAAGAAAAATTTCAAATAGTTAAGCCGTTCTTGAGTTATGGCATTTACAGACAGACAGAGAGACACCGAAGCATAAACATTATATATCTACGATACATAATAATTTCACCGTGTGACCTTTCCCGAACTCTACATCGTAAAATATCGAAAAGTTCCCCAACCATACACCAAAATAACATACACCACTTTAAAGTATTGGATCATGCCTTTCGAATGACGTTTCACTTTCACACGTATATGTTTGCACTTTGACCCCTACTTTTGAAACTGAAAATATGTACGAAATATTTAACATCATTGAACCTATTTGACCCCTTCCCGGGTTATCACACACAGAAATCGAATACATCTTTCAATAGCCCTTGATAATAGCTTTCCATCCATGTATCACACATGAAGGGTTACTTTGATCCCTTGACCTTGACACGGTCAAAACCGTTGAAATTTCGAAAACATAATGTGCTATATCGAGTCACATCTCTTTCCACTGATAAACTCTTTGGCTTTTCCGAATTTTGAAAGTTTAAGGAGTTCGGGTGTGGGACCTGTAGGTCAGGGTTATAAGGGAATAGAGATGAATTGGTATTGCATGGCAATGGCATGTGGGTTGGTTTAGTAATTAAATATTAGACAGTATGTTAATAAAGATTTTTCGTTTCAATTTAACTATTTAGACTCTTCCCTTCCCTGTCACCTGTGGTATTTGGCTATTGTTGCTCCCTTGCAAATACTGGGAGTCATTCGGCACTCAAATTGCGTCGCAATGGGCGTGTCGGGTATACCAAATAGTGGAGGAGTCATTTAGAAATCAAATCTTAATTTGCGAATTTGTCGTATCGCGAGGTCACACCCCCTGATGTTGGTTATTTTTTTGGGGAGGGTGGCCCAAATGCGTAACGTTTTTCCTTTGCATACAGGAGTAATTGCCTTTATCTATTCAATCTACGATACGCAATATTAACATTATATTTAATTCACGTTTTATTTTATAACTTCAAAAGGGGGTGTGGTATGACATAGGTAACCACACGGTTGGATACCGACGGTCATTGTGATTCGATTGATATATCACATGACCTAGTTGTGCCGTTTTTTACACAGGACCCTTACGAAGGGACCCCTTGGGGGTGTGTCCAGGGACCTGAAATATAGCCTAACGGCGTCTCCTGTAGATATACTTTGGATACCCGTCTCGATCCTTACTGTCAGATTTCCGGTTAGGGAGGAGATATGGCGTATACCATTAACACGGGAGCTCATTATTATAAAGATGATTGTTGTGTACAAAAATAAAAGCAAGGCAAATGATAAGGGATCCTCTCCTTATCATTCAGTTTGACGAGGCGAAATGAGCCACTAAAGTCAGAGGAAGTGAGGAAGATAAGTTAGGAATGTATTTTAACTAAAGGGAAGCTGGTGTTGTTAAATAGCACTTGATGTTCATTCTCGATAAATTGGGACGAACAAATAAACAGAATTCACAAAAATAATCCCCTCCACCGAAATGAACACAAAATATATAGGACAAACATTGTATTAATTCTGGGTTTGTGGATTGTGATTCAGAGCCAGGGTTCCAGAAACTCGAGATTTTTGTTTAAAACCCAATGGTCTTTAAAGCTTTATGACTTTTATATAGAGCTGGAGTCAGAACAAGCATTTGATGATGACAATAAAAATCGTGAATGATCCGTAGTTGAAACTATGCTTACCACATTTGTATATTTAGAGAAAAACAAATAGCTTAAATTGACATTTTTCATACATTTTTCATATGGAGGCTGTTACGAACCCTGTACTAAATTAGTTTAGGTACAGAATAGGAACCGGACAACCGATTTTAGTTTATCCTGGCATCAGGAGTTTATCTCTGTATCAAACCATCTGATCAAGAGCTACAGTGAGGTTTTTTAATTTTTAAATGGGTCTTTAATATTAAATTTCGAGTAGAAATAACCTAGTACCTTGTATTTGACGAGGGTTCGTCAGAAGGAAGAGAGCGGCTACGTGTTTTGCATACGAATTCAAAAGTAACAAAATTGGGGAGGATGATCATAATTAAGGGCCGTGGTTGCTGTGAAAAAGATAGCCCCAACCGGGAATAAAATGACTGAGAAATACTTCACTTCCCTTTTGTTATTATTTCATTCCTCTTCGACGGAGGATTATATTGTTCTACATAATAAAAATATTAATATTATTAATAACTACGGTGGGACTGGGCAAATCTCCCATGCCAAGGACCATAAAACCGGTATTTCGACCCTCACGGGTTTAAATTTTGGAAACAAACTGTTTTGAAACTGACCGGAGATTTCCAAAACGCTATTTAGATTTCAAATCGGTCAAATAATGATATTCTTCTCAATACAAACATACATACTTCTAAACATTTCAACGGAATTATATATAAGGATTCATTAAAATTCAAGTAAGCAAAAATAAAAACTTTACTGTCCAACGGGAAGGGTACTTTAGAATTAAAAATCCATATTCTGCATAATTTTTATGCCTAAATTCCGATGTAGGTTTCTAGGGAAGTGGATACTAGGATATAATTTAGGATAATATGAATATTTGTAAATATTTTAAACTGCACTTTTCCTCCAATCCTTTTATACAATGTGATTTCAAGTAGTAATTCTTTCCAAGTTCTAATTCACCGAGGAAACCGACTCATCAAATTAAATTTTACAATTTGCATGACAAACCAACATCCTTCTTCTGCTTTACCTCAACTGCCTCTCGGTATGGAAACTGAATAGGAACTATTTATCTCTAATCGTTGTAAAACGTAAAAGTGCATGCTCATTTACAATGAGGATATTCCATTTAAATAACTCGGAATGACAGAGTTTGCATTTGAAAGGAAAGCCAAAGACCAGGACGAATTGCAGAGAGCACTTTAATTCCTATATTTAATATCCTTATAACTTGGGATGGGGATTTTTTTAAATTTAAGGTTCAAAAGCCAGGGATTTTGTTGAAACCTCAAGTCAAGTATCAGAGCTATGTTTTTAGGAATTGTGCAATTTTAAATGGATTACAATCAACAATGAGGAAGAATAATAGGAACCTTTTATGTGGCTGAATAGTTAGTATTGACTAAAACGTAGGGCTAATTGGTCCCGGGTCATTATACGTGATGGATGTATTTCAGAACTTTTAATACAATTAAAAATTAGCATGATAAAGACATTAAAAATAATAGGATAGTGTGGCCAGATGGAAATGAAAAGGTTTGCTTGGGGACAAAAATCAACCCTGCAATTTTTTGTCAATAAAGAAGGGTGGATTTATAATTTGAAAGTTAAAAAAAACTTGGCCACAGGCTCGAGGGGTCACCCGAATATTACGTTATGCTAGGTTACCAGTGGTCAGAGGTGGAAAGGTCACATAGCCGTTCGTAATATTTTTTGTAACGTTTTGGTTGTTTTAGTTTTCGATAAGTCAAATCCAATAAGAAACGTAAAGACGTAATCTACATGCATATATAGTTACATTTCTACAATTTTATTGTATAAGATATTATAATCCCTTCTAGGCTTCGCCTGAGCATTGACACTTCACACTTATTAAATAAACTGGGAAAAGGCAGAGGGATTTACAGTTCTCCTAATATGAACAAGAGCACGCTTGATCTAGCATATAATTTTTAATGGCAGATTTAAGTTCCATTTCCAAAATCTCCTTCCACCACGCCGCGGTTTATGGAGGGATCTAATATCTAATCTGTCAGAAATTATTTTGAAAAGATCAAGAACTGCAAGGACAGGCAGTATGGTCTCTCAGAACGAACTAAATTTAGAATCCACTGCAAAATAATCGAGTTTTGAACGTCTCAATTCACAAGGTCCGGCTTTGTAGTTGGCGATGGGATTTTAATGGTCGCAGCCTCTAGTTCCACTTCCAATCCAGCCCATAAAGATTCTGATAAATTACCTTCTCCTGTAATTTAGACGTCAGGATTGTGAATTAGCTTTGGCTAAATTTTTGCTCGGATGAGACTGTAATTTCTTAACAGTTCCAACTCCAAAATCAGACTTGTTCCCTTGAGACTTATGAATTTAGTTAATCGTCTCGGGAAGTAAAGGACGACGGTGTGGTTGGTGAGCTTGAATTTCATTACGACTTTGTCAACTGTTAACATTCTTTTTTTACGAGATAATCGACAGGTTTATGATATGACAAAGCAGGTTTCTGGTTTCCCAGCCTCCACATTCTAAATATATTTATAGAATTTTGGTTAGCCTTAAAGCCTTGGCTATTTATTTACAATTTACATTTTAAAAGGAACCTAAACCTACAAGAGTCTAAATTTACCAACTTGGGCTCCGTTGAGTAAGTTTCTTTGAAGAGTTTGGGTGGACGTGAAATGTAATGTGGATTCGAACAAAAAATAATCCTAATATGCAAAGAACACAAGGAAATGAATACCACCACACACACCGCACCGCTCTATAGTCCACCGATTCTGTAATAAAAACCTTATGGTTTTTTTACCCTCAAAAGTTACTTTAATTCCTAGTTCAAATAGACGAGAATCGGTTGGATTCCCAGATTATTTTAAGCTCGAGGCACACGGACGAGGACGACCGTCCGTTCTTACGATTAGGATTAGGGATTAAGTGACTAAAAATAATACCGTAAAAAGCAAATAACAAGTAACTTAATATCATTTCCTATACGGAGTTGTACATATTTTATGAATGAGGATAAGAACTTTGGGAACAATATGGTTTAGTATAAGATATTAAGATTAACATTGAAAATTGAAATACAAGAAGGAGACAATAGATTTTTGAGGTGCAAATGGCAGGTAGCTGGTTTGGTGTAAAATATCCGGAAATAGCAGATGACAAAGCCTAAATAAATCCATTAAATTCTGTAAGAATGGAAATCTGTTTCAAAAAATTCGTTTTATTTTTACACAACCGCTGTGTCGTTCATATGGTTCAGCAATTACAGACTAAAAACTAGGATTTCGGGGCTTATGTCCCGCAGTAGGAGTTAATATGATGAAGCACATGAGAAATGTCCCTCCTACAACTTAATTTCCCTGCATTTAAAACGGTCTGAAAGCCCTGTGAGTTGTATGTAAACCCTGTTATTTTTAAACTTTGAAATACACACTATTAAATTGTTTAGGAGCCAGGTAAACGAAACGAAGCCCCATAGGGTCTACGGAATAATATAAACGAGTTGAAATAAATGTTTAAGAAATAATTTCCAACTCCTTTGTCCTTCGTCCTGTCATCTCTCTTACCTCAATGTATCTGATACATAATGTCTTTGTAAAATATTATAAAATATACAAGGCCTTGGCAAGCTTTTGAAATAAATACTTTGCATGAGAATTCGGCATACTAAAGCCCCTTAATTGTAAGCTAGCTCTCGTTTTTGCAAATTCTTGTAGCTTTTAGCTGCTGTTTCTAGGCTTATAAAAATTGCTGTTGTAAATTGCAGAGGATAATTGTCTTGTTAATTATTAATATTTACAAGAAAATCCCCACATGAGATTAGAATCCGCTCAAAAGCGGATTTCTGAATAAAGAGCTCCCTTCTCTAATTGTTTTACGAGACAATGGCTAATTATCCAATATTCTAATAGGAAAAAAAACATGTGTAATTTAAGTCCTATGCGTTTATTAATATTATTATCAACGAGGTAAGAGTCGGGAAAGTCGGGAAGTTGGGGGAGGAGGGTGTTATTGGCAGAAGCGATTATTATAATTACTCGGGATAAAATATCTCTTCGTATTTAAAAGAGTAAATTAAAATCGTTTGTCTTATCTAATGAGTGTATAGAATTTTGCTCATTGTGCCGAGTGGATTTGTTTTTGTTGGAGCTTCTATAAAATCAAGCTGTTTATTGTTCTTGGAGAGACAAATTGTTTCTGTGGAGCCAGTTAATTACAATTAGAAGAACCGCTTAGCACATTGTAAGTCTCCAACTCGGAAATGAACAGGACATTCGTCGGACTAAACTGTTATTAGCGATTAGTTTTTATGCCCCTATTGTCTGATTTCTGAAGCCATTGGATTCGAGACATTGGCTTTGGAAAAGTGAGTACTTTCGAATTTCCTAATTTCGATTCTTCATGCTCGTGGTATCTTATTGAATCGGAATTAAATTAATTATCTTCAGTCCTCTGACTTT
Organism: Desoria tigrina; assembly: GCA_906901685.1. Classification (NCBI taxonomy): domain Eukaryota; kingdom Metazoa; phylum Arthropoda; class Collembola; order Entomobryomorpha; family Isotomidae; genus Desoria; species Desoria tigrina. Next base: position 3,162,867 of record CAJQTU010000015.1, read on the forward strand.
ATATTCAATATTGAATTGATATGAAATGAATGGAGGCGGACTGAAGTGTATGGATTACTGTCCACCCACGGTGTGTATTTTTCCGTCTAGAAATCATAGGAAATGATGTTGCCAAAATGCAGTAATAAAAAGAAATTAAAATCGGCACTAAAAATCGCAGCACTATTTTTATTTTATTTTTTATTTTAATACCGTACGGAATTGTGTAATCCTTGTTAGTACGACTGCCCAGCATTTTTTGCTCGGTTAAATGGCGAAACATCTCGTAATAAAAATAATTAAAACGGGTTCAGTTTGACAAACAGAAAAAACACCTTGTTTTGAATATTTGCTTAATTCCTATTGTAAATTCTTAGGAATTGGGGACAGCTGTTATTTTTTCATACTTGAACTACTAATTTGTTTTTATTATAAACAACTGCAAGTTCATTTCATTTTTCTGTTGAATACGAAACAAGTCTAGGATGTGATGGATTATTGCTGTTTAGGAACTTGTGTTCTAAATGGAGATATTATCGGAGCATATAAATTGATGATGATGAATTGATGAGTTCCTTCTCCTGTTCTCAATAACTCAGGTCTCTCTCTAATCAGTAATCAATGATTGGTTTATTTACCATTTGATACCTCAAATAATCCTCGAATTCATCCCTCAAGCAACCAGAAATTAATATCTCTCTTTAGCCTGTCGATTCAAAGCCGGAGGAGCCTTTAATTGTGGACATTGGACATGAAATCTGAACCGAAATGATAAAGTTCCTTCCTACTCATCAGAATTTGAATAACAATAGGTCTGCTCAACTTTAAACAAGCCGAGTTAAGATACGGTTATTCAGGTTATGAAAACAATTTCAGGAGCGTTTATACGGCCTGTTCATAAACAACGGGTTGGATTTTAAACCCTCGTCCTCTCTTAATTTTTAATGGTGGCTTTAAAGGCCCGATCAATTTAGAAATAAACCCCATAGGGTTCTATTTTAAACGAATTTGGAGCTGAATTAAATGGGAATTGTGCTATTTTGGAGCTCAGAAGAGAGGACTTCCTACTTGAGCCTCTATTCAAACATTCTAAATTCTAACGGTCTCGGAAGACCAAAAAAGCGATAGGAACTTCGTCTCGAGGCAATTTTAAGAGTTCATTTAAACGGACATGCTGTAGTCAGTAGTAGAACCCTTGAGGACATGGCAAATCTGAGTTAGTAGTTTAAAGAAGAAAAAACAGGACTGTGTGGGTAGAATTAACACACTTTACTTAAACTTTAAAAGTGTCAGTCGAGGAAAAAAACTGATTCTGCCTCCCGATTAAATGGATTATTATCCACCGTCAGTTGTACATTTTAATGACAGAACTGATGCCCTTTGCCCCTAAAGTCTCACTCTCCCCTCGGAAACAATCAAATTAAGATGTTCATCATTTACACTTTCCTCTAATAATTTGTAATTAGGAGGGTCGGAAAGTTGCTCTTCAACCCAGCCTGATTTTTTTTTATTTTGTGTTAATTCCCTTGAGTTGTTCTCCTTCTGCCTTATATGTCTCTGGGACTCTCATGACATGGCACATCCCCACCCTCACAAATACGCTCGAGGAATTGTAATTCGGAATTTAATTCGCAATTAATTCAAGGCAGAGTTATCTTTTATCGAGCCACTTTTATTACTCATAAAAATAATGAAATTCGTCGAAAAATTCTTAATTTTTCCAAAATCTAGGTGTGGAAAATGAATAAAAGCTGATAATTACCTGCTATTGAATTTAGCACCTCCAAAGGCCAAAGCCTCATCCTTGCCTTTCCGATTCGAAAACATTATAGTCCGTAGTTTCAACCGATGACACGGACAATGTGTTTATTTATAAAATTTAATCTTAATGTCTAGTACACTTCAACTACATTAGGGACGGATCATTAATTTCCGGGGTCCGTCCTCGAGTATCTAAATCCCGACGGCCGTAACGGTTGTTATTATTACTAATTAAACACACTTATTGCCACACATTTGACTTCTGGCTTCGTCTGTGCCACTTTCCAGTTAGTATATAGCTTGTATGCATAGCACCTCTCCGATAATCACACCACCTCCGGTACTTCCGGGATAAATAGGCCTCAACTTTTAATTCGAGCTCAACTTAAAAGCCCCGTTTTTCAGAGATAATCAGATGTTCTTTAGAACTAGTAAAAAATGCTAGAAACCAATCCCCCCGAGGGTTATCCCATATTTCCAGACATCCAAGCTGCAGAATCGAAATTTTTTCCACTATCAAAACAAGGGCTCGTTTTCTCTGTTATTTTAAAATATTTGCAAACACATGGTAGGTTAGATAGGTTCTTGGTCGAGGTTTGAGTTCTTTGAACAGTTTCTTTTCATCCTGACGAGATATAACTCTTCCTTGAGTTGTTTGCCCTCTCTGCAAGATTGAAAGATCCGGAAGAGTTGTCTTGATACACGAGTGCCAGGGATCGACAGAGACTCATTATCAATAGCATGTTGGCCGACAATGAAGCATTAACTAGTGGAACAAGTTCCAAAAAAGTCAGGAACAATTCGAGAGGACTCTTAAATGTTTATTGAGAGATTCCAATTGAAAAGAAGAACTGGATTCGAGATTCTTTCCGTTTTTTCTCCTCACATCCCAAATACTCTTCGACGACAAAAGGCTATCCTCGAAACAAAGTACGGAGATCTGATTTTGCTAGCAGAGAAATGAAATCTGTGCAAAAAAGAGGTTTTTGTGCACGAGAAAGAAGTCTGTGAACTGCACTTTGTGTTTAACAATAATGTAAATTGTGTTTACACACGAACCCTAAATTCAACAACTTTTAATTCCCGATCTTGGATTTGGGTTTTATTCGCTGATCCTTAAAGACTATCAAGTCAAACACCTCTTGGGTTCCTGAATCGATCTGTCAATTCTGTGGTCTTTTAATGGAACATGCTCAATCCCGAAGATCAAAGTTTGGAGATAAAAACAAGGAGTTAGTTCTCTGTACTCGTTCCGAACGCGTGGTGATGGAACTGATGCTTTTAAAGTGTTTTAAATAGACCTTTCAACTATTTTTGGCCTGACTTGAGAGGAATTAAAATTCCATCTCCCGAATTCCAATCCCAACTCCAAGTCAACTTGACTAAGACGGAGTGAACTTTGAAGAGAAACAAAGTTTTGGACAACCAATCCAAAACTATCAAACTATTAAGGTCCAATACTTGGTCAATAAATGGTCAATCTACTCTTATAGCTCAGTATGTAGATTTCGATAACTTTTCCGCAGAATTGTAATTTCGATGAGTTTTTCGGAGTCTGGTGGACTGTGGAATTGTCGATAGGGCCGTTTGTGGACGAGAGCGGAAGTGGTCGATGTGATTAGACCAGGGCCCAACTCCTGACTAACTCAATTCGAGTTTACTAAAACTGAAATGGTATTTTTTCTGAGCCCGTTGGGGTCTCTTTTCCAACTCCTTTCCAATCCGTTTCCTGACTACATTCTCGACTCCTACCAACAACTGCTTCTTGGACGAGGAACACGTTGGGGGCCAATGTTACAGGGCAATCCCAGACCCGTGGATCCCAACCGCTTGTAATAATAATAATACTGCAGTACTTTTCAAGCCTCCTCGTTTCCACATTTCGTTGGTGGAATGTACGGGATATAGGCTATAGAGCCTCCTTAGCTTCATGAAGGAATGGGACAAGTACGAGGACGGAGCCCATACTTATTCCATACAAATCATCTCCAACTTAACAGCAATGAGCCGTTCACCAACACCACTCTAATATACTTTTGTACGAGTTTTATTGTGCAGAGGTTTCTATGTTCTGATGCATTTCCAATTCCGGGTTGGACAAGTGAGGGTCTTGAGGAGGTGTCGGAATTTAGGGTTCAATTTAGGGTTTTTGATCAGAGATTCAATAGCATTTAGGAATTTAGGGCTCGTCTACGGGTTTTTGGTTGTCATTGTGTCCAAAAATGTAATCAACTTAGAGTTCTTTTTAGGGTGTTTGGTTATGTTTTTGAACAAAGATTCAATTTAATTTGACAAAATTACTTTAATTAGCCATTTGATTCTAAAATTGCCAAGATCAGACCGATAACATGAAGGATTTATTTCAATTAGCCCCATTATGAAACCTCAAAAACCCTAAAAGAACACTCTTGTGTCTTTGTATCCCGAGATAAGGCCGGGGTTAAGAACCCTATGTCTGCTTGCGGTCGTGCCTCGGACATAATTTACAATACAAACTTGCAAGAGATCCGAGATGATGAGTTTGAATAGGGATTATTATGCAGAGCTGATCATGATGATGCCGTAGTTGGTGATCTCTGCGGTTATTCTAACCTGACTATATTATTTCACTCTCTGTTTGTATAACAATTCAGAATGATAATAATCCTATCATCGGGCCAGCATTATAGTCGTAAATAAGAGGACAGGGAATTATTTTAATTTTTTAAAGACAGACCAAGACGATCCTTTCTTATAGATTCCTACGAATGAAAAATGCATTTTCATTCAAACGGCATCAGATTTCCAATGAACTGTTAGTTCCTTAGCATAAAATATGAATACGAATAATAATAATATTCTGAATTTGTTTGTAACTTATTTAAATTTTAAACAAGTAAAAAGTAAGGTTCTGCTTGAATTTAAAATGCCAAAAGGGCAAGGAAATAGTGGAATGTTGACTGTCGTAATCGGGACTTGTAATCGTAGAACCGTAATCTCATATGTATGCATATTATGAGTGCATGTAATTCAAGTTAGATTTATGTCCTTTCCAGCATTTTTGGATGATTTACCCTCGCCTTGTGACATTTCTCTGATTTAGGACTCTTTTTTACCCCTCTTTTTATGAACTCAATTCTGTACATTTCATATTGTATTTAAATTTTTCCTTAAAAAAACATGATAAAGTTCCTCATCCTGAACTCCTTCAAAAATGACAATTTTGCTTTTGTCTAAACCTAAACCCTGTAAATAACAACTTGTGTTTCGCTTCTTTCCACATTTCCTCAGATTTATAAGCTAGATAGATAAAAAGCGAAAAAAAACACAAGATTTCTTGAGGTTCCTTTGCCCCTGCTGACAGGGACCTCCTGACCTCTCCATTCATGATCTAACCATGACCTCTGACCTTTGGGACTCTTAAACTCAAGACTGGTATTTCCTATCATCTTCTTCTCGCACACCCAGCCATGTTTCCACTGATGATGATTATGATGATGATGGGATTGTGTGTAAATGTTATTTTTTTCAATAAGAAATAATATTATTATGATTATAATGTGAATTATCCCGTTTGTATAGCTAATAACAGGGATGTGAAAGTTAGTGTTGCCGAAAAGACGGTCCCTCATCCCTGGACGGCTGAAGCTCTTAAAACACAAGGCGGGGAGAATTGATGATCGATCGTGGTGTGTCTAATAGAACAAGTTTTTTCTCTGTCGTAATAATATTTTTTTCCGTCCGATTTTGAAGTCAAAAGTGGCGAGGAGATTGTGTGAAAAGATTTATTTGGATTTGCATAAACGGAATTAGGAAGAAGGAGAAGGATTCACGACTTTCATGACGCTTTTTATGCCCTCAAGTTATTTATTTATTTTGTATACAAATTGCAGATGGGATTCTATTCATCATTTCCTGGTCTTTGGCCCGATATCTCGACTCGTACTCATATGTTCCTCATCAACGGGCCTTTATTTTGACGGGGAACAACGACCTTTGACATCTCGCCTCTGTTTTTAGGTTATTTTTGGGGTTTTATTGAGCTAGACGAGAGTATGGATTTCTTTGATGTGCAATACTTTCGGTTTTAACCGCATTTTTTAGATAAAAATGCAAACCTGTCTGAAGAGTCATCGTCCGCTCTCTTCTTAAAGGTCTCGGAAATCCGGAAAATTGAGACTTTTAAAAAAATTTGCCGTTTCTGTCGGTAAATTGTGAGATATTATCGTCTGCTCTAACAGCGCTGCCCTAAATTATTTAAATTCGGAGCTAAATTAGATTAGTTTAAATTAGTTCGAACTCTAAAAACAGCTATGATTTAATTGAGCGTTTATAGTAGGTCCCGATGTTAATTTTTCCTGGAAATTAATAATATGAGCAGTTCTTCGAAAATTTTCAGTTTTTGTTTATAATGGTCACTTCTATATTTTTTGCTTTAATACGATTACTTCGGGTTTCCAAATCGGGAGTTGTTTTTATGTCACCGGGAAGAAGAAGCTCAACCCAAAACAAATCCGAGATTCAAAAGCCTTCAAGTTCATCGACATTTCAGACTCATTTAAAACGTTGTAAGGAGACATCCTTTTAGCACCTAGTAGAAGTCGTAACTGTGAATAGAGTGGTGGTTGTAGATTAACGATAACTTAAACTGTAGCCATGTTTAGCCTGATAAGTTCAGTAAACACTGAGGAACAATTTCAGAGATTAGTTTGAGGGACGAGGTACAGTGGGATGTCGACTGTCAACATGTCGAAAGCTATAGACGGAACATGTAAAATATCTGTCCAAGTCTCGTGCTCTATGAACCCTTCCTCTAATAGATACTAGGCACAGAGGACAGACTTTAGCAGTTAAAGACCGTTTTATCAACCTCGTAACTTAACACAAAAAAGTACAGAATTCTAGACTTATTACTGAAAAGTTTCCCCTCCTCAACTCTCGGCCTGTAAAGAATTTATGTCAAAGTCAAGCTATTAAACTATATTTATCAAGTTCAAACATCAAAGATGATGGAGAGATGAAATATAGAGAGCACAGAAATAGGGAACCTACTTGTCTATTTTATTGTGCCACTAGAATCCAGATATCCCAAGTTCGTGCAACCGGGAGGAGGATGATAGATGGGCTTTCTATTATTTCCAATGTTTTTTATTTACTTCTTTGCCCTCACTTCGGATGGACTCAAAGTTCGAGGAGTTGGAAGTGTGAAATGGATCTCATGTCAAGAGCCCTGCATATTTACTCTTAAAATCAGTTAAAAACCAAGTTCGATAGCATTATAAATGCGGAAGCGTCGGAACGTTCTAAAATGGAACGGTACGCATGCGCACTAGCATCTTAGGCGGTTCTACCCCGCGCGTTTTTAACCACAGAACTAATTTTTTTTTTTTTTTTAGATTTCAGGGTGAATTTTGTAATTAAAATTTAAAATGGGGTTCGCTATGCTTCTTTAAAGTTAGAAACAAAAAAAACTACGCACTAAAAACTCATAACCTAGCCTAATTTTAAAGTTTAACATGTTCGAGTTATCTGCGCATGCGCGGGGACTTCTCAAAATCCAACTGCATCATCACTTTCATTTGTAAGTTTACAGACAGCCCTTTGAAACTTCAAACAAAAAATGCATGTATGTATATTTTATATAGAGAGCCGGTGTTCTTAGTCTATGCAAGAGGCCCTGTTCGTGTATTGATATTGATATTGGTGGTGGTGTTTTGGTCTGTCTGTGTCTTCGTCTCTGTTTGTTTGCACAGACAATGGCACAGACCAAAGGCCTCGAGACGACGTGGAAAAAGCTTGTTCTTGTGAACGAAGATCTCACAGAGAGTTTTCCAGCTCTTCTTCGCTTTCATTTGAAACCATCCGTTTTCATGTCTATTTCATGAATGTGTGACTTTTCTCAAGATTTCAGATCTTCATCTCCCCAACTGTGAGCTCAGAGATTCTCTTGAAGGAGATGGGAGAACACATTCTAAGAGACTTTGAATTTAAACTAAATTCATCCTCAATATAGAGATAGATCTGTTTTAGGAATTTTTAATCTGCCTAAATAACTCACTCCCATTTACAACGTTACATGTTATAACTGACAGAGGTAGAATGATATAGGTGATAGGGCTCTTTCATCCGAGTGTCGATGTGGTAATTCTGTACGTGTAAAAAATCCATTGTTCCATCTAACTTATGTGGGTGATCCATAATAATCAGAAACAGTTGTGATATTTTACGTTCAAATATTTATCATGTATTATAGACCTTGCCCCGGGTTCCAGAATATAAATTTATAAAGATATGAATCACTTATTTTATAAAAAAATATCAAATCATACAAAACAAATAGAAAACAACTCTACACTTTAAATCATCTCTGATCGCATTTACAATCGGCTGTTTTCTTCATGTTCAGTGCCGATGGATGACGGATCCTGGACGAGAATTGCCTTTACTGCTTTACTGCGTTTGTTTCAATTTAAATTAAAATTACGATTTTATCCTATGTATGTGTTTAATTTAAAAAAAAAAATTTAAAATATTCCCAATTTGGCATAAATGAATTGCCGTAACTGCGCTTTTTGAGCATTTCAAACCTCTCTGTTGAGAAACAACTCGAAATAGGTAGACACAAATCAAAATAATAATCAGAAGAAACTTCGGAACGGAACAGATCTCACAATCAGCTTTAAAAAAAGTAGCAGATGGGCTCTGAATCAATATTGTGATATCCGAAAACATCGATTCTTTCATCTGGTAAAGAGAAACAAGGGCTTCTCAGTTATTTTTTAATTTTCTAAGATTCCTCTCGAATCCAGGAGCAACGAAAGTCTGTCCGGTTCTAAAACTAAAGATTTGAGATCAGAACTCTTTAAAGAGAAGATGTTATTCTAAGGATCAGATAACCTCTGTTTCTTGTTCCTCTCCGTGCAAAGCTAAACTTTCGTAGTTTCTGGACTCGGACTTTTAATTTGGCTGATGAGACGGAGGCAGGGTTCTCCAGGATTCCAGCAGAAGCATCAAACCCGTACCTCTTTAAAGGGCTATACGTAGCAAATGTTCTTAATCTTGGGCCCATTTATCACAAAAAGTACATCTGTTCTCTTCAATTTTTTGCCCCCTGTTTTAGGTTCAGATTCAACAGATCCTCCTCTGCTGTAGATCTGAGCAGAGACCAAGTGGCTGAATGATGGTAATAAAGAGCAGAGCTTCTTTTAATTTTTTTTCTTTAAAAATAGAAGGGAAAGACAAAGAGTTGGACGTGTTTGCCGACTGCGACTTGAACCAGAAGTCCAGCCTTTCAAGGGCTCCTTCTTGAACCAGATCTCTGTCCTGTTTTGAAGGAATAAAAACATTCAAATGCATGTAGCAAAGTATCGTCGAGTAACCATTGAAATTCCAAACTATTTTAGTACCAGAAATCACAAACCAGTTTTAAACATTTTAAGTCTTATACCACCCCAACCATAGAGTAAAATCATTTGCGCCGTTGGATGGCTCTGTTTAATTTCCAGCCGCTTTCCGTCGATGTAAGATGTATCATACATTTGAGCGTACATACGAAATTGTTACATTTCACCTAAACCCTTTGATTCTTGACCCACAAGGTCACCAAACGAACTAACCCTCTGCCTTGTATAACTAATCATATCCCGAAAGAAAGCTTCCGTATATGTTCGAAACTTAACGCACTGACGGACGGACAGACATACAGACGAACACCACAACTGAAAACATAAAGCATCTCTGCTACTTAACAAGGATAATAATCCCGTTCCTTTAGTAGCTTCAAAATGTAAGTCAGACATCGAAGGGACCTATCTTCTCTTAAACTACCACCTTGCCTTAAGCAAACCCAACAAAAAAACGGTTTCTCCGTCTTATTTAAAGGCAGATGTTGGGTTTAAAGGGAAGAAAAGTCCAGCTTTTATCCTCGTCTTGGATGGAAGTAAACGGGGACTATTAAAATAAAATTGTATGGAAAAGTAAATCTGTTCTTGAGGAACAAAAGTCAACCTCCTCCCAAGGATTTTTACAACCGAGGATGAGTTAAAAGGCCAACTTGGTCCTCTATTGATAAATAAAAATCCCTTCAATAAATACCTCCACACTTTTTCAATGAGATTTCATTTAAACCTTGTCCCCCTCGGGCCATAAAATCTGTGTAGCTCTTGACTTTTGATTTCCAGGATTTCCAGGTCGTACAAACATTCATTAACGAAATAGGATGTGGCAGCAGAGAGATGACGATGAAGATATTCTGGAATGTGGTTTTAATTGCTCTTTTATCGCTTTTAAAGGTAAAATTTAAAAGTTTCATCATTTATAGGTTTTTAAAGTCGTGAAAAGTACGCTGGATTCTCGTAAAAAATGATTGTAATTGAATAAATAGGAGATCTACGATCGAGAAGGATAAGGCAGGTTTTTTAAAAGAGATATTTAATCTTCTCTGGTAATATGTTAAAGTCTTTTAAAGTCGGAGAGGTGGTTTAAAGCGAGACAAGGTCGGTAACTCTCTACTTGCACTCTCTTCGAAATAGTAAATAGATTATTTACTCTCGACTTGAGATTAGGTTTAAGCCGTCGAGGATTTTTTAAATTTTGAACACATCCTCCAGCTACTATCACATTACATCAAAGATCAAGAACACATGCTATCAAGTCCGGGTTTAAGATCGAAAGATCCAATCCAGCATGTGCTACAGTTTGGCTTCTTGAGCTTCAATGAGGACGGTTTTAAGAGCCTTTAGCTACAGACGAGGCAAGATTGGGATGCTTGGGAGTTGTTGAATTTTTAAATGTTTTAAAATTTTTAAGTGAAAATCTTTAATTTTCCATTCTTCTACAAATTTATAAAACACTTTCTCTATTGCGACAAAATTAATTTACAGTGTAGTAACAAAAACAACCGGGTTTGACTTTTTGTTTAAAAACCACGGGTTTCCGGAACCCTGTTCGTTAGCTTCCTTTAATTGGAATGTATGGTGGAGATTGAGATGTTAAGTTTTAAGTCTGACACAAGCTACAACAACTTTATACTTCCCTCGATTCACTCTCCCTTTAAACTCTATATTGTCATATATATATATATATATATATAGTTATGTTATAAGTACATAAAAGTAAGGGCAATTAATGTTTAGAAGCAATTTAATATCAGAATCATTCATACTTCATATCGGAGACGTAGAATCTGGAGGCCTGGAGCCCCGTCCACAAAAACCGGCACCAGACCTCAACTTTCCAAGATCTCTCTTTGAAGAAGGCCAGCTTTTCACAAAATATTGAATTACATTCCGAAGGAAACTCTGCAGCCTTTGAGCCTTGGCCTGTGCCTTATAATTTAATACGAGCTATAGGAATAATATAGGAAGGACACAAAAAATCTAATACAATTAGCTGGAGCGGAAGGGCTCCTAATAATAGGAGAAAAGGCGACAAAGGATCCCATCGTAAATGAATCAGGCTCCTTCCTCTCCTTCCTATTTTCCATATCCGTCTGACCTGAAAAAAATCAGTTGTAACCAAATACTGATGGCCCCTCATTATCACCATTCTCCGCAACCAACTAACTGAAAACATTTAGGTGTTGACGTCAGTATTAGCAAACCTTCAAATAAAAAACTCCGAAATAAAAGTCCCCCGATGTAAATGAAGGTTAAGCCCCTCTGCATTTTGACTCGCCGCGTAAAACTGGCGTCCTCTCCTATAGCTGGTCCCATAATAAAGCAATCGACTATGTACATGCTGTTATACATATACACAAATCGACTTTTACCGGGCGAGTCAAAGAGCAGATGGAATCTTAAGAAATGACATCCCGAGCTAACTTTTTATTTTAAATTTTCACAAATAACTGTTTTGATTTTTGCAAATTTAATCGATGCTATATTTGAAACGGCCGTATGTCTCATCAACGTCCTCTAACACTTACAGTTTATGTAGAAGGTTGTTGAGAGATGAATGATGATGACAGAAGGCTTGAAGACTGATGTCTTTGATGCGGGTTTTGGTAGTTGTTAGTAGTTTAGCGGTGGGGGTGGATTGGCGATTCATTCATTTACAAACTACGTGCTCTTCCTCCATGAACTTTGCAGGAAGAGGGGTATAGACAAGTGGTTTCAAAGGTTCGGATCTTCCAGAGAAATACATCAGCTCTATGTACGACTGTCAAATACATAACTAACCCAACAGTTCAACTGCCTAAATAACTGTTCAAATTATCCCAAAATGCTCAACCCGGACGGCCGGACGGTGGAACGTGGATCGGTTTCAGGATCAACTGATCCCCCATCCCATTTACCAATTTAACATGTGGTTTCTTCAACTACTAAATTGCAACCCAAGATGTAAGGATATTAATTTGAAATCATGCTCAAGTGCCTGTTTTTTTCCTACTACCTCCCAATTCCTAATGTAATCTGCTCACTTTAACAAGTTTATGGACCATAGCCTCGAAAGAGAGTAAGCTTCCTTCCAGGAAATCCATTCACAATTTCCAGAGAATACAACCAATAAATACATTTCACATCCATATACTTCTACCCCATACAATATGAGCATGATCCTTTGAGGGTTTTTACTCATGTTATTTGGTCCACGTGCCCTTGAATTTTGAGCCGACGGGGTTTATCCTAACTTTGGTACCTTAAAGCATGATAAAGATTCTCATGGGGGTTCATACATTTTGAAATCCTACAAAACAGGAGGATTTATATCTTTTTTAGGTGGTTTTAAAGTCCGTCAACCTGATTTTTTGTCACATAACTAATCATTAAAATGTTGTAATTACGTGGCATCCAATTGAGATCGTTCAATTCCGGATGGAACATTATCACTTAAATTTCAAACCCTATCGTTTCCTGACACCCGATCTCCCCGATATTTACAACTACTTTGTCTCGAATGGACCTTCTTCCGGTGCTACTGTCATGTTGTCCTGTGAATGGCTATAGTCGGCTATAGAGACCGATTTATAAGCAGTAACACACATCAAGAAATATGTTAGTTGGATATCAGGTTAAAGTGAATGGGAACCTGACAACGGGACGGAACACAATGTACAGATGATCTAGTTCGGATGGGTTTCCTAAGCACTTTTTTCCTATCCGCAGACAAGGATATTTACTCTCAATTTTCAATAGGAAATTGCTGGCCAACAGATCAATTTCCTGATGGACTCTTCTCCCTTCGTTACACATATTTACAAATGTTCGATTTGCCCAAAAAACAGAGAAAATACGGTTGTGAGAAGCCATTTTTCACTCTTGACTTGAAGGGTTTCTGATGTTGCTTTGCAATATTTAGGTGTTTCTATCATTATCCATAATTTGGTTTTTGTATTGATATAAAATCAATAAGTCTTTCAATAATATTCACATGATTTAAACAATACAAGACCGCGATAGAATTCTCGGATATTAAAATCAAAATACCTGTCGAACAATATTGACAAGATTGACATTCCGTACTTTAATCTTCCCATTCTTTCTTAATATCGAACGGATTAATTTATCATTATTTGACTGACCACATTTTTCGCCTTTTTTGCAATTAATCTCCAATGTCTCCTGATAACAATGGCAGAAAATAAGCAACTAGAATGAATGGACAGTTCTCTTTAGATGGATATGTATACGAAAAACGATGAGAAATATGAGAATAAAAGCCTGAACCTACTATACTAGGCATTGTCCAGTTCCAGTCCGATCAATAAAAATCGGGAGTCAAAGCCGTCAAGAGCAGAAGGTAGGCTTATGGAGGATGAGGAATGAAGGAATCTGTCCAATTTCCCAGAACCATAATTCATCAATCTGACAGCTGGAATCAGTTGCAGAGATCGGAACAGTCATCCATAACGCCTACAAAGGAACCTAATTCTGAATGGTCCATTCTGCAGAGTGCAAAACGCGGATGACCATGTTGATTGCCTAAACATGGAGTACCTGAAGAATTATACCGATATCCATTGCAAGTTACATGTTACAGCTTCTAATAAACCATTTAAGCACTTATAGAAAAGTATCGAGAGAAACTAAGGAACCAATTTTGAACCAGAGTTGGAAAACCAATTTCTTAACAGTAAATACAAAAAATTTTTAAGCCCAAAATTAAAACAACCACAAAATGATTAAATTCTCCTAATGCCCCAATCATAGAGTAAAATAAGATACACTGTAGAATATCACAGGTGGGGATTAGTAAATGAGAAATTGTGACCTTTGACCCAAACTCTGTGACCAAGAAGATTATCGAACAAACTTGATTTGATCCTGGACAGACGGACAGACACAACAATCCAAAACATAAAGTATCTCCGATACTAAGAGCTGCTCAACTGCTCCAATCGACCATGTATGCATTTCCCATCTCCTTAAAATGGTAAATTTAGGCTAAAGTACGGACCATGTAGAGTTTTGTACATTAAAACATGGACTGGCCTATTGCTGGCTAATGTTTCAAGGGATTTGTATTATTTTGCATGTGATGTTTAAGTGGAAGAGGGCTTTAAATCTTTGAAAAGGTGTGAATTAAGTAGATGGAGAGTTGGAGAACGATTTGAGTCCATAAATCTCTCCAAAAAAGGGAAAGAGGCAATTTCGCACTTTATTCAATTGCAAATATCCCGTCTCCCTCTCCCCTATCTGGCACAGCAACAAGGGCCTGGGCTGAATAAGACTTCAAGCTTTTAGACTTGACTGATAATAACATAATGGGAACTGAATGAATCGGCAATCTCGTACTTTTAAATTCTGCAGAATATATTAGAGGAGGGACGGCGCTGGGACGACTTTACGGGGTTCCTCGTTGCAAAGACCGGGTTTTTGGGACTTTAAACACCAAAAGAGGCTATGAGATAAGAAGAAATAGATTGAAATTTCGCAAAAAAATTTTGTTAACATTTTAAAAACCGGCATAATTCTTGCTGTTTCGCTATAACATGAGTGATAAGCAATTAGACTGTTACTGTTTGTCATTTTCATTTAAATAAGCCAAATTCAAGTGGATCAGTAATTTAAACGTTAAGTACTACCCAAGTAAGTTTCAAATCCGGAAGATTTCTTACACATTTTTTTATGAAAAAACACAGGGTTACGAAACCCTGTCACTACCTTTTCAAAGTATGCTAAACATATTGGACAAAACAAGCCCATTTGTGCAGAAAAAAATCAGCTAAGCTCTTAAATATTAAACACCCGGATTCGCAATCAGTCTGATATAAATTCTTTAGAAATGTATTTTCAGATTTAGGACTTGAACATACTGACTACAATTGGGAGACGAATCCCAACATGCAACATGAGAAATAGCTCCATCGGACCTTTATTCCCTGAATCAGATTGACGGAGAGGAAAGGCCTTTCCCGTTTCTCATGTCTTTTATGGACGATAAGGGCCTATTCATTTTCATTCCTCCTCTTTACCATAAAATTTAACACTGATTCTATTTCTTTGCCAATTTTTCCCCCCTAGATACAGGCAAATATAAAATAGGGAATATGGAGAGGATGAAGAGAGATTTTGGATCGTTCTGATTCCATCAGACTTTCATTTTTATGTCTCCTAACGTTGAAGAAAACACTAAAATTTTATATTTTAGCTGAAAATTACGAAACTTTCTCCGTGTTTCGTTACTTTCAAGCTTATTTTTTGAGATACTTTAAACAGGCATTAAAGTGTCTAAAAAGTCATCGTATGACCCCATAAAATGACAAGTTCAAGATCTGATGAACGGAATCTAACTTTAAATAAAATTAAAATGATTCGACAGTTGTGGATTTGAATGTGGGAGATTTTTGATAACTATGCACAACGCATAGAACTGCAAAAATGTAAGATGGAAATACAGTTTATTTGCCTGAAAACGAGGGTCAGGGCTATGTTATTTCAGGTCATTGAATAAGTGAACTGGAGGACTCGACCTGCGAATAAACTATCTTGAAGCAGGATTTATTATCCTCAATTCCTAGCTTTTGATATTGAATTATTTATGCACATTGTTACATATGGCAAATATTATACATAAATAGTAATGGATATGCAGTAAGGGAGAATAATTTATTTGGCCTGGTTCTCAGTTTAAACTCTGATTCCTCACGGAGTAAATAAAACACTTTTCAAGATCTCTCAACTCTTTCAAGACATCTTTCACATCAAAACACGGAGTCGTTACTAACGTAACTCTAGATTCCTGTCCCTCTTTATAATATACAGGGTGTCACACGAACATTTAAAAACATATTAGATTGTGTGAAATGAAGACGTTACTCTCAATTCTCAGAAATGTCAAACAGCAATATTCGACTAAAAACCGTACTTATACGAATGTAAGAGACGTCATCAAACATTATTACTTTATCTGTTGAGCTGACAATTGAAGATCGTTCTGGAAAATTAGATCAAAGTCTAGATTTCTCGAAATTCGAATTTTAAAACCGTGGTTTTGCGAATAGTGCCTGTAACATGTAACGTAAATATAAATCTATATTACCTAACAGATATATAATAAAAGTGTAAAGAATTCTGTTTAAACTATAAGGATAAGCACATCTCTCCTTTTGAAATGGAAGAAGAGTCGATAGTTTCTTACAGTTCCTCCATATATCCATCTATTATGATTTAGATTCAGGCTTCTTTCAACGGAATCATGATAACAATAGGAGTCTATTGTGTTTCCGATACTTCGTCGGTTCTGAATACAGTTTTGCATTTCACTTCTCATTTCTCTCTGCATATGGACGAGGCTCATGTTTTTCGGCACAATTTAAAAACTTTCAGATCAGACTTTAGGTAATATCTCTCTCCTTCAACTTTAAAGCTTTGAAAACTATCCAAGGAATCTAGCATACAGTTTTTGAGAATCGTGTCATTGTCAGGAAGATTTTTTTTTATCCTTCGCCTTGTTACAGGCTACATTCCGTGGGATACAAAATAGGGATTGTTGGCATTTGTTGGGTCCGGGTTTTTTTTTTAGATTTTTTGAGTATTTTATATTCCAAAACCTAGAGACCTTTAAAGTCTTTGCATTTAAAATTAATTGTGTTAAATTTCAAGTCAATGGGTCCAGCCGTTTTGGATCTATCGTGTCGCAAACAAACGGACGGACAGCATAATTCGGTTAGCTCTTACTCGTGCAAAAACGTATAATTTTAGAGAGGAGCATATAAATTATTAAAACAAATCAAAATTAACCTCAATTACAACTAAATGTACCTCAATCAAAGGTTTGAAACGACATCTTAAATATAAAACATCTTATCTTTTTGTTCTGTAAACTAACAGTCAGATTTAATAAGATCTGTGGTTTCCACTTAGGTTGTAAAAAATAAAACATTGGTGTTTTAAATTAATGATGGCTTGAATTTATAATATATAACCCCGTTTAAACAAACGAATACCTGGTTTCTAGAACCCTACTACATCTACTTCAAACCTTTTAAATTATATTACACATTTATATACTTTTGTTTCAGTGAACTGCCTTCCCTACTGCGAAGCAGAGATAGACTGTAGAATTATTTATACGAACCATGTTTATTTGGCTTGTTTATCAAGTTCGCAAAAACTGGGCTACTTTACTTTAAAACATTATTTATAACATAAAAAGGCCGTCTCAAAAAAAATCTTTAGCATGTCATGAAAATAGAATGCGAGTTTTTTGCTGTATGATGTAAGATGGATCAGCTAAGAATGGAAGGGTCAAAGATTTCGTAGACCCTTTGCCATTGTCCTGCAAGAACAATGAAACAATAATAACAACAATCGAAAGATTCGTATCGATTTGTGTATTTGAAACGTCATTTTGGGTGTGGATCGACGTTCTAAAAAGGATATTGTTTCTTTAATCAGAGCAAAATCGATAGTGTCATAAGTTGATTACGCCATAGAGGATCCTGTATTGAGCTGAAATTTAGTGCTTGGACTTTTACTTTCTATTTGCACCTTAAATCAGTATGTAATATACTCTCCCTTAGTAGTTGATCATTATGCAAGATCCAATTCAGCTCAGTAACAGATTTACTTCAGGAAAAAAAGTTCAATTAGTAAAAACTTAACTGAAAAGCAGATGCCGAAACTCCCATTAAATAATACCTTGCATTTCCAACCTTCGCAGATAACGTTGAGTAAAGGAATCCTGACAATATGGCAAATTTTAATACTTTTCTGCTGTATAATTGAGTTCAGTCACATTTGTGAAATCGAAGGCGGAAATGTGCATTACATTTTCAACGTGAATAAACTGTTGCAAACGCATATCGCAAAAGGGGCCAAACTGCAAACAAGATGTCAATTAGCATTTAAGGTCGTTGTTCGAAACCCGTGAGCCGTTTCCTGCAAGAATCTCATGTTTCCCCAATCATAGACTAAACTATATAGAATTCTTTCTTGAATAGCACTTGATCGTGGCTTTCGAAACGTGTCGCACATTTAAGGGCATATTCCAAAAAAATGACTTTGACCGAAGTACCCCTTTTGGCATAGACGGCGTTAGGTTAGGTTAGATGGTCATAAATTATTTCCAGAAGCCAAATTCAGTACCCTTAACCGTCCAAACTTTAACGAATAGACAGACGGACAAGGTGTTCTCATAAAGCACTTTCATCCCTTACTCTTACTAAAAGGAGAAGATAGGATTTTATTCAATCCTTCAATAAGAATAGGAATTAGAGAGGGAATCGGAATCCCATTCTTGTACTATTATTCCATTTTGATTCATTTACAATTCTGCATTCAAAATCCGATCTCTTTTTTAAATCCTCTTTCAAATGAATCTTCATCCTCATCTCACGAGTTGAGACTATGAAACACGAACAAAGGCTGATGAAGGAGACGATAATGAGAAATAGTGCAAGCAAAGGTAAATCGGTTCCTAATAATGGCAAGGAGATCAAAACTGATGGACTTTTGAGAGTGGGATATACTGCAACCTGAAATGGAGTACCTCGTCATTATCATTACCATCCGTCTGGCCCTAATCTTAATCCTAATCCTAATGTATTAAAATTTAAAATACCAGAAGTAACAAGTAATGCACATATTGTAGCTCCAACCTGCTATCAAATCCCCTACTTAACTTTGCACGGGAAATGAATGAAGCGGATTAGTATTTTAATATTATGACCGTAGGAGCTCCATTGTGGAACAGAAATATAATCAAGTTTCAATTTGAAAAATAATACTGTAAATACTAAAATAAGCCCCCGGAATAATTCCCCACCCTTCCTCCTGTCATTTAAGCTTGGATTTTTATTTCCCCGGGCCTTGTTCGATACTGTTCAAATTCAATACTTAATACAGGTTACAATCAACAACGTGGATCACCTCCCTCATCATCATTTAAAAATCATAAGTCATGTTCCTATCATTTAGAAATGAGAGGTTCCTTAAGCTCAGTTTTGAACTTACGAGTTCCGAAACTTTAAACTCCAACTGCCTAAAAGTAAATGGAAACCTGAGATTCATTTCCGACAAGGAATTCCGACTAGGAATCCAATGTAACTGATATTTAACCAAGTAGAAATTTCATCATCCAGGCTCTAGATTCTGTTTGGATTTCATTTCTCATTTCTGACGAAATGCCATATCCGTCAATAAATAATAATATTCTCTTCTAATGAACGAAAGATGAACTGGGAACAACTTAAAAGTAAGTAAAAACGAAAGGTGAAAGGGATATCGTGAACTTGGGACATTAAGCTTGAATATGGTCTTGTTTTTTCTCTATAATTTGCAAATACTGGCGTAGAAGTATGTATGTATAATGTAATAATATAGCCATTATTTCCAGTTCCTTCAGGAAATCATGTCCCTAGTCTTTGTAATGAAGAATGAAGCATCGGGGTATTATGCCGTTCCTAAGAAGCCTATAGTCAGGAGGAACTGTAACTTTATCTTCATTCTTCATGTTAAGAACTAATGATTGTTGAGCAAATCCCTCGACTCAAAGCCTACATTCAAATCCAAGGCTCCCAACTTCTGATAACAAATAAGTTTCCAAAGACTTGAGAGTTGATGATGGTTTAGTTTGGAGGTTGAGGCCATTATTGCGTGTCTACGCTTTCTCCGTGCGTTCTTTAAAACAACTTTCCAGTTCCCGTACTAACAAGGAATAGAGACCACTTCTGGATTCTGCTTCGAAATTCTAAATTCTGGAATAGTTTTAAAATGCCAAAAGAAACAAACTCAAAGTTCGAATGCTCTAATGCTATGAGAACGAGATATGGAAACTGGAATAGAATTGAGATGAAGTGGTTAGTTTGTAAAATTACACCTAAATAAATGCCCTCCCCTACCGATCTTTGTTTTTGTTTTTGTAGCTAGTCAGTGCAAATGTTTACAAAACTGACAATGAAAAACCATGTTTTCAATCAAAATACACGAGTCTTCATCAATTTGTTGTAGGATCAATTAAGGCAGGAGTTAACGTGTTCCATTCTGCGTTTACGACATCTACAGGCAGATAATTCACTTCAGTTTGATGCTTTTTAAAATTGTACTGAACTTGATTTTAATGTAGACAACCGTTTTTTTTCACTCTTTAAAAATGAGCTACAAAATTCTCGTTGACTCGAACGAATGGAGTTTAACATGTTTATGCGATTTTCAAATTCTTGCTTTGATAACATGGGTGGCGGGGTAAATCCTATTTGAATCCTGCACAAAAAATAAGCCAATATGCACTAGTGGGAGTATAAATATTCTGGAATTGGGCCATCGAAATAATAATTCCCCATGGGGATTTATTGAGATGATAAAATGAGATGTTGAGTAATGGGAATAATGCGTATCTAGCGTGAGGATTGAGAGACAGGTGAACTAATAGTTTTGTGATAAAACGGCAATGTATTACATCGTAGAGAAAAGCACCGAGTACATTCGAACATTTTAAACCGTTCAAGGCTTCGGTGCTGGGATTTCTACTCGAGATCTCAGTCCTCCCATTTATAAAATAAAAGGAGCTGGAAATATCTTCAAGTCTTGAAATTCGGGTATTAAATTCCTAAGCAATTTATTTTATACCTCCTTTTATTCACTATTATGTCTACATTGTGGAGCCTGGTTTCAGTGGAGGAACGACAGTCCATAGAGTTACTAGTCCGACATTCCTAGTTTATGTTATTCGACTCTGGATTTCGGATTGAGTTAGGATTTCGAGATATCTCCTGAAATAGAGTAGAAACTGTCAGGGCCAAATAAATCAAACTTCAAACAGGGAATGAACTTTAAAAGATCTGACTGATAACTACTAAAGCACATTACACACGTGGGCCGAAAAAAATGGGTGTAGTTTTGGTTTCGGAGTTTGTACATTTGAACTACATAGTTTATGGTTCTAGGTTAAGGATAATTAATTTTCTCAAAAATTAATTGGTTCGGAGGGAGAGAGTATTAAGACTTGACAGTCCTTAGTTTGAGATTACGGGTGGATTTTAAAGTTACAAACCTTGCTGAATTGCATGGCGTCATTCCAGGTCGTCAGTGTACAATATTAACTCCGTCTTAAGGTGACCCCATAAATTCTGAACATTTTGACCCGGAACGCCGTTTAGTCTTAGCCGATACATCAGAATTTTTTATCGGAATAGGTATATAGGACTGTCAGAATTCTGGTATTTAAAGAATAAAAAATGTCATTCACTATAATTAATTACACTTATCTCTAGGTTTCCAGACTGTAGAATTCTACACGTTTCAAATCTCAAGATCCAAACCCCACACGCATCTTTCCAGAGATAACAAACTGCTAGAACTGTTTCAAAATTTCACAGCTCATTGCTATTTATTTTTTGGGCATTTCAAGATAAGATAAAAATTCAAATAAATAAAGGGGAAAGTTGACAGAGAATACAACCGTCTTATTGAAATTCAGTCGCTACAATCTAGCGAAATGATATTGTCATCTCATTACTGTCAACTCTGAGCACATCCCAATCCACTGTTGTATTATATTCTGGTAAAAATTGCAACATCTGACAAACTGTTCAGATTCTTCTAAATAATCATTTAATATATTCGTTTCTTCAGAGCCAGAATAAGGAAAGGCCAGCCTCCTTGAGTAACTGTAAATAAATTCTTATTATTAAAGGGCAAAACTGCTTTATGGGAACACAGTGTCCGTATGTCCGTCTCTTTTCGCTCTTACTTCCAAATGAGTAAAGGTTTTCGAAAACAGTTTTCTGATTTCCTACCCCCGTTTTCTTGGAATTCAGCAAATTAGAAAATTAAAATGGTCGGTGACACCCCCTGACCCTAAAAATATTAAACTCAAAAACACATGTACCAAACACGAATGCCATGTGCCTGTAATGAAATGAACTATAACAATTATAAATATTTAAGAAATGTGTCGTTTGGGTTTCACCACTTCCATACATTCCGTTTCTAACGGTTTTTTTTCGTCCCTACCGATTTCCAAACTTTATTCATTTAAATCTGTCGCCGAGTTCAATCTCATTTGCAGTTCGGGGCTGGAGAGGGTTTTAAAGAAACGGAGTCAATTGCTTTGAATTCAGATCTTCGAGAAATGCAAAGTGCAATAGAAGCTGTGGGAAACAGTGTTTGAGATTCCATTATTATAGGCACAGCATCTAAGTAAATAACATAACAAAGTAGTTCTATAAATAGTTGTATACGATGATCGTTGTTGGATACAAGATCTTTACTAGACGCTATCTAGGGCAGTTTTTAGTTCGTAAGTAAAAGCCGGAAGGCTTCTCCAGTCCAAAATTCATCTCCTCATTTTAGGGCTTCATTTTTCTTGACTTTCAATTTTTATAAACGGTGGATTCAGGAGTTTATGTTTGAGATACGGGATCTGCCGGAGATTCCATGCTCAATCTAGTCGAGACTTACAAAATCTAGATTTTAAGGCTTTTTTAAATCTCCAATCCTTTTCAATCCCGATGTTTCAATTCTAGTTGACTTACTTCCGTTTATTGCCCGAAAATGTAAAACGCAGAATCGGCAATTGTCAATTGAAAGAGGAAACCCGAGTGATACGAAACGAGATTATATCGAATGCGGAATGACAGATTCTGGATCAAGTTCCCTTGGTTACTTCCTTAGAAACGGTAAATTTTAGATTTTAGAATTGGGATTATTAAGTATTCACACTCATATTTACATTACAGTTATTCCGTTAAACCTGGTACAGAATGTTTATACAATTCGAATTGTTAAAGATTTTAATTGATGCTTTCACTGGCTTAAAAATGAATTTCCAAAATAAATTGAAAAACTATCACCAACATTTGCACCTCAAGCCTAGGGTTGTTCTGAATTTTATAAACTGGCAGAGAATATGCAATTTTTCAAGAAAAATCCAATAGATTTTTATCGAATCTTCAGCAATTCATAACCAAAGAACCGTACAAAATCTGAAACCCCGAAAAATCGGTCTACTCTTGCCTCCTTCAAAATAGAAGCTCAAGAAGCGGTGTAAGATAGTGTGACCCACTTGGAATTCGAAGGATCCTTTTTCATTCTCAATCCGTTCTCAATCTAAAAGACCAATAAAGTGCCATAGCTCGACACATCCACAATTTACAATCTGCAGTACAACCACCACCAACAACCAATACGGGCTAGAGGAAGCATGGACAGTTAAAAGATGTCGAAGAATACATGGACTATTATGTGGAACCTGGAGTAAGATACACTGTGTCGGTGGTGGTGTCAGTGCCAATACGAAATCTACAGAATGTGAAATGTTCTAGAAAACAGGTCGTAAATCCCGGATTGGATTGGAAAATGTCAGAGATTACTTAAGTGATAAAGTCACAGGACCTGCCTGGGGAGAAGCTCAACCTTTGACATTTCCTATTTCCTTGTTGTCCTTACAGTCAAAAGTCTCCTAATTCCTACTACAGACTTTGGAAATTCAAAAAATTGTAAACTTTCTAGAAATAAATAATGCATTGCAAACGCAAGTCGAAAAAGAGTGAAACCACGAAAGAGGACTTTAATTGACATCTAAAGTCGTTGTCTGCAATCATCTCATATTTCCCCAACCATAGAGTAAAAAAGTGGTGTAAATCGTTGAATAGCCTTCCCAGTGAAGTATCAAACATGCAGGATTGCAATTTGAAACTGTTACCGTTGACCGTAGACGCTTCACCTTGGTCCTACACAGTCGTCAAACAACTTAGCCTCCGGTCAAAGGTCATAAATAATTTTCCAAAAGCAAATAAAATATTCAGCTGTTCAAGATTTAGGGCACGAACGGACGAACAGACGCAGTAAAACCATAAAAGGCTTTCACACTGTAGTATGTTTGATAGTATAGGTTTGATATAAAAATACATCGGATTGGAATTTAGAATCCCAGAGACTGGAGACGGATGTCCGTGAATTCAAATGCATCGTCGGAGTTTCTAGAATAGTTCAATTCTAGAATGACTTTTCTCCCAAGCATTTGCATCTTCTACGACATTTCCGGAGTGGGAAAAATCCTTCTATTGGGTTTAGAGTTGGGAATTGACATAAAAATATCCGAGGCTCGAGACAGAACCCAATGTTTCGACAATTAACTTTTACGAGTTGAAGGATGTAAAGTTTACGAAATTCATTATACGTCTTGTACATTGTACGTTGAACTTGTTCCTCAGCAGATTACAAACCCTTGTTGATGTTTTTACTTTACAGGCTGATGGTAAATTTATGTTTAATGGCTCATTTTGCTGGGAGTTCTATTCTACCTCGTTTTTTACTCCCGGAACTTGCAAACAGGATTTTAGGAGCAATTAAAATTTCCTCGGAATATAAATCAGGCCGGTAATAGGAAGAATTGAGAGATCGGAAGTGAACGGTCTTGTTTAGAGGCTGGAGTTCATTGTTGACATTTTGTGGTTTTTATTGGGAGGGTAAAAATACCTATTTATGACAACAACTGTACATTGTGACAAAGGACGTTTAACGACACGTTCCAATGGATTTTAATTCTTTTTAATGTCCCATGTGAATGGATCATTTGGAACAGGAAGGTTTCATTGAAACAAGAGGTATTTGGAATGATAAAACTGTAATTCAATCAGAGGTTAATCAATTTCCTCATAAAAATCACATTTAAAAATCGGAAGAAAATGCAACAGAAAGATGGGTTCGGAGATTTCTTAACCGCAAAATGCAACAAAAATCTCGCGGCTTTGATTTTTAACAAGATTTTTAAGATAAACAATGTTATAATTGCATCGCAGTCGGTTACGGTTGATGTAATTTAATATTAGGTAAGTGTATGCTTGGATCGTTCTAGATTTCAGATTACTATCCGAACGAAAGAGGATTAACGGAAGTCCGTTAATTAGCCCATCTTCCCTGAACTCAAAAACTAGAGACACACAGACCTCTAAACATTTTATTTCATTTGTTCTGTTATTTTTGGAGGAAACTGGTTATTATTCTGTAGTTCACACCTACAAGCTACGGGCTGGCATCTGACCTTGAGTTATTGCGAGTTTGAAATAAAAACAACTTGAAATCTGGCTGTAACGAAAGGATTAAAGTTGAATAAAAAAATCATCAAACTATATAACACCTCAAATACGGAGTCTAATGGAAGGTAATAAAATCAGAATTAAAACTTGTTTCTTTCATTTTCAAGCCCTCGATAATATTGAGGTAATTGAACTTTCCAATTCATAATTCCGATTTCGATGACATTTAAATTACCAGTTTGAACGTCCTAGGCAATTGACCACTACAAATTAGCCGATCCATGCGGAAATTTTCTGGGAACTGTCCAAATTTTGATATTCATATAATATTACTAATGAATTTGCCCCTTAGTAGTTGATATAAAAATGCAAACAATGAATAATCTTTATATAAATCGTACAAACATCCATAAACGAAGCCTCTTGCGATTACAAATCCATGTAACTGTAGTAAAATCGAAATAATCCCAAAAGTACACTTTAATACCGAAATTTCCGTGTACTCGAAAAAAACTCCAAGTAAATCGGAGTCGTGGTACCCGACTAAATTCATACTTACAAACAGGAGTCCGGAAATTGAAATCTTAATTCAAAATCATAATTTATTTTTATGACATAGACATACAAATTTTATAAGGGTGGGTGGGCGCATTGTTTTTGCAATTAATTATCAAATCAGCCTCAAGCCCAATAAAATCCGGTTTGATTATATGGCTGTATGAATTATGAAAGTTTAGCACTATGGTGGAAGTTAGAAGTTGTTTGATCAAATAAATGTTTGTCTAAATAAGATACTATAAAATACCAAGAACAAATCTGTCAAACTGGTGTATGATTTATATAGGAATTTTAGATTTGACAGATGCCCCACCCCCTACCTCCTATAAAGTCAAATCCAATTACGAGAAACTCAAGTCGTAAAATACCATAACGGGGGAAAAGTGTAATAAAACGGAGAGTAAAACTGCATCTCTGCAATTTCAGTTTGGATAAATAATTAATGCAAAAAATGCTCAGGTGATTTGGTTCCGTAGTTATTTACTTGTCCATCTTCTTCTATGATAATAATATGCTTCATCTTCCCTTACCGTAAGCTCATTTCAAAAGCAGAAAAAACGTGTAATAATGATCCTAATAATGCAATTGCATGTTTGATTATTAACCTCTTGAGTACTAGAAGAATACATTTTACTCAAACTTGGCCTCAGGAACGGTTTCGAATTTCCTATTGGAAAGCTTGGAATGGAACGACTAATATTAATTAAGCTGGGTGATTACTGATTAGTTACTAATCAATACTTAAGAAGCTGTTTGGAGGAATTGATTTTGCATGTTCATTTTTTAGTATTTTTTATAAGGTACAAAAGTGATTGGAGTATTATACATTTTTGACAATCAAGTGTCAAAAAGATTTATTTTTTCCATTAGCTTATCATTACGATGTGGTTAATCAAAACAATAAGATGATATCTTACCAACTTGCGTGTTTCTAAGTAAGTTTTGCTGTTCATTTGATTATGTTCGAGGCGTTCATGCGTCTTCAAAAATATTGACTCAAAACAAGACTGTTTTCATAATCTCTATAAACCAAGGTACTTTATATCCTTCAGTATGAGTCACTCCACAAATAAAGTTTAACTGTCAGGAATGACATATGAAATTTCATGTGAAAAATAAAGCAGGATAATTTCTTTTTGGAAAAATAAAAATTGATGCCGGAATTTTGCATGCCTCAAAATCGTAGAGAAATAAGAAAAAATACCTCAATTTTTCAAATGATCTATATTTTTTAAGCTTATAATTTTTCAAGAAAAATTATGTGAAAAATTTCCCTGAACTGCGCAGATTTTTTAGTTTCCAAAGTGACAACACATACACCACACGCACATCATTCTTCGTCTTGAATCGACAGATGAGGTGTTAAATGAAAGGGGATACAAACGAAAACATTAAAACTCGGAATCGCCATTTGAGATCCTCAAAGATTGTTAAAGAAAGAGATTGAAAAGAGAATGAGGATGTTGTTCTCGGGTTATCATGTCATTAATATTCTTGCGAAAATGTGGATCATGTCATTATAATATAGAGAGCCGGATCAAGTTGCCATTTATGGTAGGCCTTGTAATAAAAATATGAATTCGTTTCCTCAATGCAATACTCTACATTCCCAGGAACAACTCTGCAGCAACTTATACTATTTATTAACTTTATGGGAATACCTTGGCTGTCTGTCTTTCTGTCCATCCGTTTACGCTCTAACTTTAGAATTGTTGAAGCTTTTAGAAAACAGTTTTCGGATTTGAAGCCTACATTTGTTTGCGTTTAAGCCGGTCACACCCCCTGACCCTAACAGATTAAGAGGTTAACCAAACCACGTGTCAGTCAGTAGCGATTTAGAATGTGTATTATTCGAAAACCGCGTCGTTTCGGCTTCGCCCCTTCGTTACATTTCGTTTGTAACGGCTTATTCAACTATAAGAATGTCAAACTTCCAACTGCAAATGTATCAATTTCCCCACAGAAACTCCAATAATCTATTGGATTTGGAACAACTAGATTGTGTGTTTAGAGGTCATCAATTTGTCGACAGAAGGGTCACCCACGTGACAAGGGCCAATTAGCATCTTCAGAACATTGTTCTCAAAAAGCATCTCAAAATCACGTGTCAATTGTGAATCTAACCTTTAGTTTCCACGCAAGAACTCCTCTAGAAGAACCCTTCAGCTCAATCTCAATTTAAGGGTTATTTAATATTCCAACATAAATGGTAATTGAGATTGACATTTTGGCTTTAGGAGGGTGGCATAGGTTTGTGGTGGTGGTGGCACGTCATCTTCTATTAATATCAAAGTCAATGGCAAGAACTTTGAGGGGAGAGGACAGGAAGCGGGTAATTGTTATGCATTGAAGCATTTAAAGCCTCTCGGCTGCATGACAGATCAGTTTCCTCATCCTCAATTTCATTAATAGTCTTCACACAGTCAACAACAACAAGGATCATTTATAATATTAATAACAATACTTGAGATGACCCTCTGCAAAGTTCAGGAGGAGGATTGCTACATATATTACAATAATTTAGTTTGATTAATATCATAATGCAGTCTAAAAATAGAATGGATATGAAGATCCGCTTCATTTTGTCAATTTGCTAGGAGGGTTTCAATGTACCGTTTCAGTAGTAAATTATTGGGAGCCTAGAATAGAATTATAGAAGTGCTGAGTGTTATATGGATACTTGGATGAATGACATCGACAGATCTATTAGAATTGACATTTGCTGCAGACAAAGAGAGATTGGACAATAGTTGGGATTCTCAATTGGCCGGCTATGTTGGCAGATAATGATGAGATTTGATGATTTGATGACCCGTTATGCTATTCTTTGACATTTGTATTCGAGGATTCAAGTAGGATGGCCTTTCTCCGGAATCATTTCAAGTTCAGTGTCGAATTATAGCATTTTCTTGTATTGTTGGACAGGGTTCCAGGACGGAGTTTTTGGGAAATATGTTATTTTTAGACTAGATCAGGGCAAATTAACACGGGCTTTTGACCTAACGATATAATGTCAGTTCGAACATAAACCCTCAGGAATTAGTCCCTTCTCAATGTCTTTACCGTAATTGGTGGTTTAAATTAGAGGGAGTACTGGAGGGAGAGTATTCGAAGTTAACACGATCCAATATTAGTTTGACCTACCATGAAGATCCTAAAAATAAAAAAACAGTCGGGGTTTTTTAAAACTAAAACCCTGGGTTAATCGTCGCAGTTCTTATTATTAATATAATAGCATAGTGCCGTAATGATATGCTTGCATTCAATTTAAAAAATTCCTTCAACGTCTCATTTACAGTTATAAATTGAAGATTGATTGAACTGATGATGAATGACAAGGTGACTATTGTACGAAACTGATCAAGTGATCAATCCCGTTTCAAAATAATTTTTCAAATAGTAAATTGGAGATGACGGACAGATCGCTAATGAGAAAACACCGATTTTAATAATAAGAGGAAGTGATCATCATCATTATTCTATCGAATAGAATATTACTACGACTCTGACAATGACTTGGGTTTCTATTCAAATTTCAAATCAGCTTGAATAATTGGCAAGGACAGTTCAAAATTCAAATATTTCAGCTTTTCTCAAACAGTGCAGTTAGGACTGGATTTGCGTTTCCTAAATTAGGTTTCCAAACATGAATTTTTTAGTATTTTTGAATCATTTCAGAAAGTGTTCATTCCTGCAAATAATAAAAAACAAACAAAAATTTCGAAATACCCCGGTTCGAGGAAAAACAAGAACTGCGAAATAACCAAAAAACATGTTTATCAGAAAATCCTCATCTTTAGAACCGGGATAATTTCTTGTCTGAAACCGATCACAATACAATGTACCCAAAACTCCAGAAAACACATTAAAAACAAAGGTAAATAAACAGCAAACAAAGAGAGATGAAAACATAAAGTCTTTTATCTCCAACTTTTCAGTTTCAGACGATAATGGAACATGGAACTCATCTCCTGTCACCCTCGTGTCACCTTGTCACGTGTCGACACACAACCATTCACTGACGATAAACACAATCCCTAAGCTACCCTTTGCCCTTTGTGGACTGACTGAAGTGTTTACGGGTTTCAAAACTGAAATGTAATGTATATCAAGTCCATAGTTTGCACAAGATGTCAACAATATGTCTTACCAAAGAGTAATCAACACAAAGATCACTGGAAACATGTACCTAAATCCAGTGCCTTATCTTCCAAGACTAAAATACTCGGTTGTGTAGCAATAAGACGACGATATATGCCTAAATTAACACGCTACGTGCCAAAATATTTACAACTGTAATTCAGCTCCAAATGGTAGGGAAAAATCATGATCCATTAAAACTGGAACTTTATTTCCAGCAAACTCACATCTTAAGATTTAATCAGTTTCACATAGCCCAAGATATTATGAAGTAAATGTCAAATCATTTTCTGGATTTTTCGAGGATTTTTTTTACGCGGATCCGGTACGGAAACCGTTTAGAAGGAATAATAATATTAAATCCATACGCATGGAGTAGAGATGTGGCATGATAATGGAGTTAGTTATTTTTATATTTTATATATCAAAGGCAGCGTGATTCGGATAGGAATAAGGAGGGCAATTTTTGCAACAGAATTCTGGAGATAAAAAGACGCACGTTTACGTGTGTTGTTTGCATGTGTGGATATGGGACAGACTGTCTCAAGGCTCAATACCAAGACATTTGTCACGAACAACGAAGTGCCACAACTGGAGCCTATATCTGCAAATATTATTATGAGGCCTATATTCTTGAATAGAAATATAAGTTTCTGGAAGGTAACACCGAGTAGTCAATTAATAACATAGGCTAGAGTTACAGTAAACTCTCTTTACTTGGAGCTTTTTAAGCGTTTCTTGAATTATACCCAATGCAAAAGCTAGCAAATTTTATCCGACTCTATAAAAATGAAGTAATTTAAAGTGCCCCTTATAAACAGAAACATGCCCCCTAATTAAATGGAAACGGCCCCAACAGGAATTTGCCCCATTATCTGGGAATTTCTTAACCTTGCCCCCCAAAATGGTGCTATATTCCTATATTAATCGGTAGTATTTTTTTAATCGGTAGAATTCTAAGAACGTTACTGTTGTTTAAAAACTCCAGCTTTAAAACAGCTAATCTTATTCTCCCCGAAATAACACCCCCCTCTATCTAGTGTTCTGAGGTGAGGACTTATTTCAGTATTCAGAATGTCCTTTATCAGTGAACTATAACATGGAAATCCAAAATGCAACCGATATTTTATTTGAACCTCCCTAGAGTTTGTATTTGTCGGAGAAAAGGAATTTGTCTGAACCCAAGAGACGTAACTGTATTCCGAATTTCGGACGGGAATCTAATAGGAGGATTAAGTGTAAGGAATGTGTGTTTGTCGTTTGTATTTCTACTTTCCTATTTCCATCTCCTAGCTTCTCCAGACTTGTTCGATTTCGGAGGAGACGAGACACCCGGTGACATTTAGATTGCCAACCAAAATGGACAAAATTATTATCCGACGCATAGAGAGACAGAGAGGCAGTTTGGTGACTTGGTGGCAGGGACAGCGTGTCATGTCGGGCCAATTCACAAAATTCCACCGACGATAAAGAAGTGAATGCACAAACAGAGTTACAAATTCACAAGTATGGGACTAAGGCTATTCATGTATTTACAAGATGAACAACTAAACTGTGTTATATAAGACATGAGATACTCAACAGAAATAAACCCTTGCAAACGCTTATCGAAAAAGGGAGAAACTCTAAGAAAGAAAGCAATTGCCCAACTCTTTCGAGACGCTATGTTCAAGAATCTTCAGTTGCTTCAACCATAGAGTAAAGTTGTATATCGTTGATCTGTACTAATCTGAATATTCAACCGTTCGAGAGATAGAGAACGAACAGACGGACAGACTGACAGACAGAGCAAAACCCTTAAAGGTTCTCCCCCTTTAATAAAACTACTGAATTGAAAACCGCAGTAATAGCAATTCCTCGCAAAAAACTGTTTCTAGGCCTTGTCAACCTCTCCTGAAAATCGAAACCCAATACCACCACCGCAAATTTCGACAGTCGACGGTCGACACTTTCGGGACCAGAAAGTGTCGATAGTCGATACTTGGATTGGAATTAAGTGAAGGGGTAAAGAGGGTTTGTAGGTAAATTTCACCAGAATTCTTCTCTCTACAGAATTTGAATTAGATTTCGAAGCGTGTATCTATTCCATACACAATACATATTAAATACATAGGGTGTTAGTGCTATTTGCTCGCTTCATTCTATTCCAGGTTCTATATATTATGTTCCCTTTAAGTGATATACAAGGAGTCCTCAAGGGACATTTCCTCTCCTTCTCCGATAAGGGAAAATTAAATTAGAGCCGACAGTTTGTAAAACGTGTCTCTCGACAATCTCCAATCTATCTACAGCCAACCACCCGGCAATTCTCCGAGAATCCCGATTCCTAGATCCTCCGCTTCTACGAAGAATTACACAAGACGTCCTCATTCCGGGGGAAATAGCCGAGAGGGGAAAAGTTCCGGAAGTACACCTTAATTTACTTAAAATTTTTTTTTCCTGGAGAAAGATACTTGAAGTGGATGTGGAATGATTAATTCCTTTAACAAATCTGCTAAGAGAGAAGGTCTGTTTGGGGAGACGGGAGGATAGAGATATTTGACGGAGGTAAATGATAGGCTTAAGGGACTGGAGAGGGACTAGGACAAGGATAAACTGATACGATCACTTGTCATTGTCCTACGTGACTTCTTTGGAGCAAGATGAGATTTTTTGAGGACATCCCGACAATTTCTAACCAACTTCTTCGTTTGTTTCTTCTCTCTTGTTCTTGATTTGGATTTTATGACAAAGGATCAAAAGACAGAGGAAAGTAGTTCGGAACTTTGAAACTATCTTCTGCCTCGAGTCATAAAGATGTTAGGAGGGTTGTACAGTAACCACGTGGGTGTATTACTAGAGCACTGTTAAATTTGAACTAAGGTTCTAGCATTATGGACCACTTTTGACCTATGACCTTTCTTGTCATTTATTTCGATCATGACCTTCTTCTACTGCATACTTGTCCCTCTGACCTGGTTTAAATGGATGGATGGACTGGGTTTTTGTTAATGCAAAATAAATTATTTTATCTACAATTTGTGAAGTTCAGTGTAGCTGGTAAGGTATTGAATTGAAGAGTAGGGTTCCAGGAACCCGTGGTTTAAATTAATTCCATTTAAACGTATTTTTATGTTTTAACTTATTCTTATTAAAGACATTTTTGGAAAACCCCAAAATAAAAATTTTACGCCCGTTTTTGCTGATGAACTAAAAACAACAAAAACAAAATAAGGTCAACTAGAAATATTCATGCGAAATTTTCGTAAACGAGCAGAAAATTTTCAAATGAAGAACGATATGAACGTTACTTTATTTTGGTTACAATTCGAATAGTGAAGTATGTATTAATGCTGAATATCTCTACTTGTATTAATTAAATCTGCGGATTTAGCCATGACCTTTTAGCAAGTTAGTTCTGCCGAAAAGCCTTTGGGTTTTTGCCCTAAAGTAGCCTATATTATAAGAATCCCTCAGAAAATGTGTCCCTCCGTGAAGAAAATGCCTCGGGAGCAGATTGTAGGTTCTTGTTCCATCAGAGCAGAGTCTCAAATAATAATATTCCCCGAGGAAATCAATTCCTATCTGACTTTGTCACTCTGCCCTCAATTCCAAATTCTAAATTAAACCTCTGCCACTGCACTTTAACGGCTTAACTTTCCTGCACTTTCCGAATTCCACAATCCGGAGCTTCTCTACCCTATATTTGACATTTCTCCCTATATCCCAGATATACGACCCTATTTTTATATTCATTATCTTTTACATGTAAATTGCAACTGGAAGCAAGCCGAGGAGAGAAATGTCCTTGAATTTTAGACTCCGATTCGAGAGTTGTGGGAAGGAAATGGCAAAAAGACAACTGCCACTAAAACAACTGCCAAATTTTTAGGAGAATTGAGTCGAGCACAAAAGACCAAGAAGTGGAGGAAACTGCATCTGGGAATGTGGAATTGGGACACTTTTATTGAACGGATTCTTTTTATTCTCCTCATTACACCCTTTTGTTGCCGAAAACTTATTAGGTGCAGCTGCTATTTTTCCGCAACTATGTCTGTTTTTACGTTTGAAAATACCGAGAGAGTAGAGCCTTGTTTTCGTAAGAAACACACACGTTGAAAGTGACAATTTCAAACTTCAGTAAGACACAAGGGCTTGATGTTACAATAACAATTCCGAGAATTTGTAGTAATGAAATTATAAGAAATTTAAAAAAGAATCAATTCGGGCATTATGTTTTTTGTTGTATTGGTTTTGCCAAAATTTCGTAATATGCACCTGTTAGTCGGTAAACTGGAAAATAAAACAGTATTCATGTATTGGCTAATTAACATGTTATTTATTGTCACTGTCTTTAGGGACAGGATTTACCCGGGTTTGCAACTTCTCCCTTTAACTGTCATTGGGAGCTGAAAAAATTTAAACAAAACCTCATTGATTTGAATCCAGGGACTGGGAATCGAAAGCGTCCATTCTAGAACCGTATCAAATTAAGTTAGGGAATATGTATTTGAATTTTATTCAAGGCCTTGGTTAGTAAATTAAGTTTCATTCGATTAAAATACAATTCAATTACGATGAGAAACATCATTCGTAGATTAAAAACGGCTAGGCAGACTGTAGTCTCCCATACACACGTGCTTAAATAACGTAAATAACTTGAAAGAAGAATGTTTTTAAATTCATGATATATGGGTGACATGTTAATGGATTTGGTATTTACTGAATCCGCCTGTCATTCCCTTTAATTCCGAATGCATTTGTCAACCTCACCCACTCGTGGTCTTTGGGCTTGTTCCGATCTCTTCCATCTGACTAGAAACCCATAGATTCAGGTTGAAATTGAATTAATTAATTGCATTAATTGAATGGTGCTTGTATGAAGTCCCCTATAACTGTGAAAGGACCCCGACCCCATGTTTCGGTAATGATTGTAATTGAAAAAAATGATGACAAATCCCACTTCATTTTGAACTAGTAACCGTTAATAGAAACGAGAGAGAGATAACAATTAGTTTGAACACAAAATTGCGAAGATCATTATGGATGATAAGTTGATAAATAACTATTGACCCATAACTGTCATCTCGTCAGTTAACCATTCGAAAAATTCAACAACCCTGTCATCCCTGACTTTTTTAATTTGAGACTTTCGGATCATCCATCATTTGTAACTTTGTCCTAAAAAATACAAACCTAAAAGGAACATTAAAGCTAGATACAAATAACCTCATTTTTAATGCTAATTACAACTTTTCTGATAGGAAACTCGAGTTGATATTTTTAATTTGCCAGATGTATTCACAAAATTGTTATTAATTTTGAGTTAAAGAAACGAGACACTCGCAAAGTGATAGTCGGGACCTCGTCTTGACCTTTCCGCTTTTACAGTTCCTTTAGTTAAACGGTATTGAAACTGTTCAAATTGATAGTTCCTGCATATTTAATGTGCCTAATATAATGCAAAACGTAATTGGAAAGGCTGGATGTTAATTGAAAATTCAGTCTTCAGTCCACTCATTCATATTCTAATTCACTCGTATTTATAAGACAACAACAACTCATGTCAATCCTGTCAGTTAAATTTGCGTTACTAATTCCTACATATAAGATATATCTACGCTATTACGGAACTTGGCCCATCCCGTTCTTTAATCTTACAATTAGATTACAGGGTTCGGAGACAGGGTTTGTGGGACCCATCATTTTTGGAGCTTCTACTTAGGAAACGTTGATTTTTAAATTAGTTCTATTCGAAGTATAAATTTCCGACTCCAGCAATTAAATTACACAAGAATAAAACAGTCCCCTAAAGTTGGGTTTTTAAATAATTGAACAACCTGGGCTCTAAAGCAAAAGCACCCTAAACTGCCGCTAATGTTAATCAGCTAAAGATCAGTCAACATGAACTGCAGGAAAAACAAGGTCAATTATCCAAGCTTTGCATTCATTTTCACATTTATGTATCAGGATATTATAATATTCCGATTAGCACGAACCACCAAGTCCACGATCCACAAACAAATAATAATAATAAAATAATAATAATATATTATGGGTCACCGTGAGAATGAGTTAACACAATTGAGTCCGATCAAAGTCTTGTTCTATTGCTGAATTACTGTATAGCTTATTTAGGGACGGCAGACGGAACAGAAAAGCCCATTAATTTGATCGTGCAGTTTTGAAGTTGCAATTCATTCAAATTTTACAAGATTTAAAATTACAATATGTAAATCGAATGACTATAGTCTTTAACGGGTGTAACTTCGCACTATCATCCTAATCCCAATAATCATTTTCCTAATAATCCTATTTTCCAATCCAATTATTTCCGATTACTAGTTCATTTGAACTGAGGATAAACTTGGATGACAAATGGGATATCCATGTAGCAAAAAATATTATAATTCAGACCTCGTTAAGGAGTAGGTTTTTTCTGCTTACATCCCACAGATTTATAAGTTTATTTTCTAGGTTTTTTTTTGCGTTTCGAGCAGGGCGTATTATGGAGTCCGTATCATGTCGATTGTCGGTGTTGGTGTGGGTTTTAGAAATTAGAACGTAAAGAGGCTTTTTAGCAAAAAAAATAACAAATGACAAGTTTCTAACCTTGAGGACCTGGCTGGTCCATTTAAAAAAATTCTAATGTGGTTGATTAATATTATTTTCGATTTATGGCCCCAGGGAGCGGGTGCCCTGTGTATTTTATTACACTAGTATATATTGGGGAGTTATTTTGATGGGCCTACATAGTGTCGAACTTCGTTTCCTTCGTAGATTTTCATTTAAAACTTAGGCAACGTAGGTTAAGTCCTTCACCGGACCCGTACCGTTCCTAAATATAAAAAACAGCTAAATCCACCCTCACTTGATTTATACCGCAGGGTTCCCCATACAATAAAAATAAATCAGGTCATAATGTCGAATGTGCATTTCAGATAAATCAGTCAAATGAACCTTTAACAATCCTAGATTCAAAATTAACCTTAAAGATCGGAGATCAAAGAAATTGAAGGCACTTGCACTCATATAAAATATAAGGAATATCCTCTAGGAGTTTCAAGTTGCAATTGCGTCCTCAAATAATAGTATTAGATGAAAATATGAAGTGCATGTAGCTGGAGGAAAAATCACACTCAGCAAGAAAAAAACCCACATTTTATGCTTGCATTTTGAAAATTCAATCTTGTTCAAGTTTTATAAAAATCAAATTCGCAAATTTTTAAACTAACATCAAACATCATTAAGAATTTCAAGATCGGATTCCCATTCATCGCCTCATAATACTAGAGTATATCATGTAGTCTACCTCTGCAATTATCCAGAATATTACTCATCGCATCGTCAGATTTCAAATTCGCTTGAAAAATGACAAAGGATGATCTCATCTAGGTTTCCTATATGGAGCTAAGGAGATTGAATTAATTCCTTTGGGAACTTCAGTCAGCTTTATCAGTTCGCCAAAAATAATATCTTGACTTGACACTATGCACTACAGCCACGATGAACTTCCAGACAGCTATTCACATTGTCATGATCCGAGATTGGAATTAGAGGAAGTATCAAATATCGGAAAGTGTGGAGGATAATGTAATTATGCATATTAGTGAGTCAGGATCTTAATATGTGAACATGTGCCCTGCCTAAGTCACAAAAATCAGGATGATTAAATCCTAAAATGTTCGAAGAACGATCCGCCCTTCGTCATCTCCATCCACCCAACCTAATCAACTGAATCGGCGGATAATTACAGATTCAGTTCACTTTCTCACTCGTTCCCTATTATATTCTACTCAAGTCACAGTATTTATTATTGTTGAATTTCACTATTGTACGGGTATTTAGTTTACTATCTTTGGACACCTCTGTAGTCTGTAAAACGCATTTTTTATGTCCAAAAATTATAGCTAAAGACAGAGCGACAAAATAGAGTACTTGTGTCGGTTGTAACTCTGCCTTTAAAGGGATTTAGTGGCATTTAATGGTTTTTATAGCAGTTTATTCCACCTTCAATTTAATCCAATTGAAATTAAATTAAATCCCATTAAATACATGATACACATCCTTGTGTTTACAATAGAATAAAACGTGAAAATATTCCGCAATATAATATTTTTTCTAAAACATTACGAGGGGACATTGCGAGAACCATAATTTTATATGCGGTTTTTAGAAACGACGGAGATGATCGTTTTTTTTTAGATTTGCGTAGGTATTGTACCTTAGCAATTTTTAGCAAGTCGAAACAATTTCCAGATATTGACAGATCTGTTCAAATTAAATCTAAAACCGTTAATTATCTTCTAACTCTAACCATTTTAAATTAAGAAAATAATACGAAGGTCTCGACAAACGTAGGGTTCACTGTAAAGAATAAAACTCATGAATTCTGCAGGGGATTGCATTTGCCAATCCATAATGATATATTATAACACATCCCGTAGGTGCAATAACATGAATCGTGTAGTCGAGTGGGTTGTTTAATGCTCAATTAAATTCTCACGTGCTTGCTCTTAAAACTCCTCACCTTAAGATCTAGAGACGAAAGCCATTAACAGCTTAACCTATCTCCACTTTAATGCTATAAATATTATAATATCCCATATTACAATCCCTCAGTATATAAGCAGCAATTTCGTTTGTTACTAGTTACAAATTGCAGTACATATTCACATTCAAATTCACTTATACTTTACAACTCCTAATTGTTTAACGAAGAACAAAAAAATACTTCCAATTCGGTTTGAAACGCATATAATCGACATTTGAGCTTGACAAAAATGTCTAATCCCTTTTGCCCATAATCAATCCAATTATTTTTTAAATCCAAGAACGACTCCATATTGAATACTTATGCTCGACAAAAAAAATCCTACCTTCTTGGAATAAATAAGTCAATTAAAAAGTAAGTTCGCGTAGGTGGCTTTTGGCAGAGAGGAATATTTTTAAGGCTTGATTCAATTTCTCTTATCTTCATAATTATACACATTCTCTTGCACTTTCATCTAAAGGATTTAATTGATTCAACAGATTTACAGGATAGAAACACTTAAGACTTTAAATGCTTAAATGCTTAAGTATTTAGCGACTCTTGTTATTACCTCCCTACTCACAATTACAATTACCCCCACACCCACCGCTTATCTCGTTCCAATCCTCAACATCCGGTACAGTCTAGTAGCTACACTGTATCGAAATAATGCTAAATACGTGGAATATCCTGACTCAGCCACACTTGATCTTCGATGTGTTTTCTGTAGCAGTTGCAAGTGCCGTTAAAATTCACTTTGCGAAAGGAAAACTACGAAACGGAAAAGAAAAGTTATTCTGCTTCATTAAAATACCTCTCCTGAACTGTGACTGCTGCTGAGGCTACAGATGTTTGATTTACATTCACAAGAGGAAGTGCCTGAGACGATGGGATTTCTTTGATTTGTTTTCATCTCATTATTAAATTGATAGATAAAAGGATTGGAGGATAAAGGGATGTAAGCCGACATTGGAGACCCAAACTTCAAATCTTAGGATTCGATGACGATTACACAAAAAATATGCAGAGTCTTCCATTCTTTCCATTTCAAACAACATCCCGAGGTGTAGTACGATAGAACCGAAACTACGGTAATAGACTATATCCCGCGAACGTTCTAGATGTCTCAATATTATCGGTAATTGAAGCTATACGGCAAAATTTGCGATGGATAAAAGTCTAGAGACTGAATTTGATAAATCTGATCCCGAATAGTGATTTGACTTGAAAAAACTTTTCCATGAAGATTCAAGACTTATGTAAAAGAGAAATTCTAGATGTTTCTGTAAAGATTGGAATAAGTCCTCAGATCTGACAAGGGACATAACCCAAAGGTCAGAGCCCGAATCGTCTGACTTTTTTACGGTCGAACACACAACTAATATGAACCACAAAACTGCAAGAAATATCTGCGGTAGTTCGGCCTGGTCATTTTTAAAAAATCATGAACTAAAAAAATCACGAAAATTGACTTTTTCAAAAATTAATAAAACATCGATTTGTGGTCCGATTTTCAAAATCTTTCGAGTTTTGCAATGCTAAAGAGTTGTTTTTTATGAAAATAAAAAGATTTGAATTTTAAAAAATATTTCAATTTTTTTTTATTTTTGAAAAAAAATTGAACCCCTGGAACGTTAAAGAAAAAAAGTTTTTTTTTCGATTTTTTACGAAAATTCAGATCTTTAGATTTCTATAAAGAACAACTCTTTAGCATTGCAAAACTCGAAAGATTTTGAAAATCGGACCACAA
Source organism: Desoria tigrina (assembly GCA_906901685.1). Classification (NCBI taxonomy): domain Eukaryota; kingdom Metazoa; phylum Arthropoda; class Collembola; order Entomobryomorpha; family Isotomidae; genus Desoria; species Desoria tigrina. Next base: position 3,202,968 of record CAJQTU010000015.1, read on the forward strand.
ATCGATGTTTTATTAATTTTTGAAAAAGTCAATTTTCGTGATTTTTTTAGTTCATGATTTTTTAAAAATGACCAGGCCGAACTACCGCAGATATTTCTTGCAGTTTTGTGGTTCATATTAGTTGTGTGTTCGACCGTAAAAAAGTCAGACGATTCGGGCTCTGACCTTTGGGTGATGTCCCTTGTGAGTAGATTACTCTTGGAATTCAGAGTTTGAAACTTTGCAAGTCCATGAGGGAATTGGATTTGATGTACTATCTATATTTTTACATAAAATTTGCCTAATATATCTAGAGTTGGCAAGTGTAAGAACGGCCCTCAATATGATGGAGTCATGGGTTGGGGAAGATGAACTTTTTTGCACTGAATTGGCAATCAGCTTTAATCCGAAGGGCTTTATTACAATTTAGTTGAGATTGAGGTAGACGGAGAAGGGAACAGGGGCGGAATCCAATCTTACAGTTTCAAATCGAAATCAAGTTATAAATATGTTTTAGGAAAGTCTATGTAGTGCTAATTGTATGAATTTGAATTGTGCCCATGTACGCGTTACTCAAATTTAAATATTCCCGGGAACTTTGTAGGCGTCATAATCAGTATTTGAGCTATTTTTCTCAAAAAAAAACCGTGTGTTCTTTTTATATTTCAAATAAATGCATCTCTTTTAGCGAATCTGTTTGAATCAGTTATTAAAAAAGTAATAATGAATTAGACTTTCAGGACTCGAATCGGCAGTCAATATTACTCTTATTGTTAGACCAGAAAAAGAACTGCGACATCCGGCCCTGAATTTGTACAAAGGATCAAAGGCTTTTTCTTTTTGTCTAAAACGGCTTCTGCAAATTTTTCCCCTAAATCCGGGTTGAATCTGAGGAATAATCCAGACCTTATAGAGCAGTCATTTGTACTCATTTTTTTTAGTCAAGTCCCTATACTCTCTGGGCATTCATTCCTGGATTTCGAGTCCGAATTCTGTTTTCATTCAATTTAGCAGAAGGGATTTAGAGAGGAGACCATGATGCATTATTATTATACCCGGTTTGGAGTTATTCAAGGACCTTCTGCGAATTCGGCATGTCATTTCTCTGTATTGCAGATGGATTAAGTTAACCAGAACTCAGAAATACAGGCCATTGCTACTTCTCGGAATATTTAAGGAAATACAGCAGACCTCTACGTTTTCACAATCAGTTCTTGCAATTCACTTACACTTTCCTCCATAAATATAGCCACAGTCTCAAAGTCTACAAAAATGTAGATGGAAAATAGTTACGTCGAGAGCCGGCACGATTTTCCTGCACTTTTTCTAACATTTGACTCCGACGTCGTAGACATTTCGACAAGTTGACACATTGACACTTAATTCCTCGACAATTATGGGGCGTGGTGGAGTTGGAAATACCGTAGGGACTTGACTCTGACAGAATCCGTCATAATTGTCAAGCATACCCGAAAGCGACCCCAACGGATCATGTTACGGTTACGTTCTTCGGGTTTAAAACCTTAAATGTTAAATGTCGATGCCAAGTACAGTTTCTTCGGCTAGTAGATACATTAGATGTAATAAGTCTATTTTAGCGGATCCTCCCTTTAATAACATGGGTGGCGGGAGAAAATCCATTTGAATCCAGCAAAAAAAGACTTTTGTAATTTAATAGTGTTCCTATTGCCTTTTGAATTCACTGTTGGTACGATTTTTAATTTGTAATTTCCTGTTTTAAAATCGATCCAATTAAATACCTGTCGAGTTTTGCAAATTGAAAAATGGGATCTGAATATCGATATGAATTGCCAGTTTCTATGGCCAGAGGATATAAGTTTGTTCCAAGCAATAAACGGACACTGCTTATGAACGACTCCACGCCAAACTCTACTCCCATTTGTATTATCAATGAATTATTATACCGTACTACCCTACTGATGATGATATCCTATTTTTTACAATATTTCCTATTTCCGATATCGTTGAATATATTATTACACACTCCCGTTGGTTGTTCCGTATGGTAATCCACCTAGATTTCTTGAAAGTGAGAGAGAGCAAAAAAATAGAAATTGCAGATAGGGTGATTTTCTTTCATGGGCTTATGAAGCTCATATATAGTAACTTTGCTGGTGTTTTTGGCTATAACCTGCTCCTAAAGCATTTCCAGGAGCCTTCTGCTCCTGTATATTCAAGAATATTCGGGATAAAAGGTCATTTTCCCTCCAAGACTGGCGAAGAAGTACTAACACGTTTATCAACCTCACTAATAATATCCTATAGGATCAATATAAGGATATATATAATGCAACAAGGCCTCGGAAGCCATCTCACATTTTTATCCTATACATTATACATTTCTTCCGAAGAGGTTCGCATCATCAGAAACAAGTACAAAACGTAGTAACAAGGCTCGATTTATTAAGGGACTTTGCTGGAACTGGAACGCTCAAAGCCCTGTATATGTACTCTGTAATATTATTATCACGGCTTAGAGTCAAGAGTGCCAAAACCGAGACTGCTAGAACTGGACCAGAACACCCGAGCCAACCAATATCAATATAATACGGAGAGACATTTAACAAATGCTAAGCTTCGTAAGAGAAATGACTGAAGAGGACTACGAACTCTATAACGTAACTCCGGATTCGGATTCTCAATTCTGCTTGTTTAGCCCAAGTCCATAGTACCATATTGTAGTTCTTTGTCTTTTGAGTTGAAATTTCGCGGGGCATTAAATATCGTGCACACAATATAAACCTCAACCATTGAGAGCAGTACTCAGCTTGGTAATAACACGGTTTAAAATGTTTGTAATGGACGCGCTATTGAAATATAAACCCCAAAATAATTACCCACTCTAAATAACTCCCGTTCCCAAAAAAAACACGTCCAATTGACCCGAACCTTCATTGCCGGCGAAAGTTCGGAAATAAATTTAGAACGAACAAACCCGTACTAAAAACCGAATTTTTTGAGTCGGAAAGCGTATCCCCCTGGGGACTTATTCCGGTAAAGACGGTAAATATATCTAGTTTTTAGGCTATGACCTTGGCAGGGGGTTTCGATAAGCTGACCCTGAGATGACAGTTATCGTCTGTCAGTTCAAAATTGAGTGAGGAGAAGAGGAGTCGGATTTCTAGAGATAGTTCATTAGTTAAGTGGATTGATCGTCGAGATTCTCTCTCCTTGTCAATTGCGGTAAATCGAGCCTGACTGATCATCAGAAAGATGAAGTCTTCTAATACTCCAACGTACTACAAGAACCAGACAGAACTTATTAAGGAGACCTTGTCCTCTTTCACTCAAAAAGATGCAGTTAAACTGTTAAAGTTACACTTACTCTTACGGAGCAAGAAATGCCTTTGTTTATTTAGAGCTAACAGACTCCTGATTTCGATCTATATCTCTATCTAAATCCTTGTCTATACAGTGAATAATAGGATAATGCCGTGGTGATGATGATGAGGCCATCAGGAGTAAGGACACGATCTCCCTATCTCGGAATCTATATCTGAAATCGTGAACGTGAACGTGATTCTGCGGAGAGTTGCCGAATCAGCAAAAATGGAAATCAGATTCGAGGATTATCATTGAGACATCAGAGATGAAAGACGGAGGGGGCTATTTATAGATCACATCGAATCTTCAATCTGATTCAGGGATCCTCAATTACGATAACAACAATCCCTTGAATTCCCCCTTTCTGTCTGGACTCGTATTTTTCGGCGTATAAGAATGCATTTAGAGAGCTTGTAGGCAACTGCAATGATTTAATGATTGGGAGAGAAAATAAAACTAACATGTTGCAATTTGAGATATATCTTTAGGTAATTGTATTATCAGAAAGATATATTTAGGTGTAGAGACAGTTTTATTTAGGCAGTTCGACAAAAGCGATAAAATTCCGGTAGGGAAACAAAGATTTTTAAAGCAATTTGCGGGGAAAGATAGTATCAAAAATGCAATGGATATAAATCCCGTTTAGCCATTCATAAAACGAGTAAAAAACCGAGAAATACTTGTACTACTTATAAAACATCAATTCCATAGTTAATATTCACAGTAGTGTTTTAAAAGTTAATCCGGCCTTGATCAAAGTTGATCGGCTTTTTGGGGGATTTCCCAACGGGGTTTTTAGGATCCGATTTTCGAGGTTGCACTCTTAAACTGCAAGTTAAGCCCGTTTTAAACTCATTATAATGTGCTCTTATTTGTCCCTTGGGATCGGTGATATTTTACATGATAACATTTTCACGACAAAAGCAACTATACTACATATTTGTATACAAGAGCAGCTTGAACTGCACTTTTTATTCCATTTAAACTCATTATTCGGTCGAAAAAAACAACACAAAAGAGTGCTCTCGAATTCTGATTTTGAATTGAAGATGTGAGGAATGTCTTGAAGATTAAATTCAATGCTTTCTGAGCTATGAATATTTATCGAAGCTCCTTTGTTATGTTTCTGCACATTTTCTATTCTATAATCCAACTTACTTTATCATGACTGACAACCGTTCAGCAAAACGTGGAAGATGAAACAAGAAGAGCTTGTAAATATGTTTCGGCCTAAATTTGCAAACAGAACTGGGCTCTCACTTTTTTCGCAGGAAAACCTTGCAAAAATAATAATAATTGGGAAATCCTGTCCCTTTCAACTCAGGCATTTTAAAGCTCTCGTCACGACCATGTTCAGCTTGGGAAGCGTCGACAATCGATATTTACATCATCAGAATAAATATGAACGACGTTTACATATTCTACGTTCTACTGCACAACAATTCGTTCTCTAAATAGCTATGTAGGCTTTGCAACTACAATTTATGTAATGCCCTCTTCCTCTTCTATGCTTATTTAAAATTTAAGGGAAAACTGAACTTACAATAAGGGGTCATCCATAGGGGCGAAGCCCATTCCAAATGCCCCGAACCGCCCCTGTTGCTCCCCTCTCGAGCCCCCAATTTCATCCTTTGATTCTAGCTTCTTGTAATTGTCGTCGTAATAATCATCGTCACTTCCATAAATCACATCATCACTAATTATATCCGTCTCTCGTTCACAGAGAATGAGGCTGTTCCGATTAGTCGGCAGTTTCTGGGACACTGCCTCAGTTGCCTTGATAATATTAACTTCTGGAGTCAAATGCCCTGAAATTACAGGAAGAATTTGTTGTTGTTGTTGTGATTTAGTAGAGATGTGCGTCGCCCCCTGAGACACCGGGGCAACTGGGGCATTATGTTCTCGACCTGAAGGGCCCTTCACCCCAAGCAGCATCTTAAACATCTTGTGACGCTAATGAAGAATTATTTCCGTCAGATTAAACAAGTCATTAATGAACTTTGTTCTATAATGTCTCTGTTTATTTGATCCAGCACGGTAAATAGAAAGGAAACTAGGATTATCAAAATTCAATGGGATTTGCTCCCATCCTCTCCTAACGATGATGAGTTAATTAGTAATGATGAAGTTTACACTTGACAGAAGATTGTTTCCTGTGAAGTCGAGTAGCTTGTAGTTGGCTTGACATAATCCACTTGTTTTGGAGGAATTGAAAGGAAATTGAATGGCTGAATTATAATCGGTAGATCCACGTACAAAATAAGACATCCAATTTAAAACGTGAGGAATCAAGTGTAGAGGTAATTGAATATTTGGAATCAGAAAGCCCCTTACAAGTCCGACTAATTGTGACGAGGTGTCATTTGCCAAGTTGTTGTTTGGACCACCGAACCGTGACAATTATTTGATCATTGAATTCCTCCACTCTCCTTTCCTGCAATAAATGGAATAAGTTAGAATTATTAAGGTCCTCGTTGTGAAATTTACAAAAAATGTGTTTTTTTTTATTTGGCACCGGCTCAGTTTTTTGTGCAACTCTGATACACAAGATATGAGTTTTTATGGACACCCGATCGAGTAAAAAGTGAATTGGATTCTGCAAGTTATTAACTGCCTTATTGCATAAGAGGGATGGAGGAAGAGTGTAGCTGTAATTTAATAGGAGTGAATGTGGGTTGGCAGTTGCCAACAGAAGCTTTCATATTTTTTGAGATCTGTGAGATTTTAATTTGAAATCCAAGAAATCGAAAAATGGAGGAAAATGCAGATTTGGCAAAATTTGGCACCAGAGATGATGATTTTCCTCGAAGGAAAGGGGGACATGATTTTTTTCTCTTTAATTAAATCAAAATTCCATTTTAAATTTTCAGATCCTGCTTTCGGCATAATTTGTTGTTCAAGGACCGTAAATTTTATAAATCTAGAGCAGAAGGAGGTTGAAGCGGCTAGGAATGTTCATTTGATATTAAAATTATTCAATTTAAGAAGACGAAGTATCTCTGATACTCCTCCCAATAAGATATTTTTACATGTAATTTTAAGGATATTGGACATAGCTACAGATGTACACCTTGTACCACTGCTCCGGCGGAGTGAAACAAGTCCATAAACTAATCTCGAGATTCGGATTTACGGAATGAATCATTTTAAGTCCTAGAAGTTACGGATTCCTATGGTATTTGAAAGACATAAAATATTGAAAGTCCCAAAATGCCCCAACCATAGAGCAAAACTTGGAAATACTGTTCAGCCCTTGTCAATATACCTTTACAACTATGCATCACAGATGGGTGAGTAATAGCTTAAAAAATGCTGCCCTTTGACCCTAGAACTTTTGACCTAAATTGCCTCTGAACGAGCTTTTACCTCTGTCTGAAGGTCCTAAATGGTTCTGTCGTCAGATAAAATAAAAATGTCAAAAAATGATCCGTTCGCAAGTTATGGACTTTCCGGACTGACAGACAAACACCAAGTCACTCGCATAATGCATTTACGTTACATAATAATGTAATGACAAGAGGAAGAGTGGTATTATTCAATAGACCTCCTTAAATATTGAATCTCTGAAATGTGACAGAGTCAGCCTTCCGTGACTCGAGTAATTCCTTGAATCAATTCTCAAGGATTTCCTCCTGATTCCTTTCCAGCAAAATTTACAACAGATTCTAAGGAAAATGGCAATTAGAGACGTTTTTAGTTACGGTTTTTTTAGCCAATAAGGACTATTCTCCCAATTGTCGAATTTCGACTTTCCTTTTCAGCTAGACTTAAACTGAAGAGAGACCTGTCGACAAGACGACTGTTCAACTTCAACTGTTACAATTATCGACTCCTTAAGTCAAACTCAAATAAATGGTTTTTGATATATTTTCAGTCCGATGTAATCCCAATTTCTCCAAATCAGTTGAACAAATAAGGATTCATTCCACTCCGGCGAATCTCACTAATTTATTCGTCTCTGGTAAACTATATTGAACCTGGAAACGGGGTTTTTTCCTCGGATAATATTTTTTCAGCCTTTCCGAACTTTCCTCGATGAGAAAATAAAAGTTTGAAGGGTGGGTTTTACTTGCGATTCTCCGAATTTTCGCAGATTCTCATGAGAAACCGAAAGATGAGTTCTATTATTGTTGCAACTCATTGGAAAAACATTTCTTGGAATCGAAATCAAAAAGAGATCTTAATTACAAATTTGAACTTCATGAAGAGATTAGATTTGAGGAGTTAACGACTTTGGAATTTTTTTTTGCAGATCCAACTCAGATTTCATCATTAATGTGAGGTGGTTTCTGATATTATTTCTCTGTAGAATTACTAGCTGATATAGCTGCACTGATTTGAATGATTGAGTCGCAACATTGCCGCGATGTATGTTCTATAACTACGATCTATTGGAGAAATGTAACCAATTTACAATAACAGAACGCTTGAAGTTCTATAGCATTGTATGAATGTATATCGAAATTCCAAGTGGCCCCTCCTATTGTTAGGTTAAGGGGGGAAGGGGGGGGGGTTAAAAAATTATGGAAATTTTTATTTCCTATATCTATACCAATGTTAAAAACGCTTAAACAAAGAGCATCTTTGACGTATACGGGACCACTCCCACTAACACCAGGGTTCGAAACCTGATGTTTTCATTACTTGGTTACACCCTTTACATCGGTTTATTTCTATTCAATTTTATTCTTCAGACTCATAACTCGATCATTATTGTCATCAATTTGAGATTCGGTTGGTGTTTTATTCTTAATTAGAAAGATTATTTATTCTAGAAACGGATTAGAAGGCAGTAATAATTAGAATGAAGTGAATGTAGTTTTCATATCTTTAATAGCATCGCAATTAGAAACAAAAGGTTATGCAACGTAACGAAAAAACAGCTCGCTAAGCCAACACATAATTTGGATTTTTTTTCGTTTAATGCTATTTATTGTAATCGTATTGGTTTAAATGTGGGTATAAAACTAAACTATACTGGCATGGCAAATAAGTTTGAAGATTGGGCGGATATCCAGCCAAACCGGATGACATACTTTTATTTCACTTGTATAAAAAAGGATAAACACAAATTGGAATACCCGTTTTTTGTTTTGTAACCACTAAGTTTTATTTTATGCGTTCAGCAACAGTTTTTCGACAATTTAAAAATTTTCATCACTTTTAGTTCAAGATACAGAAGAAAGAAACAGGAAATTTACGAATTATTTATTTCCAATCGACTATTTTTTATTTGCGTGAAGCTGCTAGTTGGTTGGTAAAAACATGCTATTAGGAACAGCAGGAATATCATTGACACCTTTGGTTCTTTCAAGGTACAGAAGAAAGAAACCGGAAATCTACGAATTATTTATTTTTATTTGCGCGAAACTGTTTTATAAGAATTCATCTTCGATGTCTGTCGATCTTATTGAACAATTTACTGCTCATTCAACCTACACTAAATGGAAGTTTTTCATTTTTGGTGTTTACAAGGTTCAAAAAATCCTATCAATAGTAAAATCAGCTTCTGTTAAGGCTGATATTTTGTTATTATGAATATAGCAAGAGGTCGACGAAAAAAATCAAAAATGTAAAGGGCATACTGAATATGAAATTTATCGAGAAATTTTATAAAAATAAAATCAGCTCGAATGGTTGACCGTGTGGGGCTGGGGGAGGTACCCCGTAAACCGGTTTTTAACATTGGTTTAGATAGGGAAATCAAAATTTCCATACTTTTTTAAACCCCCCTTAATGATTACCGTTTCTAACCGTTTAATAAACGTTAAATAGTTGCAAGCAAGCGATGTTATTGAAAAAGGACGGTATTGACAGTAAAAGTTCTACCTAAAATTGTCAACCGTACAAGTAGATTCATTCGTTTTTGGTCTTAAAGTTCACAATGATACCAGATATTCGCATTTTATCCTTAAATATTGGAGTTTAATAATTTGTCATTAGTTGTTGGAATCTAGGATCAGGTTAGATTAAACGCAAGATGCTTAAATACGGTCCTTTTCTGTTCTGTTGGTTTTGCGTATCGTCTGTAGACGGATTTCTTCATCATTTCTCAATTTCCGGATTCGCGGAAAATATCCAGTCTTTTGAAAACTGTCAGCTGAATCTTATATTCTTCGGGCAGTTCGATTTTGTTGAATCACTGCACACTCCCCTGTATATAACCCAAGTATTAGATTCATTTCATCCTAAGGAGCCATTTCCAGACTATCTACCCTCGACAAGGCACACCGTCACATGCAAACTCGTTGCGGTTGTGATTTCGGACTGGCACTTCAATCTCTTTCGGCGGTTGGTGATGCCAATCGACGACAATACACGTACTGTATTTTCAGAACTAAAGTCGGATAGGTACAAGACCTTTTCTGACTTGACGTTTATTGCAGTCTTTGTGAAACCGTTGGCCGAGCAAGTAGATCAGCCATTTATGGAAGGATTCTCGAAGAATCATTATTGGTATTGGCATTTTATTACCCTATAAAATAATATTGAAGAAATGTAATTATTATATATGCTCCATCTACACGTATCTTACTCGATCGACACATCGAAAAACTAAATTAGCGAAAAGTATAACTAACAAAACCTTTCGCAACAACTGTAAGTTAGCTGTGAGTATGCTAGTCTGAAATTTCAAAGTACAAACACAAATTATGTATTAAAACGTCTTTTTAAATTCGAGTCTTCAAGTTTGTCATTTTCATAAATTTCAAATAAATTACACAATAATGGCCTGAAATAGCCCCATTGAATTTTAAAACTTTATTTGGTAATTGTAAGTGACAAGAATTAAATTTAACCATTTCATTTAACCAGATTTAAAAAGTGTAATCATATTCATTTATTATTTCTGGAATAGGAATGGGGATAGATATTCTAGCCTCTATCACATCAACGACCTCTGCGTTCGATACCACGGGGCCCACGTATTTGTATTTGAAATTATACAAATTGATCTTCAATCACCTAATACAAGTCTCCAATACCGGATAAGCGATGTGCAGTACGTTTGTGCTCCCTGTTGGAATCTTGGCTTTGATCTTTGGCAGGTTTGGATCGAACCACAATGGTTTAGAACAGTATTTTACCCCTTTAATCACTCCCACAATCGGATTACCAAGAAAATCGTGTTGGAAAAGGTAAAGGAAAGCCAGGCCAGATTCTATTTTTCAATGTACTTCCTAACGTTTCAATGGATCGAAGAAATTCAGATTAGCAGAAACTATTCGGGCTCGAAACAGCTTTCCAACATACTTGAGAACTTGATTTCGAGTCTAATCATCAGGAAATTGAATGGGACAGTCGGAACCCGAGTATTCAAACCTTACTATGAATACAACGACTTGGTTTGGTTCCAGGCAGAAGAGGTCAGTTGGTACCAACACCGGTTCTTCACAGATTCGGAATATACAGATCAGGAGCCACAACTATACAGATATTCCAGCAACTATATCGTCATCGAACAGAGTGCATACTCGTTTCTTACCTGTTCCTCTCTCGACAGTCGCTACGAAATTCGAGGCTATTTGAAACCATTTGATCTTGGGACTTGGGTTGCCATTGGGCTCAGCTTAGTTATCTTTTCTACTTACTTGTTTGCATTAACCGGCCCGCAGTTCGTCAAATCCATTTTCTTTGACGGAACAGTCGTATTTTTGGCCTGCTTAGTTGAAGCATCCATCTTCGTTCAGCGTTATTTGGAGTCCACAAAGCATTTCAAACGCATATATATCTCGTGGCTTCTGGCCTCAATAATCCTTGCAAATGGCTACAAGGGTATAGTTACTAATAGTGTAACAGCCCCCCTCTCTGCTACCATCCCCACGACGTTTAAAGAGCTCCAGAACTCTGGATTTCGACTAATATTTTCCGAAGCTTGGGTCAATCAACGATATTTGGTAAGTGAGATTCCGATCACTCACAGAACGAAAAGGATTCTGCCCCAAACAGCCCTGATCAAATATTTAGAGGCAGAATGGGATTGGTGGCTGATGAACACCAGCGTCACTCTCTCCCGCCAACCCAATAGCGATTTCGCTTCACACGACCTCGTGGATCAGTACACCTGTTCTCTTCGACATTTTTGGGTCGGCAAGTACAAAAACCATGATGATGATAGATTTATAGGCTGCACGAAATCTTGGACCTTTGAGCAAATGAACAGCTCTGGGATTTTCGAGGAAGTTGACCGGAAGTTGGAGAAAGAGTTTTTCTACTACATTTATTCAAATGTTGATATGAAAACTTTCAAGGAAAGCGCTGCAGTGATGGCGGATTGCGATAGGACGGCATTTATCGTAGCGACAGATGAAGTTAACCTTTTCATTAAACAGAATTTTGGACAGAGATCAATCAAGACGCGTGTGCCTTACATGGTCAGTTCAGATTCTGTATTCTCGCGACTTAAGGTTTGGTCCTTCACGAAGTACGGAGGACAACGGGCTTTGGCCTTGTTTCGGAGGGTCCTCGAGGCCGGGATTCTATCCAGGTGGGCGACGCTACTCATGCATTTCCGGTTTCAGGAACAACAGCTACAGGCCGCAACAATCGTCCAGCCCCAGAGTTTGCAATCAAATATCCAAACCCTGTTTGCCATTCTGCTTATTGGGCAAGGGTTTACTGTCCTCGTGTTAGTCAGCGAAGTCGTGATAACTCTGGACTGGATGGGCTATGGGAGGAAATGTATGTCGAAGATTGATTGTTTTATAGTTTATGGATTTAGTTGCTATGGTATAATTGTAGATAGACTATACACATGGTGTTCCAATAAGACATCCCCACTAGCAACATAAATCGCAACGAAAAATTACTAATGCCTAACATTTATTCTTCGATGTGTAACGTATTGGTCAAGAATTGTTACTAAGGAGGATTTGAGTGGAACACCCTGTATATAGTTTAATATAATGCTATCTGTGTAGTTTATGCTAGCTTGTTCTAGTTTTAATTTTAGCACTTGGTTTTAAATAACTAACATTCTAGTAATAGTAGTTTTTAGCCCGAGTCAGGGCTTATGGAATCATGCTGTCCGTCCGTCCGTCCGTCCGTCCGTGACACGCTAGCGGCCAAACGGCTGGACCGATCTACTTGAAATTTGGGACACTTGTGTATTTTGAAAATGCAAAGGCTAAGTTCGAAGGTGGAAAAAATCTGTCGATCGGTTGACCCGTGGGGGCCATGCAAAGTAGTGTTGCCAAGGGAATAGGTTTAAAATACAGACAAATTGAAGCATCCTGACTCGGGCTATATAACACTGCACACTGTAGGTTTTGAAATCTCTGTTAGTTTTAGCCAATTTTCAAATCTTTCAAACGGTTTAGGAAATTAAAACTAACCAAGAATACGAGTTACATGTTTCACTTAAACTGCCTGTCGCTGTCCATGGTAGTTTTAAATATATTTATTACCAAATATATATAGAAACGTCAAAGAAGATGAAATACTAATCACTTAAGTAAAATAAACTGAGGATTTTAAATCATGTAAAATAGGGTAAATTTCAAAACTAGATTTACTTTGTGGTTGTATTCAATTATCTACAAACATTTCATCAATTTAAATCTCATTCGTGTAAATTGTATAAACTAGAATTTTTATATTCGACTTTTTGAACATAATATGAGGGAAAAATTAATTTTTCTAACTAAATTTAGTTTGCAATTAAAAGCAAAACACTAATCAAACTAGCCCCTAAAACTCACGTAACTCACTTACATTCAAACATCAAGTTTAATTTATTGTTTAATATTTATAATATCTACTTATTTTGGGCTATAATTTTTCATCGTTGATTTCTAACTTTAAGAGGTTCGTATTTAAAACCCACATATGAGCCAACAGAATGGTTTGTATTTATACCAATAGCAATACAAATATGCTCTATAGCTGAAACAGTATAAATTATTATAGAAGAGATTTATAAATGAGGAACAGTTTGAACGGATTACCGTTTGCCAAAACATCAAAGACACGGCGTTCTGCATTAGTCTACAGCTCTTCGCTCTCAAGACTTGCGTTATCGGAAAGGCTGAATTTATTTACTCTCCGTTCTCTAATCCTATTGATCACGGAGGTATTCAACTGAACTAATTAATTACTTAATGAATCACTGACTTACAATTTCTATCTCACATTCAACATTGCTCTCTACCAATCTGACTAGCATTAGACTAACCTCAAGTGATGTAATGCAGTGCTTCAAAACTGCTGGCACAATCCACACTGTAAATTCTTACGAGTAGACTGCAGTACAAAAGAAGTTTTTATGAACTTGATTTCACATTCAAACCATTCAAAGTCCTTTAAATTCCGCCCGAGCTAAAAATACGTTGGCATTTATTTTCGAGTTTTCGTTTTTATTGTAGGTGTTTCCTGCCAATTTGATGCTCAATAGTCATAATTTTGTAAGGAGTTTACCTTCAGTCGAAAGTTTTATTTAAATGAAACGTCGCAAAGGCACATACTGGAGACGTTTCATTCAAGAATCTGCCATCTTCCCATACAATGCAGTCGTATATTATACTGATGAATAATAATTAACAGTTCCTATCCAGCGATGGATCACATATTTATTCTGCAATTTAAAGAAGCGTGGCCTTTGACCGTAGACGAATGACCTTTGACCTACCCGGTCATATAAGGATGAGCCTGTTTTAAATGAGCACGAACAATGAAAAAAAAATTAGAAATATTCAACCGTTTGAGAGTTTGAACACGAGCAGATGGAGGAAGAGAAAGAGTACGAGATCCTCTCGGTCTTACTTAAAGAACGGTAATTAAGTAAATGCGTAATTAAAACGTCCAAATGAACTATCTAACAATAAGCTACAACTTATCACTATTGGGGATTACGCTTAACTACTCATGAAATAAGTACGGAGGAACAAACGCCGGTCCCAAATCAGAATGCTTCTTTAAACCCGATAACCAGGAACGGTTTATGTCCCGTCAAGCTTTTAACTGCGAATTTCGGAGACGCAGTTTCCCCTATTTTATTATATGGGTAACTGCATTTATTTATCTGTTGCATATTCAATGAAAATGTTGGGGTAAAAGAACACCCCCTTCGGTTTCCCCAAAACTTCTTGACTGGAAAATGGATTAAATTGATGCATTTTGAATGAAGGAACGGAGATGATCCGTCCAGGGAGATCTCCAGTCCTGGAAAAATAGATTCAGCGATTTCCCTGGAGTATCGTATCATTCCTCCAACCCAAACATACATGTTTTTCGAGGGCCGAATTTCCCCTTCTCAACAATTATTTTCTTTTTATATATTAAAAGGAACTTTCAGAATTTAAGATGCAAAAACGAGGGAAAAGAGTAAAAAGGAATCCGGAGGCAGATTTAGGGTGACTCATGAATATTTACCGTTCTATCTGTCATAAATAGGCAGAGTACAGATGGCGGAATTATTGATAGAAGTCGGGTATTTTATGGAAGATCAAATGCATCGATTTGAAGCTAGAATCTAAAAAATCGAACTTCCAATGTATTTAGCATATAAAATATACAGGGTGTGCCCTCCAACAAAAATCACCCTGAAACTAACGTCTAATGACATGTTAGCTGAAATTATAATCAATAAATCAGGATTTTTGTTGCTAGTGTGGACATAATTGCGAAACACCTTGTAAATGACTTGTCCAAAAATTCCCTGCATATTTGTCCCTCTAAATCTGTATGATAACACGTGTTTTTACGCTCTTTGAAAGTATGCAATAGCCTCTGACCTCCCTCAAGATTTATTGATGATAGAGGATGCCAATAAGATTGGTAGACATTGAGAATGGAGATGCAGGAGAGACAAGAGAATCTCTTACATAAACTAAAACAACTACGGAGTTCCTGCACAATTTTATTGCAAGAATGTTATAGTATAAACGCCAGATCCAAAACACGGAGGCCACATGAATGGGACGGGGTGTGTTGTAAATAATGGTGTTGGTGTTTTGGTGTTGGCTCATTTTTTGCCAAAACTGGATTAACTGGAACCGCAGAGAAAACTGGGAATTGAATAATATCCCAAGTCCCTCGATTGGACGTAAGTGTAAACAGACGTATATATCATCTCTTATGTTCTCTCCGTTTAACTAGGACCTAATACCTTCAACTTTACAGGACATTAATCTGCGGAAACATCTATTAATAGCACATCTCGCCAGAGGTTATGAGTTTATGCATGATTTATAGAGGTCGGATTAAATGGCTATACAGTTACTGTTATTTTTATTCTGTACTTATGCTTATTGTTTTGCCAACGAGTATTTGACGGGGATAAATGCAGGCCTGGGATTTCAATTCCGCTTTTTTTGTTGCCAAAATTTTGGAATTCTTACGTTCTGGATTTAAAAACTTCATATTTCAAAGGATTTATTATGCAACGTTAAAATGTATACCCGCTCTCATTTTCATAACCATTTTAAAAGCAAAAAATTGTAATAATATTTAGCTCAACGATTAATGCATTATTGAACTAAAATTGTCTTCTATGCAAAAAAATGTACCATTGATTATATTTTCTAACTGTCCCGATACATAGATTGGATTCGTAACCACTATTAAAGTTAATGAATAGATTTGAAATTGCTGGATTAATGAAATGATAATATATTAGTCCTATTCATAATCAAAATCCGTTGACACAAGCAGAAGGTCTAACTTTAGCAATTTTGCGGTAACAGATCCATCGGAATTGTCAATTGACTTTTGTGGAGACAAAGGGTCCTATTCATTAACCAAGTGATTTGTCACTTCCAGCAGATTGATTGCTGCCTTCGTTGAACGAACCCGTTTTTGTAATAAACTGATTTATTAGTAAATAGGATTGGAACATATGAACGAGAACTACTGATCTGCAAATCAAGGACTGCATTATGCTACTCGTACATGCAAATTCAATATATCCTCTGATGTCGGTATCTTTCAATGATTTAGGTCTTAGGATTGTTGAACTAATTGGTAATTGTGCTGGGTCTTAAAAACACCACGTCATTTGAGGATGATCATGCCATTCACATTCTGGAGTCTGGCTCGTGTGATCTGGGTTCATAATTGCAGATCCTAGCTATTGGTTCAACTTTAAATTAAAACCCTCTGAACTTGAGGATCTATTTGGGGAGTGGAGGTGGTTATAAAATATTATCAAAAAGACCGACATTTAAAAGATGGAAAGTTATGACAAATGACAGATGACAAATATATATAGGAATGTCCAAATGGTTTAATATTCACTTAGATTCAAATTATCAACAAATCCGATTGAATCTTGACATTTTCATTTCTTCGTCACGTTTTTAATTTATTTTAATTACAGCTACGTAAACTTATAAAAATTTTGAAATATTTTCGAGTCGGCTTGAATTACTTGAGAGCTTTACAAATTGGGAACCTATTTTTTTGGGTACGTTTTGCAATTTCAAAGGTTGTTGTATATTCTATTTTTAACGTGGGATTGAGGCGGGTCCAACAAAGAAAATTGACAAATTATGATAGCATGTATACCTTCTACTGTTCATAAGTTCGCAATCAGAAAGGGTCGAAAGTTGATCCTACATACTTTTTTCTTGCCCATAAATCCTGACCTGTTTGTTCAGATGAGGAGTAAAATAAAACAATCCAAGGTTGAAGTCATTAAGGATTAATAGTTGGACAAACTCGATAATAATTTTGATTAACTTTATTATTGGAAAGGGATTGGCAAACTGGATCACTTTACTTCACTTAACACTTGACAAGTTTAATTACTACATTTCATTGTAACCCAAAGATGTATATACAATCTTTGTTATTTTAACAGACACTTTGAGTTCTGGCAGTAAGTAATGGACCCCATTAAACAATCCTTAAATTGCACCTGATCGAAAGTGGTGTAAAATTAGGAGATGTTGATTTTTTGTGTTTTTTAGTTTAGTTGGAAAAATTAGAATTCTTCTTTTACGATTTTTAAGATACAATTCCTGTAGTACAACTTTTGAAAATTTGCACAAAATAGGGACTCCCCGGAATATATCATAATTAACGGCCTACACCTTGTAACAAGAATGTTTTTCTCTTTAAGAATTAAATAACTATATTTTAATTATAGAAATGGAATGGATTCTTTCAGTATAAAATTTGGAAAATTATTTTTTAAAATGCGATTTTTTTTGCAGAATCACGAACAGTCCAAAACGATCTTGAGATAATCCATGATTAGATGCAAATCAGTTCTAGGTCTAGAACACATACATACTCCGTGATACTCACTTCCTTGGTCATGTGAAACGTTTACGATTAAAACCCATGCGGTCTAAAAATGAGTATAAAAATGACACATCGTGGTTTCTACTGTTACTGGAAATTACGCACGCCTTAGAATAATATATGATAATTTTGAAAAATTCGAAAATTATTACTAACATCGACCACAATCTTCTGATTGGAAACTGTAGTCGAAAAAAAAATATTTCAATAAAAAAAATCCAAGCCTCAGAATAAATAATTATGCAAAATATTATATCAAGGCCAGCAGTTACTCTGAAGTAAGTAAATAACACAACATAATAACCATCAACTATTGCAATCAACGCTTTTGTTCCCCACCAACGAGAAGATGTTTAATGCTACTAAAGAGATAAATAAACTTGATAAGTAACATCGCAGCAAATGAATCTATTGCGTATAATTACAGCATTGGAACAGTATAACTGATATATGAACACATTGGCAGAACTAGAACTATGTTTTTCCACTCCTGTTATCCTTGTTAGCAATTTATCTCTAATTTCTAATTTACAGTAAATAGAAATAGAAATAGAATCAGGAGTAGATTTGCATGGGACTGCGACTGAAGGTTGGTTAGGTTAGATACGGAATAAGGAATCATATTCTCCAACAACAATTATTTAACAACATACAAACTACTCTAGCCCAAATGACTCATCCTTGCCAATCCAGACAGATTCGCTAAATTACAGATTTTGACTATCAATTCCCATGCAAATTCATAAATTGGATATGCAGAAGCCTTTATATTCAACTACTGTACAATAGACGGGGGAAAAAATTGGATGGATTTTGCACACCTTGTTCTAATTAGTAGGGTTCTATTCAGGCCGGGTTTTTTGAGGATCCAAATAGAGTTTAAAAACGTTCAGCAAAATAAACTACTTGTGTAGATGTAGATAAAAATTCCAAACGCATATGTGCATTGATGGAACGTATTAAAACTTATATTATTCAGCTTAACGTACTACCATTAATTATAGCCAAAATTCTCAAAAACCCGGGTTGGGGTTATCGAACCCTGGCAATCAGTTCTAAATAATTGTTTACCTGTGCATACTTATTGGGTGTACATAAGGCAGATGAATCATCACCACTCACCGTTTCTTTTTAAAATGAGATATTAATGCTTTTAAAATTCCACGATTTAATACTCCATTTGTAGCTGCTATTGATTGAAAACAATACGAAGAACCGGTACAGTTTTTGACGTGTATTTTTGAAGAACTTTCCCTTTAAAATTATAACCAACTCCAATTTCCCGATGTCCGATATTAGGGATCAAACACAACCATCAAAAGACTTAATTGTGAATTGAAACTGTTAATTGTACTTACAATTAAAGTCTAGAAAATCCAAGTCAGTAATTAAGTGTTATACTCGAAATTTATAGTAAGTTCTATATATCATAGACATTCGATCATGACGTAGCTCAAACCACCTGTTTGGTTAATTGCAATTTATTTTTAGCTTTTATCGAGTCTATTTGGGTTGTTAGAAATCATTCTCAAATTCTAGACGTCTGAAATAAGTTTTTACTGGACCAATTCCGGTGATGCCAAAATACCGAAGCCTTATGATGAGTTCACAAACAGTACCAATTAAAAGCAGTTTAGAAAATGCTATTTATAACTACTTATGAAAGTAACGGTATTTTTACCTGGTTGCAAAAACTTTGTTTTATTTCCAACCTTCCGTTAAAACACTTGTAAGGTTTCGTAATCAAACTTTCGATGAAAAATTAAGTTCCCAATTTTAAATTCCATGTAAAACTACTTATTTTAAACCACTTATAGTTTGACCACGTGTATCTTTATTAGTTAAGAACTTGGCGAGTTAAACTTCCAAAACTTACACAATATTTTAAGAGTAAGAACGGCACGTTCTCTACGACTCCTGTATTATTCAGAACAGAGATTCACATCGGATATTATTCTAAGAGTCAGAAACGAATATGATTATTGTTATTGTCGAAAGCACTCGGAAGCTAATGCTCAATTCACACTGTACGCACGTACGGGATTCAGGGCGATTCTTGCACTTGAAACCAGATTTCTTTGATAGTTCGTGAATCGAGAGTCGAGACAATTTCTTATCTCCCTCAAATCTATATGCGTTTTAAAAGTGCAAAAAAAACTTCAAAGTTGCGTAATAAATTTATTCGTAGCTACATTCTACATTGATCTAGAATGATAGCACAGCCTCAGCTTTTAACTCTTCAGATTTAACGTTAATTTGTAGCCTGCATTTTTTCGCAATGTATTACTCCTGTTTTTTTGGCAAAAAATCTCTCTCTCTCTCTCTGCTTACGGTTTTAGAGGTTCTATGAGTCAGAAATACTGTACGTTCCCATTCTTACGTAAGAGGAGAAGTGCAGGAGTTGTTTTTTGGTAGCCGAGACAAGATGATCTGACTGTGAGGGAGGAAGGCTAAAGAAAGACTGAGAACGTTGGGTTAGGTGTAGATCTGAAATAAAATGTTCAGCTCACACGGACAGATTTCAACTCCTCTAATGTTATCAAAACATGGAATAGGGACGAGATCCAGATTATTTTCATATGACAGCCTTACGGATATTCCAATTCATCAATGGCTTCCTTAAGAATCCAGTTCAACATTGAGTGTTTTACTGAGCTTAAGATGGTCAAGATTTTGCATGTAGTTTAAAATGATTAAGTTTTACAAGTCCCCGCACATGCGTGAACAGTGCAAACGAATTTAGATCTACACCTAAGTCTTGCAAAATAACTGCATTTGACCTATCCTTTGGCTAACCTAACCAAACTGAACTTTCACGAATTTTCGATTTATGTTATATTATTAAAATTTTGGAAGCAGAAAAATCCGGGTGTTTAATTGAGTTTAATAGCGGATTAATCTGCAAGATTTGCGGAGTCTGGAAAAGTATTGAGATTAACGGTTGTGTTGGTTATGTTTTTCACGAAATTTCTAACATCTCAATGCTCTACAGTTCTAAACAACGTGGAATAATAATGGCTTGGATTTGCAGTATTTTGCAATGCTGGGTGGGAACAGAGATTGGAAGAAAATGTAACTCACGATCAGAACTACGAAGCCTCGCCTCCCCGAAGTCCTTTGAGAATCCAGATCGAACCGAAAAATTGGAAGAGTGTCTAATATTGTGACAGGGAATAGGAGTCCCGTATTAGTTCGATACACTTTAGGTTTAGACATACATATTGTATATATATAAATTGTAAGCGGGCAAAGCCGAGGTCTCCATCCCACCCGGGTATCTTTTATGTAAGAGTGTGCTGTAATATGTATATTGTAGGAAGTGTAATTTCTAATCTACAATCTCAGTGCTTATCAACAATCTACGAGTTTTGACTTGAGTCCATCTGGACTCAGGACAAACAGAAATTTTTGAACCGTGTTGGATGTTGAACAGATATTAGACGTATTTGCTTTACCTAGAGTACACAAGACAAAGTACAAGCTTCGGTTGAAGAGACGTGATGGGTCCCATTTACAGGGTTCAAAAACCGTAGAAATTATACCGAAATAAGTCCACGGGACGGTCTTAACCAATTAATGATGGTTTTTGGGGCACCCTGTATAGTTTAATATGATCCCATAGTTAAAGGTGGTTTCAAAATCAGTCCAGGTGCACAAGTCAAGCCGAAATAAGTCCCCAATTCCATTGAGAGACTTTTTGAGACACCCTGTAAATATGTACATGTCTTTGGCTACAAAGTCATGTACATACTTGTAGGAACCGGGTATTTCGGAATAGGAAACGGAGATGAATATTTTATTACAGGGAAACAGATCCACACTTCCGACTCCAAATTTTCTTCTATTCCTAATGAGAAGCCTTTTACTTGTACTTTTGTGTGTTGGTAATTCGTAGTTTTATCGTTATTAGGGTATTATCCACCATCTAAAACGTAGTAAGAGATAGATAGTCGAGACGATGACTTGGGAATTATGTACAAGTGTGAAGTGGGTGTATTATTATTGACTCACGGACTCATCATAGTACGTGGTACGCATCTTCTAAAGCCATCTGAGCTGTTTTTTGTACTTCCTATCGAATTATCGAGTCAAAATAAGCTGGTATCGTCTTCTGCCTTTATCAACAAGTCCTATTATCTCTCACGTATAAGGCAACGATCATTATATTGTGGTATGATTATGATTATGCTGGTGGTATGGCATATGGCATTGATATAATGGTTGCTTATGATACTCTTCGTTAGGCATTACCGAGTAGAACATGTAAATCTCTTGTTGCCTAGTTATTTGGAATTATGCAATAACATCAAATGAGAGTTAAATAACCAACAGGGTTTATGAAACCGGAATCAAAAGCGCAAAGGTACCGGGGTTTTAGAATCCAATTTAGAACTAATTCGGTAGTGCTTAAAAGCGGACTGTTTGGAGTAAAAATCTCAGATTGTTCCGAAATTGTTAATGTTTAATTAAAAACTAATAATGAACGATAGCGATTTAAAAATGAGTTCTATAAAGTAGTATTTATTGCGTTTTGAAAATTGGTGAAATAAAATAAACCAGCAAAATCGACTTTTTGAAAACCTTGTCTTTACTCTGTCTTTAATTATTTTTAGCCCGACTCCGAGGGCTTATAGAATCGAGGCAGTGTCCTGTCTGTGGAAAAGCACGATAACTATCGAACAGAGTGACATAACGTCACCAAATTTGGTACACACCGGTTTTTTGTAAAATTAGGAGTTAAGTTCGAAGATGGGCAAAATCGGTCCATTGGTTGACCCGTGCGGGTCATTTTGTGGAAGTATGTATTTGTATGTATTTTAAACCTAGACAAAAACCGGTAGAAAAATAATGGCATATGTTTCTATAGAAAATATATCCATATCATTTAGAATTTAAAGTGCCCCAAAGAGTCGGGCTAAATAGAGTTGTACCGATAAGTTTTTAATTATTATTTTTGATTTTTTGATTTTGATACGAAATCTGAAATTTCCTCTCGGACGGTTCCCTCCTTAGTTCTATGATGAACAAATACTTGCTGACAATACGTGAAGACATAATAAATAAAAAATATTAACGTAGTTACTCCGGCATTCTGTGAGTTCGTACTAAAAATCAGAAACAGTGTCTCGCCACAGAATTGATGAAGAACGGCTTGAGCAAGGTCGATTGGAATATTTTGAATGTCTCCTTTTGCTGTTAAAGATGTAATGCATTGGTCATTACAAAAGCAGAACCATGCCGTAAGTTGTTAATGATGGTCTTGGGACAAAAATTTAGTGTTTTATATTCATGGAATTGATAGTGATTTCTTTGGTGATTCCGTTGTATGCAGCACGCAATAATGTGAAGAGATAATTTACATTTTTGGCTCTTCCATCCTCCCATCAAGGTTTTGTTTTGTTTTTTCTTTAGACGTTGAATTGGCGAACATGAAATCTTGAATAGCTTCAGTGACCATTTAAGGCTTCTTCGGCTTTCAATTTTATGATTTTATCGAGTTGGGTTTGATGGATTTTTTACGCTCGGCTCTGGCCTTTTGTCCTTTCCGAAATTATCTGTCCGTCAGATTATGTACTACCGTAAATATTAAATAACGCCCCGGAATAATTACTCCACAGAATAAGTTCTAAAGCAAAGGCGCCATGGGTTGTTAATTGAAATATTAACTTCTCAGTCCGAAATAAGTCCCCACCTGTTTTAACTAGTTTTAAACCGTTGTTCTGGGCAATTAATTTCAATATTAACGTTAAATCCAGCAGAAAAGACGATCTGCTCGACAGTTCTAGAATCGATGGTCGAGAGTATGCTAATCTGCGAGGCCAGACATCGTCGAATCTCCAATAAATCTGGCGGAATAAGTTAAGAGGATTTTTAAATTGACAAAAAATTTCGAACTTCTCGAGGACATTCCAAATCAGAGGGTGGAAACCCAAACTCCTTTTCACCTAAGCTCCTTTGTCAGTCTTGGCTCAATATGTTAAAGCCTATGCAAAATATTCACGATCATCATCCGTCCTTCCCAAAAATAAATCTTATGTAAATGCCACAAGATGAAGTGAGGCTAATTCCTGTCAAGCCTTCACTAACCTAACCTAACACAACATAGCTTTAATAGCTTTAATACCTTGACGAGCCATCCACTCTTGTTAAGTGATCGAATGCTGCAAGTGGTTAGGTCACCTCCAATTAGTGACGCTTTTTTGGTCCTGCTCTTTCGTCTGTATCTTTGCTAAATATTATCTTCTCAGACGTCAGAATTAATTTCATAGATTTTGGCATTTCTGTACTTATAGGGACTAATAGTGTATGGTGTATGGGCACCGATTAAGATCTGCACAACCGTTAAAGAAGAACTTGTGTTTAAATAATCTGCTGTAGTCAGTTTTCAAAATAGAGCATTTTTAGCTATTGGAAGCGAACTACAAAGTTCAAATCAATAAAATTGTTCCTGGTATTCAATCATGGAATATAGGCATTAAACATGTTGATAATTCCCGCAATTTTTCCAGCGTCCAAATCCAACATTTATCTCAAAATAGAGAAAGTAAATATACTGAAATATGTTTCTTAATGTCAAATGAGAAATGCTCAAATATGAATTTGTACAAAAAAATTAGACTGTTACAGTTTGTAAAAATGTCCAAAATTTAGCGAACCCACTATAAATAGGTTTGACAGTACAGAGTACGAGACAATGGGTTCTATATATGTCTTCACTACCTCCCTCCAGTCGTACTTTATATGGGCTGAGGAATTTTAAATTTGAATTGAATGTGATCCTGTGAACCATGGGAAATCGTATAATGGAATCGTGAAGGCGAAAAATTAGGACTAAATGTCCAGGTTACTGCAGACCTTGTGGAAATAATCCTTAAAAGCCGAGGCAGACGCAACCAGTTCCATTTATGGATCTTATATATTTATCTGAGAAGATGATCGCATTATTATTATCCTCGTCTTAGGTACTATATATTTCAGGTCCTAAACGTTAGTCTATTTTTAAAATAGTTCCTCTCGCTATAAGTCTATTTTTAGAATTTATTGAGCTTTTGGAGATTTATATAGCATATTAGATTTCCTGGACTTTCGAGACCCTCAGCTAAAAGTCTCTCAAAGTAACTGTCAGATGAGTCGATGTCCAGGGGCTTCAAAATCGTTCAGGTCTGAAATTAGAGCTTCGAGTTGTCACACTATCAACTCATCAAAAGGCAGCATGAGGTTAGTTCCGTTTTATATCTGTATGGTCTTTAAATAAGTCCCCATGTGAATCTGGATTGAAGAACTTCTCCGAACTTATATGAAGTTCTTCGGAGGGGGCGTTTATTTGGGGATACATTTATTTTAAGAGTTGAATTGTGATGTTAGCTCTGTTTTTCACCGTATTTTTATAAATATAATCAGAAAACCCGTAGCTCTCGACTTGGACACGTAATACGTAAAATATGTCAGATTCTGGAGACAATAATTCAGATAGAGTAATAGAATCTATAGAAAAAGTGTGGCGAAGAGGTAAATATTTGCCGGGATTTTGGGTTCGTTGTCTTGTGATGGAAATAAACCACTACGAAAACAATGTAAGGAAGGGGTGAAACCACAACGATACATTTCTCAATAATATGTACGAGTCAAAAGTAGTTGTCAAAATGTGTGAATCAGGTAATAGATCTTTTTAGTTTGTTTTACGACTCAGTTGGTGTAACAGAGTATTTCAAATTTGCATTTGAATAAAACTAATAAAACATAGGTTGAAATTAGAGCATAAACGGACAGACGGACGGAAAAGGTGGTCCCATAGGAGGGTTTTACCCCTTATTAATGGGTTATTTGTCCCGAAAATCGGGCTTTTTGTCAACATCTGCGATTTATAACACAAAACCTAGAGAGACAGGATATAATATTATGAAGGGAAAAGCAGGTGTCTACGTTGAATCAGCACATTGATGAACCAGATGAACCTTTTCTCGACGGCTGATAATTGAAATATGCTACGATTCCCGTAATTCAGCACTTTTGGCATGACTTTCAGCAACAACGAAAATTATAGCCAAGTAAATCGCGAATTTGCAAAGACAATATTATTATGAGCTCACGAGTCAGCCAATATAAATTTGGAGATGTAAATTATATCCTGAGAAACAATAAAATCTCTCAGATCCAATCACAACTACCTTGACAGTCAAATTATGGCTTTTCGCCATATGTTAATATTTTCGAAGAAAAAGGCTCCCCCGTTCGCATGTTTTTTAACTCCTACGTTCACATTCTTCTTTTGCTGATTTACACGATGAGTCAGTAATTATTGCGTGCCAGGGATTTACGATTCATTTACTTACTCTATTTACTATACGACTGGGCAAATTTTAACTGCAATTTGTAATTTGTACGACACTATATTGGACATTTCGTATATTAGATCAAGATTGAGACGGAAGGCCCTTGAAAAAAATGCCAATTTTTATGAGTCACAGTGAAATAGATTCTTAGACTCTTGTCCCATGTCCACCATGTCTCTTTTAAGCTGCAAAATACGCACAGGTACATTTTGGGCAGTGTGGCTTTTTTTCAATGCCAACTTAACGAGCCTGTCACTAAAGTTACAAGGATTATGCTCAAAGTTATGGAATTAGTTGTATGATGGGACTTAAAACCCATAAAAAGGAGTTAACTGGGAAGTGTGGGAGCTGATTAGTGTTCGACGCACTAGGGTTTTTGAGCTTGTGCGAATTCCGTCCCCGATTATTTTTTGCATTTATCTAACAAGGGAACGTGGAACTTTGTCAGATGTTCAACCTCGATTTTTTTCAAATTTGTTTCATTTGAAAAGGAATCTAAAATAATGTAACTTTATCATTGGAACTACCGGTGACTAAAATTGTTTCGAGGTAGTAAAGTAGTAGGAAGTTCCGTAATACCCAGCCTACAATCGTAAAATATTGTTGACCACGAAATACATTTTTAAACGGGAGTCATAATCGCCCCAGACACATTCTATTTCACCAATCCGCCCCTCCTCCACACCCCATCGCCCCGGTTACCATAGCTCTTTTTTGTTACAACCACGATTGTCCACCACGAACTTCATTTTTAAGCAGGTGTCATATTCGCCCCAGACATATTCTATTTTACAAATCCGCCCCTCCGCCACACCCCATCGCCCCGATT
Source organism: Desoria tigrina (assembly GCA_906901685.1). Taxonomy (NCBI): domain Eukaryota; kingdom Metazoa; phylum Arthropoda; class Collembola; order Entomobryomorpha; family Isotomidae; genus Desoria; species Desoria tigrina. Next base: position 3,229,698 of record CAJQTU010000015.1, read on the forward strand.
ACCATCGCTCATTTTTTGTTACAACCTCGTCTCAAATGAAGAAATATGCTACAAGGCTCTCGTGAATGACTCAGGGAAGAAAGTTCATATAATCGAACAGTGAACGTTGATAGCTGATGAGTATGATTGCGTGTCGGGGTGTAATCGGGAGATTGGGCTATCTCTTTCCATAGATTCATGGACGGGAAATCTTCGGATCTTTGCAAAATGTGGAAATGTGAGCTCCTCACTCTAGAGACGAGAGTTGAACATTATTGAAGGTCGTAAAGCGAACCGGAGAAGTGTTTACCCAAAGCTGATTGTCAGGACGATTTGATGTCGCTAATAAAAGATCCTCGACAAACCTTCACAAAACGGCAGACTTACATGTTGAACAAGCACTTCTAGCCCTTCCTGTACTCCTCTAAACAAGTCGTAAAAAGATTCCAAAAAATCCTACTTCTTTCATAGGTAATATATAACAAGTGATGATAATCGGAGGGATTGATAAAATTATATAGCGAAATTTATTTATACGCTGTACTAGTTGCTCGTCAGTTTAGTTGAGGATTGTGGAATAGAATGTGACAAAGCCAGAGGATGATAACAAATTGGAGATGGACAGTCAGAATAATTGGCAGGTTGTAAATATAGGATCCGCAAAAGCAAGTAAAATTTAATTCTTATCTTGCGTCAACAGCGCAAATGGTTTGTGGAATTGGTGATCGCATTTTCTGGAACAGATCCGTGGAAACGGTGAAAGTGACTGAAATCTCACTTTTTTATTACAACCTTTTGACCTTTGACTTCTAAACGCTATTGTAAAATTTCGACCTTAAGGTTCGACTTTTAAGCATGGACACGTAATTAGCAGTCTTGAAAAAAATATGAGAGAGATACACTAACCCTGGTTGAAGAAACTATTGTTGTATGTATTGTTATGAAAAATGAAAATTTCACTATTTCGACACGAAATCCAAAATTTTCACAAATTTTCTGATTTCCCAATTTCCCAAAAAATGTTCCGTCAATGTCATGACGGTTGCTCAGCTTTTCTCGCCAGCCTGCCAAAACCAAATGTTAACGTTTGCTTGCTATTTAATGAATCAAAATCCCCTAGGAATGAAATTTTACTACTGACGAATTTTTCGTTTTTATTAATTTAAATTCAATAAATAAAATTAAAATTTAAAATCTTATTATTCTGCGAAAAAAAAGATAGTAAAAACCTGCGTCCATTATAGTGCTAATTGTTGCCGGTATTGATTTCATTGTTTCCGTATTCATAATAATGATTGAAATGTAGTCATCTCCGATGCTTTGAAGTCCTAATTTCTTGCAATTAAAAACGCAAGAACCGATTGTTAAAGATCGGATCAAATATGATTTATGTTTGGACCAATAACCCGACAAAGATGTTTCTTATTTCTAAAGCCTGCAGGAAATTCCAGGAAATGAGACCCTGACCTTGGAAAAATACTTGACATCGTTGTGTCAGTAAAATAAGCTCAACTATTGTGAAAGAGCATGGGATTTGTTGGCAGTCATAGTCAGTTCTGCATTTTTTTTTTTAAATAAAGAAAAATTGTTTAAAGGAGTCTATACAATTCTGCACGATATCCTTCAGAGTTTGTGAAGAGTATGCAACTTGTCTTGGCTTCCTCTGCAAATATTCAAAATTAACTTCCGCTCTATTCTGCGAATTAACCCGGTTTCGTGTTGGAATTCTGACTGCACCCGTCAAATAAATAATAAAATGTCGAAGTTGAAAGTGTCAACGTCGAAAGTAAGTGTCAATGCCATCCTTGTTTCAAGGTTCTTCATTTTTTATCCTTCTTTCCGCCTCGAAAGTTACAATTCATTTCGAAAGTGGAAGAAGAAGTGCTCATGGTTTTAACAAAATTGTTCCAGCTTATTTTAAGTTTTTAATGGATTGTTTTTTTTACCTCTGGAATGATTACTTTCACTTTGCTGCTGTGCAAATAATTTTTTTCTCTCAAAACTCATCTCCAGCGTTTCCAGGTTCAACTTTTAGAATTTATATTACTGTAGATTAATCTACTATGTAGTATGTACATCATCATCTACAATGTACATTGTATATGTAGTTTTAGAGTTGTTGAAGAACATAGGGTTCAGTTTCTTTTAACGTAAGCAAATATTTTGTTTTGTTTTCTGAAGCTTATTATAACAAAGATATAAGATCTGAAATAAGTCGAATGACGTACGTGGTTGATAAATTAATTTAATTGAAAACATAATGTTGAAGTTGAATAATATTTGAGAAAAACATGGAAAATTTTAGAATATATTTTACAGCTTAAAAACGATGTGTAGCAATGCTGTTTACGAGCCACATTCTCCAACGCAATGCAACTGACCCGGTTTTTAATAGATTTAGAGCCAAGTGCACATGCATTATTCTTTATTTTATTATAGACCCGTTTTGATTAACATTTCAGGAACCATTTAAACTATGAGTTTAAAAACAGTATTCATTAAATGCAACCAAATCTCTGGCGAAAAGTACATAAATGCCATTAATTGTGCTACTTGTCGTAACTACTTGATCTATAGATACTGTCTAACAAACAAATCTATATTTATTTTGTAGTAACGCAAAATTAAGATAAAACACGTTTTAAAGTAAAAACTATTTTAAACTACCTCCATGAATTGTCTGTTTATATTTCTGTCAATTGTAAACGTCACCCCAATTTCCAGAACTTTGCGGTTTAGCTATATCCCAGCTATTTAAGAACAAAACAAACATTCCACTTACTTTGATTATTATTAGCATCGCTCTTTCAGAAATCCCATTTTCCGTAGTAAATCGTCCTTCCAAAAAACCCAAATCACTATTTTACAACTTTATTTCAAGAACTTTAACAAACAGTCTGAACTTTTAAAACACGAAACTGTTTCACTAAACTAAACTTTAATTCCAAAATTAACAGCACATCGCCGGTAGTAATTAAATTGAGTAACTCTACTTCCAACTTGTAAGTTAACCTTCCAAAAACATCCAACTGACTCAGAAAAGAGGCAGAACATAAATCATCCTAAATTAATTTTTAACTAGATGGAAAAATAACGGGGGCATCATGCAGTCTATATATATATAATATACATATATGAACAGCATTTAAAACTCAGTCTTTAAAACTTGAGCTTTTGGCTTCAGACAGAATATTATTTTTTTTCCTCTCAGAATAGGTACTCTTTAAACTAACTTCGCCTGATATGCTAACATCGTGAGTAACTCTACCAACACCAGACACAAACTACACAAATAGAAATTCATCCAACAAGAACTTCAAAACCATTGACGTAGGTAAGTAGTAGCAGTTTGCAAGTCTTCAAATAGCAAGAAAAAATACTCGGTAGATTAATGGCAATGATGATGACGATAATACAGACTCTCTTGAGTAGTTAACTTTTTGAAAAATGCACGTGTAGTTGGTTCTATTATTTTTCCATTTTTCCCCCTTAAACCTTAAGTAACCAACCTTGACCTTTGAGAATTTATACAAATTTAGAGTTTTTAGATTTATTTTTAATAGCGTTCAAGGCAATGTTTTTAAGCTGAAGTTACTAACGGATAAGGATTGATTTGAGTGTTTAAAACCACCTTGATTTTATTGGACGTTAATTATAACTTGGCCAGATTTTTACTGAACGGTTGTTCTTATTTATTATAAATTTTAATCGTAATTTACCTTTCCTGACCATTAAAAATTAAAACTAATAATAAAGATCAGGCGGTTGAGGATTTATCTAAAAACGTGTCTGCAAGAAAATCTGGATTTAATAAAACTTATTTATCGTCCTAATTCCAATTCCAAATGTATTGCAGACGTGTTAAATCCAACAATTTAAAAAGCAACTAAAGGCAGGAGTAAATAAATTACAATTTAAAAATGCAAATGTAAGTGATAGTCTCATTAGTCATGGAAGAAGAGAGAGGAGAGTTAAGAGCCTGATCTATATTCTTCAACGATATTCCTGAGGTTAGTGTCATTGCGGTTTATCAGAGTCATGTTTCTACTAACGCGTAGACGATATACGTAAAGTCAATGTCAGCTTTTCTATCTTACAAACAACGAAATAAGCTTTAAAACATGTATATATGCTTTAAAAGTACAGTAAATACTTAAAGACCCCCACGGGGAATTATTAAGAGGGAATCTGTTGCAAAATTTGAGATTCAAAATTGTAAAATCCTTAAACAATTATGTCATTTATATCCCGATTTCACCTCAATCCATCTGCGGACTATCTAACAATCACATTCGAACAATAAACTCTGAAGATATAAAGACTTTACATTTTAAATTGTCAAGTATTTGAGCGTTTCTGTATTTAAGTCAAAGGGTTCAACAGGCCATTACACTTGAGCCATTCCAAGTGGGATCTCTCCATTCACATTCTTAAAAAAGAACTCTATATAATAAAACTGAAATGTAAAATGTACTTAAAATACAGAGTTAATAAGGCATTTGAATAACCGTCATCCCATCCATCCACTCTCTCTCTCACCGAAAAGACCAAATCTGCACTCCACAAACCATATTATGAGATCCTATTCATCATCTTCTCATAAAACCACGCCAAAAATTGCACAACTCCCAGTGAAAATAACAATGAAGGCTGGAAAGTCAGAGGTAGAAGAGGAGAGGATGTTCTTTCAGATTCTTGAGGTGTTTGCAAACATTCCTCGCACTTTTTTTTACTTGACTTTGAAATGGCTCCAAACACTGTTCCATGTCCATTGTCAACGTCAGGTAAGTCGCAGGTCGTTGAGTTGGGCTCATGAAATGAACCACCGTCATCATCTCATCCTTTTGAGAGTCAGGCTCAAATAATATTTCAAATGTCAAGCGAATGTACTCAAGTATCGTAGATGTGGTGTTTTTATTAATGATGAGTGTATTGAAATAATGTTTTTTGAAAATGTTCAATATTTAATTGTGTTCAAGAACGTATTAAACACACGAAACCATATTGACCCTTGCTACTGGTTATGGGGTGACCTTATTGTAAAATACCATACACAGTTGAATAGTCCTTAATTAAACCTCTTAAACCACATGTCCTCAATGCAAGGTTAATATTTGAAAAAAAATGTTGATCTTTCCCTCTTGAGTTTTGACCTAAATGGCCCCAAACAAATTCGACCTTTGTCCGAAGGTGGTAAATGATTTTCCTGAAACAAAATTTAAAAACAGTAGAGGCATTCTCCAGTTGGTGTATAAACATACGAGTAGACAGACAGACGGACACGCACATGTCATTCGCATAGTGTATCCACGATACACAATAATTGCTCTTGTAACCACCGACCGAGGCTGTCTTAGGAACAGGGTTCACAAACCCTTATTAAATTTAATATTTGATTGTTACTTAACTCACGTTACACGACACGCTTGCACTTTTTCTAAAGCCCAAAACCACGAATTTTAAATCCTGCAAACTATTATTATTAAATCAACGTCAAGACTTAAATTTAAGAAACTTGGAAATCCATATCATTTTACGGCCGTAAAACCTCAAAACCCTACTCTACTGCCACTTCTTCTGAAAGTGGCGAGTGTTTTTCGGTTCGAAGTATTAGGCCAAAAGTTTACAAGTTTATTTTTTTCATATCCTTTTCTTATGGGAAATGGTCATGTAATAAATCCTCGCCTTTTTCATCTCAGGTATTATATACGGGCTTCTTAAATATATCCTTACAATTAGATGCTAAGGTAAATATATGCAGACTCTAAGGCTCCAAAGTTTATAAGAAGTTTGAAGCAAACAAACTCAGAGTTCGGGCTAAATATGGTAATCTGCTGTTGCTTTTGGGATTTTAGGGCCGAAAAAATATAATCATTCATATCATAACACTAATAATACCCAAAATAATCGGAGACGGGTTGGATCACCTCTCCTTATTCATACACAGTGCATAATGATAGAATTGCAGCGTTATCAGATTGCTTTTGTGGCTTCGTTCCTGTCTCGATCTTCATTAGCTAAATCTACTCCAGGTAATTTCGTAGGATAGTCTTTTTCAGGATTTGCCGAAAATGCACTGGTGAAGGTCTAGGTGTCTGATTGAACAACAGTGTGTGAAGTCCGCGGTTTTTGGGATTTCTCAAAATTCGCTAGAAATAAAAGTGAGATATTGTGATTTTCGCTTTTCTAATTTTTTTCTTGATTTTTTTATTTTTTTTATTCACTTATAGAAGTGATACCCTTACAAAGGAAGGTAGATTACATCACATCGATTTGTAAAAAAAGTATATTACATTATTGTAGAGTTAAGTTAATGTGGCAATTCATCAAATATTAATGCACACTGGTCACAGGAAAGAGAACACGTATTAAGGTCATGTGGGTTGATTTCAGTTATAACCACCTAACTCCATAGAGAACCACCAGCCGCCAAAATGAGGTTTACTGGATTTGCTGATAGCATTGCCCCAAAAGCAATACCATATAATTTACTACATGATATTAAAAAAGATTTCCATAGAGTTATCAGTGATTATACTCAATGGTATAGCTTTTGGGGCAATGCTATCAGCAAATCCAGTAAACCTCATTTTGGCGGTTGGTGGTGGTCTATGGAGTAGGGTGGTTATAATGCTTTCTGTTCAATAATAAGCGCTTTTTTAAGTTTCGATTCAAAGAGATTGAAGGAGTTACAATTTTTAAGCTCGATGGGTGAATTTAGCTACGTTTTTGAGGCCTCGAACTTAAGAGATTTAGTGCCCCAGAGAGTTTTATATAATTCGTGGGTTCGTAGTAATTACTAGTACGTGAGATAATGTGTGAATACTCATTAACATTTAAGTAGTTTTTAAATTTGTAAGGAGCTTTACCATTAATGCTCTTAAACGCAAATTTCAAAGTTTCATATTTGTATCTAAACTGGCCTGATAGCCATTTGAGTTCATGATTAATTACATTAGTGATATGATAATATTTTTCAAAATTGAATACAAATCTAGAAGAGCTACAATTTTTTCTACAATGTTTTTTACTGTTGTGGATGCATTACCCCACAATGAAAAAGCATAGTTGAGAGAGGAAAATATACATATATACGTTAATTAGTTAATTTTACTCTCTGAAAATAGTTGGCGTTGTATAGGATAAATAGAAAACAATATAGCATTACATTTCCTATACATATTATTGGCATCTATCGAGACATCAAGTTGTGGTCAATTATCACTCCTAGCATCTTAAGCGGATCAACCTGTTATATTTGACAATTGTTAATTTTAATAATAATAGCGCTTAAATTTTTAAGAACGGATAGTTTAGAGACGATGAGCATTTTGGTTTTGTTGTCATTCAATTCCACTCCATTTTTGTCATCCAGTTGGAGAGCTCGTTTAAATCTTGTTGTAGATACTCTTCAATTTAATCAATTTCGGATGGATATCCACTTATTATTAGACTAGTCTCATCAGCAAGCATGACAGTAATGCTGTGTCAGATGCACGATGGTAGGTCAATAATTAGGATACAGAAGAGAAGGCTGGAATTGCATCCTCCTTGAGCAATTCCGAGTTGAGCTTGATTTCGTCCCAAGAACCTTCCCTTGTGAGTCGTGAATAAGCGGAGGGTTGAGCCTTTTTTCAGAGTAATTGGGAGAGTTCTATAAATAAGAGAGAGCAGCACTTCGTCAAGAGAGAACTTGCCGATCGGATTTAGTATTAGAAGCTAATCCTTCCTGCCTAACTACCTTGACAAGTGCAAATCCCAATTGGAATCGACTAAAAACCAGTATTTTGACCCCGACGGGTTTGAGTTTTCGAAATCTCAAATTTTCGAACTGCCTAGAACGTTTGTAAAGTTATTAGAATTTAGTTTTAGTATATCTGTACTAAAATTACATATATGCGGGTCATTTTTCCAACCCGACATATTATATACTATTTTATCGCAAAGTTTGCACAGATTCCTAATCTGCAATAAAAACTTTCTAGTCATAGATGAGTTTTGAGATCAACCCTGAAAACTGGGTAAAATTGGTTTATCAAGGTTCATCCCATTTTAATTTGCTTTACATGTCAATACGTTCAAAATTTGATACAAATTTACCCAGGAGTTCAAATCAGGTCTGGTGTTTAGAGCAGATACTTTTTACTAACTTCATGTGCCCTCGTTGATATTTGCGAAACTGGCGGAACTAAAAAATCTGTGCTATGTAACATGTACTCATGGCAGACGCCATGGGGTAACTTGAGACATGACTTTGTTCATGCCATGAGTTCCAAGTACAACTCACCACGTAGTTTCAGTCTTACTCATACGTCAACGAGGGCCTCACGAAGACCCGGCTCAAAATCCAAAATCCCAATTGGTGCTTCTAGGTCTAGTTTATTATCCAATTCTATAGTTCAAATTAACAGTCATATTTTCATGGGCCATAAGTGCCCTTGAGATGTGCTCAATTTGTCTTTCATGGTAATATGGTTTTAAAATTTTCAATCGCTTTTCCAAATCTAAATAAATTCCGCTTAGTATACTAGACAATATAGTGTTGAACGGCCTATGCTCCTGCCCAGAGCAGGGGACCCTCCGTCAGTCGCCCAAATTAAAAAATAGTTTATTTAGATTTAGAATGTAGGATTAGAGTTGGATACCGAACTATGCGAGGTAGGTAGAGGAATGTTAAGGTATTACTCTTAGCTATGCGAAGTACGTAGTGGCAGGATGCCGAACTATGAGAGATATTTTGGAGTAAGGTTCCGAGCAATGCGAGGTAGCTAGTATGGTACCGTGTTATGCGAGATAGGCAGGAGTAGGCTACCGAGCTATGCGAGGTATTCATGAGTATACAGGGATGTGACAGTAAAAAGGGTCGTGACGTTGCCAAGAGCAACACAAATTTAAGATCGGTGTCTACTTAAGAGAGGAGGACAGCCAATCCGGAATGAAAATGTGAATTTTTCATTTCATTTTCATCTTCGTGTCAATTCGATGCTAATAGTTAACCATAAAAACCGCATTGCTAAAGAGAAATGGGGAAAAAATTAAAGAGGAAATAAGCGCGCGGACGTATTTTCCATGTGTGAAGGAAAGAGGAGGAGAGAAGCGGTTTAAGGGGAAAGAAGTTTGAAGCTTGTAAAATGTTTCATTCTCTAATTGGCTTTCCAAGCACTTCATTTGTAGCAACTCAGAGGAAGAGGTTTTGACTTGTTTCCTGATATAGTTTGAGATTTTATTTCGAATTTAATTTTACTTACTACACTGCTTGCACAATAATCTGTTAATCGGACGGTAGACACTAAGCAACATATGACGTGAACGTCAAGCCCCGCTCTTGCCCTTCTGTCCGAGTGGACAAAGTGGGTACTCAATCATCAACGAATTTCAATTGGAAACACAATCCTGCAAAAATCTGAACGGTAACTAGTCACAGTAGAGAGTTACAGTATGGTCGTCTAGTACCCATGAGAATCCAAATGTCATCAATGATAACAATATTTCTAAGAGCAAATTTGACGCCTTGTTTAATTTTTTTTATCAGATTCTGTGTTTTAAGTTTTTCAAACAAAAATTAAATAAAAATAATATTAAGTGGAACAATAAATAATTTAGTGATTCAGTAAATTGAATCAAAATTTGTCAAATAATGGGTTTATCGTTCATGATGATGCTTTATTTGCAGTGTATAGTTGATTCATGGAAAAGCAAAATCGCACACCTCTCTTCAAGCAGTGCGTGTCTAGACATGTCCATAGGTGGTAAATGTGTTAAAATTCAATTAAGTTTTACGTTTTTTAATTTTAAACGAGCGTATGGTTACTATTAATTACATTGGTCTGTAACTTTTTTTCATCAAAGCTTCAAGATGCTTTTTGCAAGAAGTTGAACGTTCATAATTGCCAATATTATTTCCACTGCTTGCATTCATTACATGTTGTGTAAAGATCCTTGATTTCTTGCACGCTGTCAACATTTCCAAGATCTGCTCTACCCATTTGGTTTGGTCAACACTACGCCATGAATTACTAAAAATTGTAAACAAGTTGCGTTTAATTGCTTTAGCATAGCTGCAAATTCTTTACAGCTAGGATTTTTCTTGAGGTGAGTGTTGGGCAAGAGGATCCAGGGTTGAATTGCTCATTCAAGTGTTTTTATGTTTTTGTTTTTGTTTTTGTGTCAAGTCCAGTCTTTTAAAATTTGTCTTCGCCATTGAAATATCGTTGAAGTTCTGCTTTACCCCTTGTTGTTGTATGTTTTGCGGATGAGATAGATAGTATGGAGTGGGCGCATTAGCTAGACGATTTGCTTTGTAAAAAGTTGATTGCAGTTCTTGATTAACAATTCCATAATCAAATATTCGAATGCTAAAAAAAGAATCCATCTCATTCATGGGGATAATGTGGTTATAGACCAGTCTGGGAAATATCTGTCACGGCGAAAAAATAACTAGGTCATAGATTAAACAGTTACAACTATTTAACCTATTGTATTAAACATCAAAAAGCTGTTACCCCTTGCCATAGAATAAATACAGGTGCTGGTTTTACTAAATGTCTTCTAGGGCTGATACCACGGAAAAGACATCATTGCACCAGTAATACTATAAGCAAAATAACAATATATAATACAACCCATTTTAATGATTTAAAAACTCGGTAAGCAAAGTCAAAATTATTTTTGAGTTGGATAGGGTATGCTGGGTCAGGTTAAGCTTTGTTTGGTTTGGTTACCTAACCTACCCCAACCTAACTAAAAGTCACAATTATGGTACCATTGTGAATGCAGCATTCAACAGCCATGTCTTTTCTCCTTGATTATTAATGAACATTAATGAATTCCCGTGAGGAATGGGTTCGGCGATGAATTTAGCGGGTCCACATTGACGGTATGAAAATTCATAATTTGAAGAAGCTTGAAGAAGAGTGAGCTTGAACAATTTCTAAGATCCGAACAGCAATGTCTTGTTTATTATCGTTTTTCTGCTCACAGGAAGCAAATGAAAACAGCTGTCACGGAGTTGCAGCAACTACCAGCACGGTAACTTAAAATTAAAAAAAAAATGAGGTAAATCTGTAGTAATCGAAAACAATTGCGTTTGAAAATTATGCAAAAAAGTGCACCTTTCAGACAGAACCTCGGAAGAAATACACCCGTCTTTACAATCCTCGATATAAATCATTCCCCTAGTATCCTCTGGAACGTTGCAACCAGGACAACAGTCTGCTCCTCGAGCTAGCAAAACGTATTCTTTTTAATGCTTGTTGGAAGTTTCTAAGACTTAAATGCCTGTAATTTTCGACCACAGTTAACATCCTCTTTCGGATGAATAGGATGTTCACTTTGAATTTTTGCACCCTCCTTTGAAGCGTCTCAATTGTATCTTCGTCATCCATGTAAACCTTTAAATATTAAACATATTTTAACTATATTAAACAATTTGCATAGAACATCATCGATTATTTATTTTTAATTATGTCTGAGTTTATGAAGTTACTTCCTCTTATGAATGAGACATATGGTTTACAATATATAAGTTATATAATCAAATTGAAATTTGTCTTATTACTTACCAATATATTGGAATCAGTTAGCTCTTCACAGCCCGATAATTGGTAAATTTTAACGATCTTTTTCTTTTCAAAAATTTCCGTTTGAGCAGCAACAAATGCGGGTTTACAGCGAACGCCAACGGAAAATCGCAGTTACATTACATATTCTTGAGTTGGACAAGATTTTACAAGCTTTTTGACTACACTGAAAAAAATAAAATAGCAGACAAGATTCAGATAGCGACAAGGACAATGATAGTTGTTAATTTGCACAAATATTTTTTTTGATCGAAAATAAATGCCTTTTCAAAGGTTTTTACAATTTCCGAAATGTTCGAAGTTTATTTATTGATTTTTAAATTACTGTTTTCTTTATGTTTTTTATCCACAATTTTTTTTAATGTGGAAATCCATAGATTCATAATCGGCGTTATCAGGAGGGGGGGGGGGGGGGTTGTAGAGCATCCACTACTCAAAATAGTAGGTTTGAATTATTGCATACACTATTTAGGAAATCTGTATCTCAAAAAACTTAAATGCATAAAATAAGCAATTCCGAAAAAATATATGGGTTTAATAGTTCATGAAAACGTGTATATAGCAACTTGACATTGTTGAAGTCAAAATTTTAACATGTATATTCAATGTAGGATAACTTTAATTTATTAAACATTATTACATATCCTTAACATAACTCTAGATTACCTTAGCTTTAATAACAGAAAATTAACTTAACGTAACATATTTCTAACGAAACAATATATCTGAACATTGATAATCTTAATCGAAGTTAACTTACCGTAAACCTGACTAAACTAAAACCAAACTTATGCAACCTAAACTAACTCTAATCTATTTTATGATAACCATAACTTAACTTAATATATTTTTTTATAACTTAAATTAACCGTAGACAAATTAAGTCTAAAATAAACTAAACCTAACTTATTTATATAGTATTTACTCTATACTAGACCCAACCTAACATGCGCTAAACTAATTTATCTCAATCCCAATCTAATCTAACATGACTTAACATAACTTAACTCGAGTCTTGCTAACCTAACTAGAGCTATTCTAATAATAGTTTAACTTGACATGAGCCAATGCACTAGGTGCTAACTTACATGTACATAGATTCATATATTTCCACTATTTTGCATTTTACAAGGCTGCATAGAATTTAATATATAACTGAATTATTGTGTTTTTAGAAAAAACTCTATGTACAGCCCTTTATTAGTAAATTGTGCTTTAAAATTCAGTATCCAAGAATTTTTATTTACAACATCCGCTAAACCGATTCAAAATATGTAAACTGTCAGGTAAGGCCACGCTATGTCAGATACGCTGGGCGCCAACTATATAATCGTCATTGAGCAGTGAGTAGGGGGGAAAGTTTCGGTGGAAATAAACATTCAACAAGTGTCATAAGATATTTGCATTTCAAAATGCGTTTCAGTGGAAGGAAAAAGATAAGTGTTCCAAAAGTTAAGGTTGAGAAGTATTATTTTACACATCCGCAAAACTTTTCTGGAATTGCGATAGAAGCATTACAGCATTGGTTGATTAACCTATGTGGTGGGAAGTACCGTGAAAATGTGTGTGTCGGTGAGACAATTCATGTATTTATTTATGAATATCGCAATCTAAAAAGCTATCGGAATAACACTAAACTCTTCTACAATGACATCGATTCCGATGACGAAGAGGTAGCTGCGAAACAAAGGAAGCAACGTCGAGTTATTCCACGAGTATCAACCAGGTTGAGGGATATAAAATATCTGCCTCCTCTCACTACAGAGGGAATCCGACACGTATTGATTCCCATATCATTTTGTTACCGTAATCAGAATCCAAGGAAGGGGATAGATGGAACTCAATTTATAGAACGAGTCTCAGAAGCAGAGAAAATCCAAATAATACCTTTGAGGTTTTCTGTAATATTAATTGTACGCCATAATTTTACTCACAGGATTATAATAATAGAAAAACTAACGATAATTTTGTGAATACCGGAGGTAGAGAAATAATACGCCTTCTAGAAAACTCTAATCTCAAAGTTATAAACGGAGACTATGAGGGTGATAAAAATGGGGAATTTACATTCTGTAACTCCAACGGTAGTAGTGTTATAGATTTAGGTCTTTGTTCAATGAATTTAAGTAAGATTACGGATTTGAGAGTCCTTGAATCTCTATGCTCAGCACATTTTCCAATACAAAGTAAAATTAGCTCTAATCGTCAGAAAATAATGAACTCAACAATAGTAAAAAAGATTAGATGGACTCCTACTGCAGCCACGTCTTTTCAAGGTAACCTGGATCATTGTTTTAAGGAAAATGATACTGTCTCGATGGAAAGCATAATATGTCTTTCATTAGATTTCAAAATAATATGCTAGAAGCAGCCAAGAAATCTCACATATTGAAAGAAGTCAGACTTGGTTCTCAAAATAGGACTTATGGTCCTAAATGGTACGATAAAAATTGTAGGAATTTTAAACCTATTAAATTGAACAAATTAAGAAACTTAAGAAAGGTCACAGACTCATCAGAACAAATGAAATGCAAAACGCAGTACTTAGAGGCCAGGAAAATTTATAAGAACTACATAAAGGCCAAAAAATTGAAATTCATCAACACATTGCACAGAAATTTAGCCAATTCAAGAAATGATAAAGCATTTTACAAGGCTGTTAGTTATTTTAGAATTTGGACCTACTGCCTTTGAACCTGAATCGAACGAAGTAGCCCCGACATTATTCCAATATTTTTATGCAAAGTTATTCAGTACATCTTCACCATCCAAATACGATACACGAACAGATAAGGTTGTCCCTGAACTCGATAGGGACTTTACATTTGAGGAACTGAATACGGCAATAAAACCATTATCAACTAATAAGGCAACTGGCCCCGACTCAATAATAAATGAGCTATGGATTGCCTTATCATGCGGACAGAGGCTGCAACTCTTAGACAGCATGAATGAAATGTGGAGAACTGACGAGACACCACTAGATGTAACTAAATTAGTGATATCTCCTATCTTCAAAAAAGGTGACAAGAAAAATCCTGATAATTATCGACCTATCTCTTTGGTCAATACTGATCTTAAGTTAAGGACTATTTTAATGACGCGTAGATTAAACGACTTAAAAATATAATATCTGATTATCAAGCCGCCTATAAAAAAGGTACAGGATGTGAAAACCAGGTTTTTGTCCCTAATTCACTGCTACAAAATCAATTAAAATAAAACAAACCAAGAATTTACTCGCTATTTATAGACGTATCTAAATGCTTTGATAGCATTAGTCATTCAAAATTATGGGAAAAATTAATAAATTAATAAAAAAGCTGGCCTAAGTAACAAATTTATTATATAAATTTTATTGTATAAATAAGGGTATATTACAAGGGGAAAGTCTCTCCCCCAAGTTGTTCACAATATTTATAAATGATCTCATCACAATTGTCCATGGTAGTAACATAACCCCATTAAAGATGGGTATGAGTGATCTTTTGCTTTATGCGGATGACATTGTTGTACTTGCTAGCAATGTGTTCGATCTTCAAAGTAAAATAAATGTTATAAAGGAATATTTTGTGGAAAATGACTTAACTGTTAATTTAGAAAAACAAAGGCTGTCATATTTAGGAATGGGAATAGAAATATAAACGAAAGCATAATTTACTGGGGTGATAATGAGATCGAGACGGTAAATAGCTATAAATATCTAGGTGTGACCTTTTACAAAAATATGAGCTACAAAAATATTGCAGATGAAATATTCAAAAAAGCTAAAAGAGCCGAAAATAAAGTTTTTGCTGTAATGTACAAAGGGCAAATGAAAACCTTAGAAAGCCGAATTAAAATTTTTGACGGTCTCGTGAGGTCAGTAATAATGTACTGCTCACCTATTTGGGGAATCTCTATGTTAAAAAGATTTATCACATTTCAGAACAATTATATAAGAAGACTTCTGTTACTACGGCAAAAATCGCCGGTCTAGTTTCTGCGTGTGGAAACCTCAGTAAAATCTATTGAATTTCATATTACTAAGGCCATTATTATGTTTTGGAAAAGAATAATGTTAAAACCTAAAACGTCAATTGTCCAAATATGTTATGAAACTCTAAAGTTACAAGGCAATGATTGTCAAGTTCGCAAAAATTGGTATTGTTGTTTTAAAGAGATGTTAACCAAATATAAATGTGAACATTTATTAGAGATAAAAGTAGACATCAATAATCCAGATGATATCTTAAAACTAAACCTAGAAATTAGTAAATCGCTTAGTGTAATTGACATCGAAATTATAAAATCCGATATTGTTAAAATGCAAGCTAGCTCAAGTATGCCTAATTACAAATCCTACAAAATTAATGTCAACAATGAAGAATATTTAAATATGTACTTAAGCTGGAGTCAGACCCGAATAATAGCACAACTACGGGCAAATATGTCACAAGTTACTTCTAACGGGCTAACAATAAAACTGAAAAACTTAGAGAATTTTTATAATGAAGATGTTAGCCCGTTATCTTTGTGTTGCAAGAAAAATGTCGAGGAAGATCTGTATCATGTTATGTTTGTGTGCCCTAGGTACACACTATTACGTAGGAAATTTTTGTCTGAATATGTACATCCAATAGACTGTAATGGATACCTTGAATTTTTTGTTAAATTATCAATGGATAAAGTAAAAAAGATCGCTGTCTTCATGAAATATGCAACTAAGTTAAGAGAAATTACACTTGGATCTTCTTTGTAACCATTGTATTATATATATATTATATATATATAGATATTGTAACTGAAATTTATGGTTGTAAGGGCCATGGGCAAATCAACTCAAGAATAAATCGTTATTATTAGCTCGCCTATTAAAAATAGGTTTAGAGCTAATGAAGTCAACCTGTCCGTCTGTCTGTCTGTCGGGCCTTTTTGTGGATCAAAGTTAAGACAAATAGGAGCAGCCATGAAGCAGGCCGGTTTAGAACGCATACAATTTTTGGCCTAAGAAGCGGAAAGACGCAACATTATGCGATCTGCTTCCATGGATATTTTTATGGATATCATTCAATTGAAAAGGAAGCATTATGTTTGATAGCGTTTATCAAATATTAAACACAAAAACAAGTTTCAACGTAATTGTATTGGTTTACATATAAAAGAGATATAAAACATTTGGAAACAGGAATTATGGATGTAAATACATACATTTAGAAACAATAACCAAATTTTATAGGTTTAACGTATTTTTAATGTGAAACACCACTTTAGATTTTGAAAACTTGTAAATTAGGTCTTTTTGCAATATTGCTTCATTTTATGTTCAAATTGATAGCAAACAGGATCTATATAGTTCAAAAGCATGGTTTTGGATTTAAACAAAGTTGATAAAATAGAATTCGACTCCATTTGTCGAACATGTAAACAATTTTATATCAAATTGAATTGGTTTAAATAGTGAAGTGAATAAAAACAATCGAAATTAATCATGATGGATATAAATCAATACATATAGGAACATATAGGCTTTTGAGGTTTGATATGAATTGCGAAACATGAAAATGGTTTTCGAGGAAATCGTATTGGTTTATATACCAAATCTATATATATGACCTGGATGCCCCTTTTCTAAATTTAAAACAATTTGAGAAATTTTGAGGTTTGATATGAATTGCGAAACATGAAAATGGTTTTCGAGGAAATCGTATTGGTTTATATACCAACTGTTTTTTTTTAAATTCTATTGCTTTAAATAGGTAATCAAAACAACATGAATGATATATCTATATAAAGCAGTACGTTTTGAAACAATAATCATATTTTGAAGATGGTATCATATTTTATATACAAAACAACAATCCAGATTTCGTAAAAGCCGCAATTGGGGCATTTTATAACATTGTTTCATGATCTGTTCAAATTGATCCAAAAATCGAATCTATCATTTAAAAACAGTAATTTGGATTTAAACAAATTGATCAAATTGATTTCAACTGCAATTGTGACACAATAAAATAATTTTTAACGAAATTGTACAGGTTTAAATAGCACCATGGATTTACAGATTGGGAAACAGTAATATAGAATATAAGGCAATGTTTTTTGAAACAATTCTCAAATATTCGGTTTCTTCACATATTTGTTATGGAAACTATCTTTATCGACTTATAGCATATTCTTTTGGATGTAAATCAATTCATGATAGAACAATTACTAAAGCGTCGGGATTAAAACGCAGTCGTCTAGGTGAACGTAAATTATGATATTTTGATTTTATACAATCGACAAACACGATGAGTAATATTGAACGACAATCTATATGAATTGTGCGAGCTGTCTTCGACGTTTACAACGTCTTGTTATTATTATTATTATTATTAGCTCGCCTATTGAAAATAGGGTTTAGAGCTAATGATGTCTACCAGTCCGTCTGTCTGTCCGTCTGTCCGTCTGTCCGTCTGTCCGTCTGTCCGTCTGTCCGTCCGGCCTTTTTCTAAATGTAAATCAAGACAAATTGCAAAGTGCCAGAAGCAGATGGAAGCAGGTTTTCAATGTAAATCAAGACAAATTGCAAAGTGCCAGAAGCAGATGGAAGCAGGCTTTTGAGGTTTGATATGAATTGCGAAACATGAATATGATTTTCGAGGAAATCGTATTGGTTTATATACCAAATCTATATGTATATGACCTGGATGCCCCTTTTCTAAATTTAAAACAATTTGAGAAATTTTGAGGTTTGATATGAATTGCGAAACATGAAAATGATTTTCGAGGAAATCGTATTGGTTTATATACCAAATCTATATATATATGACCTGGATGCCCCTTTTCTAAATTTAAAACAATTTGAGAAATTTTGAGGTTTGATATGAATTGCGAAACATGAATATGATTTTCGAGGAAATCGTATTGGTTTATATACCAAATCTATATGTATATGACCTGGATGCCCCTTTTCTAAATTTAAAACAATTGGAGAAATTTTGAGGTTTGATATGAATTGCGAAACATGAAAATGATTTTCGAGGAAATCGTATTGGTTTATATACCAAATCTATATATATGACCTGGATGCCCCTTTTCTAAATTTAAAACAATTTGAGAAATTTTGAGGTTGATGTCTACCAGTCCGTCTGTCCGTCCGTCTGTCCGTCTGTCCGTCCGGCCTTTTTCTCAATGTAAATCAAGACAAATTGCAAAGTGCCAGAAGCAGATGGAAGCAGGCTTTTGAGGTTTGATATGAATTGCGAAACATGAAAATGGTTTTCGAGGAATTCGTATTTGTTTATATTACGATACGATACATTTAAATATAGGTCGTCTAGGTGAACGTAAATTATGATATTTTGATTTTATACAATCGAGCAACACGATAAGTAATATTGAACGATAATCTCTATGAATTGTGCGAGCTGTCGTTAAGGTTTACAACGTTTTATTATTTATAATTTCAGAGCATATTGCCGTATTGTACATCAATATTGAGCAAAGTACTGGGACCTACTATGACAATTACAAGGCTGACCAAACATATGATTTATTTGAAAGTCTATTTAATGACGCGGTGGGAAGTGAGATTGTTCAATACCTCCGAAAAAAAGACCTCAATACCTCAAAATTTCTACGGATTTCCAGACTGTTGCTTCATCATTTTTATGTGGACATGCTTAGAAATTTGTAAAAAATCCGAGATAAAGTCAAGGAAAAAAGATATGAAGATGTTATTTTGTCAGCAGATCCGGCAGAAAGAGTCAAAATATTGACTGCCTTTTTTAACAAATATATAAAAAAACATATAAGAACATGGGAAATTTATAGTCCGGGGTTCAACGATTTTTTAGCATAATACTACATATTTTGTATTTTTTAGATGTTGATATACAGGGTGTCTCAGCCAAATGTGGACAACTTCATTTATTAATTTTTCGAATATTACTGGATCGATTTTAAAGCTAAATAGCTTAAATGAAAGCTATATTTCAACTTAAAGATGAAGCATACATTTCTTAACATTGGACTACTGATAAGGACTAAGCACAACAAATCTCTTATCGTTCATTCCGATGAAATGATAACAATCATGATCCATTCTTCACTTCGGATGTCTTGTTTTCAAACTTTTGCACAATTTTGCATCTTTTTGAAAAATAAAAATTGGCAATTAGAATTTTAAAAATTGGTATTAACCAAAGAACAACGCTGTTGGTTAGTTGAAAAATACGGTGAAGTGAAGGTTTTTCGAGAAGTTCAACGGCAATGGCCAATTCGATTTCCTGCCAACCCAACTCCATCACCACAATTTCAAGAACGGTTCGAAGGTTGTTATTCTTGTTAATTAATCAAAATGGTCAAAACTGTTACATTCGACGGCGTTCATGGGTTTTAGATGAACCGTGATTCTCCTATTATTTAAAGAGTAACAAGAATTTGATACTTAGGCAATTCATTGTTGACGAATGTTAAGCCATTACTGTGGAAATGTGTCGAAACGCAAGTGTCAACGATCGGTTTGAGAGTAGGCAAGTTGTTTAAAACATTAAAATCTTTCCCAATTCCAATTCAAGAAGTAAAAAAGGAAACAAGACAGCCGAAGTGGTGAAGAAGAAGGGGTCATGATTGTTATCATTTCACCGGAATTTACGATAAGAGATTTGTTATCGCATTTTCTCGAGTCTCAAAATTCCTTTGTCCTTAGTCCTTATCAGTAGTTCAATGTTAAGAAATGTATGCTTTATCTTTAAGTTGAAATGTTAGCTTTAATTTAAGCTATTTAGCTTTAAAATCGGTCCAGTAATATTCGAAAAATTAATAAATGAAGTTGTCCACATTTGGCTGAGACACCCTGTATTTTATTGTAAAAAATAATAACATATGCGGTTTCGCATTCTGTCGATCTTTCCCGAGACCGAACAAAAAAACTTCAGTCTGGTTATTGTTCGTCCTCCTCCTCCGCTCATAATATTATTTCATCTCTCCTGAGACAGAAGACGAGAAAAAAACTCGGGCTAATAGAGTGGGCATGAACGGGCATATTATAATCATCGTCATCATCATCATCATCGTAAAACTCATGACCACTCGTAGACCGATTATCGGGGTCACAAGGTCAACCTGCAGTCGGTCTGGGATTTTTTGGTAATCTGCTCCAAGACCGACTGCAGGTCAAATCAATAATTGACCTCGGTCACCCGATAACCGATAATCGGCTATAAGTGGGCATGGGTTGAATTTTATTAGATACTCCTATCATCCGTCAACCAGGTCACATTTTATTAGAGTGATGGATGAGTTTATTGACAAAGCCAGATCTCTTCATTTATCATTTAATAATGCGACAAAATTTGAATCTTTAATCATTTTAAATTTAAAGATTTTATAGCCAGCTCCTTTTTACGTTTTGCCTAAGTTCACAAACCCTTTGATATATTCCCAATTGGTCGTCAAATCAGCAGCACATGTGGCATTCAACAGAAAGTTCATTAGTAGATTTTATAGTGCAGCCAATAACGATTTTTGTGCCAAATCTTATACTTGACACTTTTTATACCGTTAATTAATGAAATAATGTTAAGTCAAAATTGTTCTTACATACTTGCCACATAACATATTTGAGCTATGTATTCTAATTTGAGTTAAGTAAAGAACACTATAGCATACTGTGCTAATGACTTTGTGAAATATAAATCCATACTGTTTGATTTGTCGAATAAAAAATTCGTTGAAATTTTAACTACGTTTTAACTACAGTTACATTTCACACAACAATGAATTTTATATGCAATATAAAGGCATTCAAATGGGCAATGCAGCCACTGTAAGCGTTGCACATATCACCGCATATCATGAGTTAAAACAATTATTACAAACCGGAGATTGTATTTGCTTGTGGATACTTGGATTTATGATGTTTATGTAGATGATGGGATTTAATTATAGATACAACTAATGTAGGTAACATAGAAGCTTGGTGTTTAAATACCTTTTAACATGAGTTCTTAAAATTCACATACAAAGGACGGTACCGTTTTGGGTCACTGAAAAAACTATGATGACACACATGAATTCTTTCAAAATTTGGAGACTTAATAAATTTGCGTTATAATTATAACACTATCCCTCTATCATGTATAAAAATTCGGCGATCGGTACATTGCCTATGACGAACTTATTACAATTCTACTGAACCTGTTTTAACATTGGATGGGTTATGACATTCGGGAAAAATGGACTACTTGCCACACGGCAATTTTCTTGAAACTCCAGCAGCTTCATATTTAGTTTATTTAAACTTAACTTACAAAAATCGTGATCTGTGCATTAACAGGCTTGGCTACACATGCCATCAAAAATTAAAAATGAGACCTGATGGGATTTCATCGGGAAAAAATTGCAAAATCCTTGACTCCGAAGCCATGGAAAAAATATATCTTTTCCTATAAATTCAAAATCAACTGGTCGATGGTCAAATGAAATTGGTCGATGGTCAAACTCAACTGGTCGATGGTAAAGCTCAACTGGTCGATGGTCTAATTAAATTGCTCGATGGTCTAATTAAATTGGTAGATGGTCAAACTCAACTGGTCGATGGTCTAATTAAATTGGTAGATGGTCAAACTCAACTGGTCGATAGTCGAATTCAATTGGTCTATGGTCAAATTCTACGTGTCACTATACACTATCAACCGGTTGCTTTTGCCCAGTGACCCTACACATAAACTGTCGCCTAGTGACCCTACACAAACTATCGACCAGTGGACATTGCCCAGTTATACTACACCTAAACTCTCGACCCATTGCCATCGACATGTAAAACTACACCATATACTATCGACCCGTCGCTCTGTATTATCAACCGACACATGTAGACCATCGTCATTTTTATGACATTATGAAATCGCAACTTCTTAAATCTACGTGGCTATCGGTATGTCACGTCAATATAAATAGCATTAGAAATAAGATAGAAGAAGTCAGAGATTTGCTAATTAATTACAAAATAGCAGTTTTTGCAATGACTGAATCTAAACTTAATCCCAGGAGGGATTATGACCAAATGTTTGATATAGAAGGGTATAACATGTTAAGAATGGATAGAGAATATAACGAAGGAGGAGGTACATTAATTTATATTAGAGAATCAATCAATTTCGAACTAATAGACTTACCTTATAAGTTACCGAAAAATTCGGAATATAATGTTGTAAAATTAGGAATTTCAGGACTTAAGCCCATAATACTAGCAATTATTTACAATCATCCACAAGCATCAAAAGTAAAGTTTACAGAGTTTTTTAAGGATCTGAACATGCACTTAACCACTTTTAACCTTGAAACAATTATTTGTGGAGACTTCAACTTTGATCTTTTAAAACGATCTAGTGATAATTTTAAACTTTTTCAATCCTGCAAAGAATTTGGTCTTTGGCAATTGATGGATGGACCAACACATGACGAGAAAACCTTACTCGATCACTTCTATGTGAATAGGAAATCGAATTATCCAAAATTTGGACACTTTCCATTTTCAGATACCAAACATCATTTAACATACGTAATCCGAAAGATTAACAAGCTTAAATTTCCCCCAAGAACAATTAAAGTTCGGAAATACAAAGACTGCAATTGGGATAAAATTAGTGAAGAAATTAGGGACTATAATGTAACCAATAATGGTGAAGGTGTAGATAAGATTTTCTGGAAATATAATAACTTTATTATGACAAAAATTGATGAATATGCGCCAGAAACAAAAATGTTAATTAAAGGTAAACATAATCCATGGTATACGGCTAAAGTAGCTGATTTTAGAAAGAATAGAGATAAAGCGAAAAAACGGGCCATTAAATCGCAATCTGAGTCAGACTGGAAAAAGTATAGATATGCAAGGAATAACTACAATATCCAGTTAAGTAAGGCCAAAAAACTATATTTTGAAAATGAATTTAAGAAATCCGTGGATTCAAAGTCAATGTGGGAGACAGCAAACGAATTAACACACTATAAAGTAAAAAAACCTAGTCCAATATGTAAATTAGAAGTCGGAGATACGAAGCAATTTACTGAAGATAAGTCAGAAATATTTAAACTTCTAGCCGATGAATTCATCGTAGAAGAGAAATATGAAAACGTTGAGGATATTCCAATTATTGGCTTAAATGAGTATGAATTAAATTATGTTTATGAGGAAACCAACCCAATCAAAATAGATAGGGGAATAACGATATCAGAGGAGGAAGTTAAATTAGCCGTAAGTAAATTAGCAAATAAAAGTTGTCCAGGGGAATTATTTGTTCCTCTGCGTGTGATTAAATCTTTAAAATCAGCAATGGCGACACAACTCTCCATACTATTTACCATTATGTGTACAAGTTTTTACCTTCCTAAATGCTGTAGATCAGCAATAGTTACTGCATTATTTAAAGGAAGGGGATCAACATTAGTAGCAAAAAATTTTCGACCGATTAGCGGTCTAAATATTTATTCTAAACTGTTTGAAAGAATACTTTTTGCTAGACTACAAGTCAGGATTGATGCAATGTTGAATCCTAATCAGCACGCTTATAGGGCAAATAAGTCATGCCACACTGCATTGAGTGAATTTACGAATTTTATTTTTGAATCACTAGACAAACCAAAGGGAAAAGTGGGTGTGGTCTTCATCGATCTGTGTAAAGCGTTTGATAGTGTGAATAGAAGATTGTTAATCAAGAAAGCGATGGAAATATATAAATTAGAACCTGAATATGTCAAAATACTTCAAAGCTACTTAGATGAACGGGTTATCAAAATTAAGGGTGACTCGAAGTATTACGAGAATCCTACTGGAATTCCTCAGGGATCGGCATTGGGCCCATTGTTATTCAGCATGTTTATCAATGATATCTGTGATGACATTGATTTAAAAAATATTATGTTCGCTGATGATCTAGTTGTACTTACCAGTGGTACAGATGCAAAAGAGATTGTTGAAACTCTAAGTAAAGCTCTTAATAAAATAGATGTTTGGTGCAAACAAAATTTTGTCAAAATGAATTATACAAAAACTGAATACATGATTTTCAGCAAGGTTAACGATAAATCGATAAATTATAGTGAATTACCGATAATGAAAGTTGGAGATAATATAATCAAAAGAGTTACAGAATTTAAATATCTGGGAATAAAATTAGATCAACATTTAAGTTTTAGAAGACATTATGAATTAGTTGTAGACAAAACATCAAATAAGCTTAGTTATCTGTATGGTATTAAGCGTTATCTTAGTGTTAAAATAATGAAAATGATGTTAAGCTCGTATGTGCACTCCATTGCAGACTATTGCCTGGATATATGGGCAATTCAAACAGATAATTTGCTGCAAGAAATACAAGCAAAAATTGATAGATTTCTTATAAATTTTTTTGTACCGGTAATCGCCAAACGTATGAAAAAAAGAAATAAAAAAATTCACAGGCGAGGTATAAGTAGAAACAGTATCGATATAGATAAAATACGAGAAGAATGTAATTTTTATACTATCCAAGAAAGAAGGGATTTTTTCCTGTCAAAGTATATGTTTAAGAGTTATCGTAGTAAACAACTTGATAAATATGTGTTAAATTTAGATAGGCCAATGCCAATGTTTTCACAGATTCCTCATAAAACAAAAGCGTTTGAGGACGGGTTATTATTTAGAGGTATAAGTTTGTGGAATAAACTTCCGAGGTCAATTAATATAAAAGAATTGGGTGTTAAGCAATTTGGCGAGATTGTAAAAGAGGAAATAAAAAAGAATAGGAGAAATGACTTTTATTATTATTAGTTAGTTTAAGTTAAGTGTATTTATATGTAAACCCTCTGCAACTAATGTCAACTTTAGTGCAGGGGAAAGTCACCGTTTGTAAACCAATAACGTTAGAAATGATGTATTGAAAACGGAAAAGACAATAAAGGTACAATTCAATTCAATTCAATTCAATTCAATTCAATTCGTCCAGTTGCCTTAGACCTCTGATTGGTGACCTTATAGTATCGACTGGTCGTCATAGGCCATCGAACAGTGTATATATATTATCAAACTTAGCAAACCACCGAACACCAATCCCAGCTCGATAACACCTGGTGGCTACTGGTCTGTTGGTTTCACTTAAAGTTTAATACTGTGGAACCTTGGCGAAGGAGTCACTACTCGAGGAACGTTCTCAACGGCTATCACGCTCAACCTTTGTTTTTAATTGTTACCAAGCAACTTTCTTGTAGTGGTCTAATTAATGCAACTTAGTCATTAATGGGTTTAATTATTTATTGAACATTAAACTTATATTTTAATTGAACAAAAAGTGAGTTCATTAGATTTCTAACCTATCTGGAGGAAGAATAAACTAAGACTAAATAATATTTATTATCCTATGGAGAATGGAGCATTTCTACCCCTAGGTAGAAATGCTCATCTTATTTCTATTCGATGAACAAATGTGAAGAATAAGATTTTAATTTTATAATCTCATTTTGTATGAGATTATATTCTATTCTAATGTAGAGATTTTACTCCATCAATCCACATTTATTTCGGTATGCGGATGTGAGGATTGATGATAACAATTTTATATAGATTATTGAAAATATAATCTTTATGAAATATTTCCATCGTTCATGACTCCTGGAGTCATGGACGAGTTGATAGGAATTCTTAAGGGGTGATGCCCCTTAAGGACCGTGATAAGGTTTGAAGGGTTAGGGTACCGTTATATTCTTCAATGGCCCAATACTATCATTTAAAATTGAATTGCCGTGGCCCAAAAAGCCTTGAAATCCGGTACCCTCCTTTAGCGATAAAATGTCTGACAAATTTAAAATTGTACTTAAAATTGAATCAGGGGATGAAACCAAAACAAGTTCTAATCATCTCTAACTTAAAGATACATAACATGTCTATTCTGCGAAAATATAAAGTATATCTAGACCATATATCTGTAAATAACAAGAAAACAACTGTTGAAAACAAAACCTCTATAGTAATGCTTTTTTACAGAAATGTCCTTAAAATAAATTCCATAATTCTAAATTTTATTCAAAGAGAATTGACTAAGGGTCAAAACCACCTTTATAGACAAACTGTCAACCAACTATCTAAATGTTTTGCTTTTAAGAAGACAAATTCATTAGAAAGGTTCTGTAAATCACTTTGATAAAATGAGTCAGTCATGAATCATAAACGAAAGATGAACGACTCACAAATAAAACACTAAGCTACAACAAATAATAAGGTACGGAATTTTTTGGTTTTTGATAGCTGCAAATAATTTAAAATTTCTTTTAAAATAAGCAAGAATTCGACTGAATTTCTATACACTGTTAAAGATGATTTTTTATTTGGCTTTTTTATTTTCCCAGCCGGATGAAGTTAAACAGAAACCGGTCGCTTTAAATAAAAATACTGTTTTCATAACGAGTGAAGATAGTTCTAAGTGTTCCTTATCATTTATTTAAATCTCCATCCCGCTTTATAACATTCATTGGGAAAAATTTTCCCGCTTTTCCTTTTCCTTCATTCTTTCCTCTTTTTCTTTACCTTCCCTCTTTTCTCACCCTTCCTTCTTCCCTCTTTTTCTTTCCATTCCTTCGTCCCTCCATTTCTTTCCGTCCCATCTTCCCTCTTTTCCCTTTTCTTCCTTCCCTTTTTTCCTTTTTCATATCCTATTTTCCCAACCCCATTTTCCTCTTGTATCCTCGCTACAAGAATACGGCACTTTATGCATGTGTGGGCCATAGATAACCGATTTTCAAAAAATTCAATCGCAATGAACGTATTCATCTATTTGTAACTACATATAAAATAAACTACAGCTAAAAAGAGACTTCTAAATTGAGTCGCTCTCAAAAGAAGAAAACAAGAATAACATTCAAGTTTTTAAAATACTTCCGTTTCTGAAACTATATTTGCCTCAATATGGGCCTCTCTCTCTCGTACTACTTTAAAATGTACCTAACTCTTAGATTTTATAGAATATCATCGTCTTGTTATTCAAGTGATGAAGACAGACTAGACTTAAAACATTTTATAATATTGAATTTGAAATATTTCAGCCAAACATGGTTCAAATAGTAAAAATTGATATGTTTAGGTAGTGAGGAAAACACGGGAAATGATCATAGTGGGTCTTTAATAATTAATTAATTACATATTCATTGAAATATTTATGCAAATCCAATACGAACACGATAATCTTAATTACCCTGAGATACATGCCAAAACGGTCTTAAAACTGAATTTCTCAAAAACTATTAATCTAATTTTGTGACTGAACATCCTGTATTTCGCTCTATCGTATGGTTTAATGCATCATCAGCATTAGAGAGGTGAGAAATAGAAAAACTCAGATAAGACTACCTAAATGGATTTTTTCATTGTCCTTATCTCCAAAAGATTGAAATAGCGTACATCGTCATACCCTATAGATTCGAAAAAATAGATGATGAGTTAATGAGCTACACCCTTATAGAAAGGCTGAATATATTGTAGTGTTAGTAGAATTCGGTTACATTTAATTGTTTCATTTTGAAAAAACATTTTCTAGGTTTATTTTATGAGTGGCGGACTCCATTAGTAGGATAATCTTTTGAATATCTTGTTATACTTTTTTGTATAAGGCAACGAAGTATGCGAGCAATAACAGAACGATAGATCTATCACACTGTTATTTTGCTGCTCCAACATATTAATTTAATATTTACTTTTGTATAAAATTGGAAAAAATGCTTTAGTTTTAGCCCTTTGGTTAGGGCTTATGTGGATGCTGCTGTCTGTCCGTATTTCATGTCACGAGTCGCAACGATTACTGCCAGGCCAAGTTAGAGGATGGTACAAATTGGTTGATATGTTGACTCGTAGGGGTCATCCAAAGGTTTTGCCAAAGGAACGGGTTTAAAATAAATACAAAGTTAACGGTATAAAGGGTTAGGGGGTATTTTTGAAAGCCAAAGGGCCCTTTAATAGTCGCTTCGATAGGTTTTTTAATTAAACCGTAAGTTTTTAGCTGCCCAGTATACAAAACTGTATCTGTATAAAACCCGGGCTTTTTGGAGGAAATTGTGATATGCGCCTTAAACGATTCCCGTTAGTTATAGAACATATTTGAAATATATTTGAGACCACTCCCACTGACACCATGGTGCGAAACAGGATGTTTTCAACACGTGATTACACCCGTTATATCGGCTTATTAAAAGGTAAAACCCTTTTATGGTTTGACTTGCGTACGTCAGTTCGTTCTCTAACTAGGGAACGGTTCAATTTGTTAATTTTTATTTGAATATGTAATCTACGGGTACTAACTCACGTTCAGTTCGAAGTTGGGTCATATCGGTCACACCCTCTCCGTTTTGGCAATTTACCAGTGTTGAAAAACCGCCATCACCATGTTATTTATTTATTTATTTTTAGGGATTCACTTACAAGAATGGTAGATTACATCCAATCACAGGATTAGTTGTTAAAAAGTAGTAGTAATGGGTAATGCTGGTCCGTCACGACCGGCACGACGCACGTTGTCTAGCACGTCGACTATATTTACTCTATGGTTGGGAAAATCTGAGATTCTTGTATAAAACTATATTACGTGTTGGATAGCGAGGGTAAATGTTATTTGACCGCTTGCGTCATGGAGTTTCACCCTTTCTCGATGTGCATTTTTAGCGGTTTGTTATTTTAATGTATTTACAATTTCTTCTCCTGGATTGAGGCCCATATTGAGGCAAATGTAGTTTCAGAAACAGAAGTATTTTAAAAACTTGAAGGTTATTCTTGTTTTCTTCTTTTGAGAGCGACTCAATTTAGAAGTCTCTTTTTAGCTGTAGTTTATTTAATTGTTTTAAGTGAAAGGGGCTTATCGAATAACCCGTTAGCAGTTATTTATTGGCATCAGCTACTTTACAAAGCAATTTATTTCAATTTGAAGGGTATATGTACCCGCTATGTAAAAGTATCCAAATACAGGCAGCAGGGGCCTTTTATTTAAAGACATACACAATAAACCCTTGCAAAAGATTTTTGTAACCTCGAAGCGTTCTTGAGATATGTTCCAAATACTAACCCAAAAACCGGTTAAAAATCAGTTTTGCCCAAGTTTTTCCCGTTTTAAGGTATTTGACACGTTTATTTGTGTAACATTGGATTGTTGTTTAATTTTGGTCATTTCCGCCCCGTACACTGGATAGTGTAGCATTGAACGCCCCCTTTTCCTGTCCCCGGTAGTGGTCCCCCCGGCGGGCGCCAATAGTATTCGGGTTAGGAAGATAGGGTTAGGGTCAAATACCAAGCTTTGCAAGGTAGGTGGGGGTAGGATGTCGAGCTCTGTAAATTAAGTAGGGGTAGGATACCGAGCTATGCCATGTAGGTAGGGATGGGATACCTAGCTATGCAAGATAGAAAGGGGTTATCTGATTGGATTGTATTGTTGCTTCACAGAAGAGCTATCTCACTCCTTGCAAGGAGTGGGAGTCATTTAACATTGAAATCTCAAGTTGCCCCATTGAGTGGGGGTGGTCTGGTGTCTATTGGGGGTGTCCCAGGCATGCTTAAGTCATTTAACATTGAATCTCAAGTTGCCCCATTGAGTGGGGGTGGTCCGGTGTCTACTGGGGGTGTCCCAGGCATGTTTAAGTCATTTAACATTGAATCTCAAGTTGCCCTATTGAGTGGGGGTGGTCCGGTGTCTATTGGGGGTGTCCCAGGCATGTGGGAGTCATTTAACATTGAAATCTCAAGTTGCCCCATTGAGTGGGGGTGGTCCGGTGTCTATTGGGGGTGTCCCAGGCATGTGGGAGTCATTTAACATTGAAATCTCAAGTTGTCCCATTTGGCGCGGGCGCACCCCCGGTGTGAGTGGTGGTGGGGGAGGTCCCGTATGTGTTTGAGTATAAGATGTATATATGAGTTAGATAGGTAGAAGATGCATGTGTTAGAAATATAGAATATAATATATATATATGTGTGGATTTCATCCCAATAACCTTGCTGAGTACATGCTCTAGTATTGACATTTGTGATACATATTATGAGCCTAATGACCGAAGTTAAAAATCGTTCAATTGCCCCCCATTACCCTCCTAAACCCCCCTCATTAATCATTTGTAGTTGAAGGTATAAAATTCGGAAGCTTTAGTTCTGACATTTTTAGTTTTTCGGTTATTATCACTTAAAAGCAATCTCTTCAAGTCACAACGCTCAACGCCTGCAACTGCAGGATTCTAGGATCTAGGATCTCTCTTTTAGGAGCTTTGATAAGTAATTGGTACAGTGTCTGGTCATATATGAGTGATACCAGGTTCATCGTTCATATTTACTAATATGCGGTACTATAACGACAGCTATATGATATAGCAGTTACATGATATTGCCTATAAGGAAACTTTGAACATGCATATCTTGGTCAGTTTTCAACCGATTATTTTGAAATAAAAAAATTGTATAGTTTTTAATATGCAAGAATTAATAAAAAGTTGTGCTATTGGTCCGAATATAGTGATTTGGCCAAAAAACGGCGATTTAAAATTTAGTCTTATATGGTTTAGCGTGTTTAAATTTAAAAAAAATAAAATTTGAGATCAAACGGCACTGGCAAATTGAATTTTCCACCTTTTTTATTCTTTGCATTTTTTCGATACAATGCACCCCTAAGGCTGTAGGTCTGACTAAAGATTTCCAGGGGGGGGGGTGAACGCTTACTAAGGTGAAACCGTTACCATGGCCAACACCATGTACTCTTTGCCTCAACTTAGAAAAATCGGAAGATTTCCAGAGTATGAAGCGACTCGACGTTGTTAAACTGACATAATCCAGCTCATAGGTCATTATTTTTTGTTTTTTTAATTACTATATGGCAGTAAGACCAGAGGATTTTACTGTAAAATGTTATTTAAAGACTAAACATTTTATTTTTAGGAACGCGTCCCTGACTTTTTATTAATATTTAACTGAAGCTTAACCTTCAGCAATGTGCAATACATTGTATGTCGGTTATCTAGGGGAAGTCTACTTCTTTGTTTGGTGTACCTTAGTCTTCTGCACATATCACATTCAATGGTTAAATTGGACAATAAATTTTGGTATTTTAACAGATTTTAATGGATTTTTCAGAAAGGTGACCGGTGTCCATTTGGCTAGACTGACTGATTGATTAGGAGACTTGACAAGCAATATGGTCTAATCACTGCTCGTAACTATTACATAAGAATTTTTGTTTCCCACGACTAGGTCTATTATTTTGATAACCATTCAAGCAGTTAAGAAGGACATCGTGCGGGCTATGAATCTGGTGCTGCGGTTCTTCTAAAAATTACATGTGCTGACGCAGCTTTTTACCTCATTTCAAATATAGTTGATCGTAACTGCACCGAAAGTTCAGAGATTCCTGTCCATTTACAAGAAAAATGAACACCCTTGTACCAACGTACTTCCCCAATATAGTAATAAAGACCAATGTTGATATTTGTTGAATTTTTTCCCCGGCGTACACTAAAACAAAAGGGAGAATAAACAAGTTTTGTCTATGCACAATCCTCTACCAATTTCGTTACACACAGTTACACGGTCAAATACATAATCAATCCTGCGGACGAGGTTTTTCCTAAAGTTTATTTATGCTTACCAAAAGACAAATGCAAAATTGGGACGCAAAGTTAAAGCCGATATCGAATCTGTCTGCCCATCTAACAGTTTTCCAGCATTAAGCTCATCTAATTTATGATTTCCAACGTCCAGTATCTCATTTATACTTTTGGCTAGTTCCAATTTGTCTAATTTGTATTGGTCTATTTCTTGTGCATTGTGCTTGGGAGACGGGACCGTTGAGAAAGATAGTTTTTCGTCATATTGGTGAGTTTCTAAATTCTCAAAACCCAGTTCCATTTTTAGCTTCAGTTTGTTGACAAGTTCTTGATTGGCCTGTTGATTTGATAAAAATTTTATTTCGACTCTACGTTGTTGTCTACAGATTTGTCAATATCCATCTACATTGGTGATGGTGATGGACCAGGTATTTCATTAAGCCCCGAAATGTCATCTTTTTAATTGTCAGAATCTTTTTCATTCACGGATGGGGCAGCTTGATCAGCCCTCGATGGACCAGGCTGCTGTGGGTTGGGTAAATTTGCAGGAGGATTTTACTTAAATTGGTGATGTTACAGCTACAATTCAGGTGGCTAAGAAATGCAAACAATAATTATTGTCTACATTTTCGTTGGCCTTTTATATTTTGTAAAAATAAAATGGGGTGAATATTGAAGTTAATGGTAAGCATTTTGAGTACTATTTATAAGCACTCTTCTGTCCTGGATGAATTGGTTCAAATTAATTCTTGATGGCTTTATAATGCATTTTTGTATCTGTTTTGCAAACAGCAAACATCGTCTCTTACAGTGTTTGTAGGGGTTTTCTCACGGGACTTAAAAAACGACATCTTAACACAATTATTAAATAATTGTCTCAAACTAATATGAATAATAGCGTGATTATTATAATCTGATTACAATAAAATGCAAAATGGTGCATTTAGCATTTGTTTTATGCCTGTGACTATGTAAATCATTTAGTTATGCAATTATCGCATCTTCTGGTATTGCATCTTACAGTGATCATAGTTTTAGAGATTATAATTTTCAAATCATTGGAAAGATTGGAAAGAATGGAAGACAAAAAAGGCATTTCTCCAGTTCTTGTAATTGTTCAAGTAATTGTATTAGGGTTTAAACAGTGTAATTCAAATTCAGAAAATCCAGAATATGTATTAATTGTAGGGTTAAGTCTACATGGATTTAGAAATTAGTGGAATAGGGAGTTCAGGCTAAAATGAGTTTCGTAATAATAACCATGGTTATTATTATTATCATAATGGTTGGATTTATTTATATGTAATTAATCGTAGGTACATAACATTCTGCATAGAGCAGTTTTTAACTTGGATTGAACACTCACTGTCACTGTCGAAGCGACTCGTCACGAGTTATGGATGGCAGTCTCAAGCCTTCTGATTATATATCTGAATATATTATTACAGGATTTCTCCGGCTTTATTTATCCGGGGATTTAGTATTTCAGGCCGAGAGGAACAATCTCAACCGTTTAGTAATTGCAATAGTTGCAGAACCCAGGATAACAATATGAAAATATAGATATGAATATTACTTGAATCGATAATTATAAATTGGATTATCCAGTCGCAGAACATTTACTATTAATTAGAATTAGGTGTTCCAAGTCTCAAGGATTCCCCTGTGTTAAGGTCAATTCCTTACACAATGTATGTGTGATTTTATTTTAGACTGAACTAAAATGTGAAAGCCAGAAGATGTGGTTGAAAAAGCTATACGCAATTCGGAGAAAAATTTTGTTGAAGGAATCAAAAACATCAAGGAAAAAACACAAACCTTTTGGAAGAAAATCAGTCACTAGCAATAATGGATATTTAAAATTTTCCAGTACATATACTTGTAAAACAAATGGAGAATTTAAACCAGGAAATTTTACATTTACCTTCGACGTGCCTACCACACACAGAGAGTGATTTGTTACTCCTACCACAGAAACTTGAAATCTGGTTGGAATAATATGATC
This sequence comes from Desoria tigrina, assembly GCA_906901685.1. Classification (NCBI taxonomy): domain Eukaryota; kingdom Metazoa; phylum Arthropoda; class Collembola; order Entomobryomorpha; family Isotomidae; genus Desoria; species Desoria tigrina. The sequence continues at coordinate 3,263,829 of CAJQTU010000015.1, forward strand.
AACGACTCCGAGTTTACTATTGAAACGCTACTACAACTATCAATTAGTATTGTAATATCTATATCCTGAACTTGATTTTTAACTCTAGCAAGACCTTGGCTTTTTATTCCATCCAAATTGAGAGTATATACACTTACTGAGCTACCAGAGGAAGTTGATTCTGCTAGGGCGGAGTATTCCGAGAAGGTTGGCTCCGTCCTTGCTCGTTTCCCTCTTTTCGAGGACAGTACTGTATTATGTGATTCGGATATTGACAATTGTAACAAGCTTTTGCATTCTGGACAGCAGTCAGTCCAGCAGGCGGTGCATTTTGATCTCTACGTGGAATACGAATGCGACAAACCGAAATGCAATAAGCACAAACAGTTGGACCTCCTACAGCGGCGTACATAGGAAACTGATTTGAAATTTATCATTCCAATTATTTGATATTTGATTGATTTGATTGATAAAGCTGCTAACTCATAGGCTTGTAAATATTTGTACGGATCCTCCTTACATCTCCCTGAGAATTTTGGCTGTCACCGCAAGTTTAGCGGGTTTTGGAGCCGACATACTGACTCAAATTTAATTTATTTGATATTTCAGGGGGAAATAAAAATTAAATAAAAATTTATAAATTTTTATCTACTTGTAAAATGTACTCCTTCGTACTCTATTGCCATTACTTCTTTGAGACTCTGTAAAGGAAGTTAAATAAACGGTCACCCGTTAAACGGTCAAATAAATAGACTCTGGTCTGGTCTTCCGAGCGAGTAGGATCTCTCTCTCTCTGTCTTCTTGTAATATTTACTATCTCTTAGTACTTGGTATTTAACTATAAGTGTAATTCTGATTAATTTCCAAGTGATTTATTTGATTACTCATTGTTATTTGCATTAAAATGTGTTGTGATTATTTTGTGAGTTTTTTAATAAGTTGTGAGAATATTTAAGTTGATACTTGTTCGAATCGAATTGTAACCGACAGGAGAGGATTATTAACATCGAAAGTTTGTTATTAAATTATATTGTAATGTCTATTTTGGCAATAATTTATCTTAAAATTTGGAATCAATTATCTATCCTTCTATGCCGTTGTATTTACTTAAATACGTTAGTGAGACTGCTCTGTACAAGTTTTTTTAAATCGATTTCTCCTCATTGTTTACCATCCTGCATTGTTGCTAAATGAACAGTAACTGTTGTATCTGTTGTACGAAAAGATACGCCCTTTTTGTCTAGTCTCTACCCGGACATCATTAAATAAATGGCCATCGCGGGAATCCAGGTGGCCGACGATATTAAAGCAACCTTACAGCCCTGTCGGGGACCCCCAAAGGGTCGTAGGGACTACCAGAATGACCGGGGAAATGACTCGTACTTGACTATGTGAACTGAACTTTGATTTTTTTTATCTGTGCTGTCTGAAACATTGCTATGTCTGCCTATACATCATCTCGTCTGGATTCTCAGACAGTGTCCAATTCGGAGGGATCATAATACATGATAAAGATTAGGGGTACAGAGTATAAGTTAGGACTCGCTCTAATTTGTATGTTTATTTTATCTCCGTAAGTTGAACACATTTCTTAAGGATAACCAGACCAGAGTCCCCCTATGTTCTATATATATGGGCATAGTGGTAATTAGTATTTAGTATACACTACTACCATTACATATATTCAAGTAATTTTTTTAAATCTAGACATATTATATACCATTTTGTGGCAAATTTGACGTAAAATCTGAATCTGCAATAAAAAGTGCCGTATCAAAGAAGCGTTTTTGAGATAAACCCCGAAAACCGGGTAAAAATCGGATTTTTTCGGATTTTCTTTATTTTAAGGTCCTTTACGATTCTATATATAGGAAAAATGATGCAAATTGTTGTTAACAATTTAAGTATGAGTATATATCACTAACTAGATTGTCATATCTCAGAAGCGGTCGTGAGATATGTGCCAAAAACTAACCCAAAAATTGGTTAAAAATCAGTTCTGTACGAGTTTTTCTGAATTTAAGGTATTTTACATGATGATTGTTAGTATACACTACTACCATTACATATATTCAAGTAATTTTTTTAAATCTAGACATATTATATACCATTTTGTGGCAAATTTGACGCAAAATCTGAATCTGCAATAAAAAGTGCCGTATCAAAGAAGCGTTTTTGAGATAAACCCCGAAAACCGGGTAAAAATCGGATTTTTTCGGATTTTCTTTATTTTAAGGTCCTTTACGATTCTATATATGGGAAAAATGATGCAAATTGTTGTTAACAATTTAAGTATGAGTATATATCACTAACTAGATTGTCATATCTCAGAAGCGGTCGTGAGATATGTGCCAAAAACTAACCCAAAAATTGGTTAAAAATCAGTTCTGTACGAGTTTTTCTGAATTTAAGGTATTTTACATGATGATTGTTGTAACATTCGATTGTTGTTCAATTTTATTAATTTTCGCCCCCTATGCTGGACAGTATAGCATTAACCACGCCCCCACTTTCCTGCCCCCAGCAGATGCCTCGCCGGCAGGCGCCAAAATCTCAAAAAAACCGTTGATCCATGTTAAGAAGGTAGGTAGAAATAGGATACCGAGCTGTGCAAGGTTAGTATACCGAGCTATGCGAGGTAGATAGGTGTAGGATACCGAGCTATGCGAGGTAGGTAGGGGTAGGATACCGAGGTATGCGAGGTAGTTAGGGGTAGGATACCGAGCTATGCGAGGTAGTTAGTGGTAGGATACCGAGCTATGCGAGGTAGTTAGTGGTAAGATACCGAGCTATGCGAGGTAGTTAGGGGTAGGATAACGAGCTATGCGAGGTCGGTAGGGGTAGGTAGGGGTAGGATAACGAGCTATGCGAGGTAGGTAGGGGTAGGATACCGAGCTATGCGAGGTAGGGCAGAGGGGTAGAATACCGAGTTATGCAAGGTAGGTAGGGGTAGTATACATAGCTATGCGAGGTAGGTAGGGGGATGATACTGAGCAATGCTAGGTAGGATACCAAGCTATGCGAGGTAGGTAGGGGTAAGATAGCGAGCTATTCGAGGTAGGTAGGGATAGGTTTCTGAACTTATGAATCGAATTGTATCGTTGCTGGGCCTCCGGCAAAACTAAATGGCCCCTGCCCAACTTTACGTGGCCTCCCCCCAGTCTTGATTTATGATGACCATGATATTTTATCATTAAAATCATAAATGGTTTTTGCTTATTCATAGGAAATATACACATGGATAATAATAATATGTTGATATATTCTATTTCTCTTCCATCCCGTTTTCCGTATTTTTAGTAGGGAATTCCCTCTCGTGGTAGCTGTTTTGTTTTAGAGGCTTAGGAATTGAGGATGAAAAGACTAGCTGTGTTGCCGTTGCCTGTAGCTGGATTGAAACATAACATATGAAAAATAGAGGTCTATTTTTACATCACAGGCCTACTATATTAATGATTTTTGCAACTGTGCTTTGTGCACCCTGTATAATTTAACTACCTAATATGTCAAAGCTCATAACACAATATGAATCTAAGCATCTCTGAAAATTAAACATTATTCTATAGGTCTCATCTCTATCAAACTGATTTGGATTTTCATTACCCTCTTTCCTCTACATGATAATCACCTCAAATGTACCTACTTTCCCGCCAATTACTTGTTACACACATTTGATCATTCGAAATAAATGAGTCCCTTTGACTTAGTTCCATAAATCCATATAACCAATAATATAACCATATAATCGAATTTAACCTTTTGCCTATCTGTCCGGCCGTGAAGATTATTACGAATTTCGGCTTTCAAAAATTCATAATGTAAAAAGGCATTATCGGAATCGGATAATATCATTCTCGGTCACTCTCATCCTCCACACTCCAGAACAGAGCTAATCGATCATCATGATTCGTAAATAGTAATTACCTCACTCGAATCTCTCATTCTTGTCATTGTTTCATTGTCAGTATTCCTCCGTAATCGCGTCTTAGTGTCTTTACTTGGCTCAAATAACAACTGTAGCTAAAGTTTAAACTGACTAGGAATACTTCTACCCTAATAGTCTGGTTACTGACACCAATAATTCAGTCTTTTATTCTTGCAATTGGAGTCAATCCCTCAATGGTCTTCGACTTGATATTCTCGACCCGTACCAGTATTATTTCCGGAATCAAACTGGGTGGCGTTTTGGCCTTGTCAAAAATAAGCCCCTCGACAATCCCTGAACTTTTAGAGACAAGACCTCCGTGGGTGTCAAGTGGCCTTGTTAGTCGCACTGACAAGAACTGACTGACACTGAATTGCAACTGCAATTGGGTAACAATGTTCATGTCCAATATCTTGATACTGGGCCCAAGGGTCCAGTAATATTGGTTTGATTATTATCATAGGATTTTGAAGTTGCTGAACTCGAACGCGGTTAAAAAATCTTGAAAAAGCGTTTCTGGGATAGATTCTTGGTACGTCTCCACTAAACCTAAACTAAACTAACTAATGTTTTTGGTGTAGAAAACTAACACACTAACGGGTTTTTTAATTTAAATGAATAGGAATATAATGTACGTGCACTCAAACGCTAACTTATTTAGCATGTAAGTAAAAGCCGGCAGTTCTATGTTTCGATTACCACAAAGAACAGCTTTATGATAAATTTTAGCAATATTATGCAACTGGTACTGATATCTCAAAATACGAACAGTCGTATCAGATAAGGATGGAAGCCCATATTTGTCTGCTTAATACCAGAGATCCAGTAGATCAAAATCAGTCATTAGATCATTTCTTAGACTTCCCGTGTAAATATACTACATTAATTGGAAAGATATTTCAATTTAAACATATATAGTGTTTTCAGAATCCTTCAATAATCTACATGACTTGTAATGGTGAACTATGAACCGCACGTACTTACATGAATCATATTCGTAAAAGCCTTCGGGTTTACATTGGGCAAAGTTAACCCTGGTTCAGCATGTGACAGGAGCGGAAGATTTTTGAACATCCTTTGAAACGTTGGACATCGAAGAGCCAAGATAAGAGAATGAACATGAACAGGCTCCAGCTCGGTCCCCATGTAAATGGTTATATCGGACCTTTGACCGGAAGCCAGGCTGTCAGTTTCGTGATGTTCTAGGCAGATTTGAAGGCAGCTCCATCATCATACGGTCGGACTCAGAATTACCATCAATTCTTCCCCTTTGGATGTCCCGTGCATCGACAACGAATCTGACCTTTGCGACAACGTGTTCATCAGGCCTAGGCTCGTTTATTGGCCGCTGTTTGACCAGAACTTCAGACTCATTTTCATTGTACATTGTGACAAATTTAAATTGAAGTATTGCAGTTGTCGGAGTTAATGATATTAAGATATAATATGAAGGTCTTTCTTTTTAGTCCTTTGGGCTTGTCTTTCAATGCCTGGCTTGTCCGTGTGGCTTATTGTATGTATATATAGTCTTTTAATTTTTATGGTTGATATGGTGGTTTGGATGGTGATTGATCCGTTTCATCGGCTTGAACCTGCAACCATAAAAGTAAGAACTAAGTAGTTTATTTCAGTAGTTAAATTATGCTAAGTGCAGTAATAAACTATAAAGAATAGCATTCAATGTTCAATACCATACACCATTCCAGTCTTCATTCATTATCAGCTCACACTTCTCAACAGGTCGGTCAAACCTGTGAACGTGTAAAGGTTCTTTTTTACCTTTCACCTTTACACCCTTCCACCTTTACGCTGCAGCAAGCTTGTAGTTTGTAGTTGATTACGGATTGTTGAAATTTTTAACTTCAAACTTGAATTGAGTTAGTTGTGGATGATGCTTCAGAAGACGTAATGAAGGAAAGTAATTATGCATCAACTAACATATTTGTGATGTGATAGGAGGAAACATTGAACTTACCTTCCTTTTCCTTTGTGTTTGTCGGTGTAGTTTGGTCCAGTCTGTCCAGTAGCCCAGTGCCCGGTGCAGGTATCGGTTGCGGTTTGCGATACACGGTCAGTCAACGGTCAACGGTTCAGGTTGACGGTAAGACACAAAAACCTACCTGTGACCTGTAGTCCTGTAGTTAATGAATAAGTTGAAAGAAGTTGTGTAGAGAGGAGTGTGAGAGTCAAGGAAGGCGGAAGTACGGAAATTTCGGAACTAAAGACTCAGAGTCAGTCAGAGCACAGAGTTGTTTCGTTCTGAAACTCTCAAAGTTGGGTGACTTGTGTGATGTAAAAATGTGAAAGTGAAATGCAGGATGGAAGTTGAGGTTTGAAGTGAGGCGGGGGGAGGGCAGCCTGATTCGCCTTTCCCGCCACTGAAATCTCACCTTGTCCCACATTCACCCTCCTTCCTTGTTGCCTTGGTGATCAGTCTCCACCTTTCCTCTTGACATTTGACATGTCAGCCCCACTTGTTACGTATACATTTATTAATATTGTATTTGCATAAATTGTGGCGAGGTTCCATGGGTTAACGCTCGTAGGGAACCGTTTGAGCCAGGTTACGGAGTTATGGGGGTGTGTTTATTTTTCTACTTTGGAGTTTTTTTTATTCGCTACCTCTTAGTATTGTAATTTTGAATGAAGCCTGAATAAAGAACCATTGAATAATAATAATAATAATAATAATAATATAAACGGTCACCCATTCTTTATGAGTGCTAGCCTTTCCTGTTTTATAATCAATAGACACTGTAGAAGTTGTCGGTTCTTTGCTTTCAGGTACTTTGCTACATTTAGAAAAACAATTTTTGAATATCTTGAAATAATATATAAATAATATGAATATGTCATGTAATATAACTCTAACATTAACTAAGATGAGAAACTTTGTAAGTTCCTTTTTTTGTAGTCATAAATTTCTATACCCTAAAAAACCCATCAGAGCAACAAAACAGCACGGCTCTATTGAATAAGGAAACACACAGCCTCCTCCAATTACATTCACTAAAAACTTCGTCTACCATAAGAGCAGCACAAACTACATGCTTAATTTGAAAGAAAAGCCGTTGTCAAGTCAGACTCTTTGCTCTAAAAAAATGTTATCCCATTTAGATACCTTTATTAGATGAAATCCTCAACAGAATTTATTGTGTAGAGTTATTCAAGCTGGGCGCCCATGTTAATCAGAATCTACCCTTTTGATTTTTTATATAAGTAAAGTATCTCTATATAATGATTGTGGAACTTCATGCCCCAAAAGAAGTATTCGTACATGAAACACCACAATTTGTGAAAGTAAAGATTAATTTTAAGATTAATCTCAATTTATCACCTTATATTGAAATACTACAAATACAAAACCCAAAGCAGAAGAACCCCTGATGTCTTAGACACTCAGAAAGTTAAAGCAGAAGATGATCTGTCTTAGACTCGATTCATCTTATTCTCAAGATCCTTTGCATCTCGTATTTATAGCAAGATGTCCAACCCTTAAACTTAAACTTAAATCTTCCTTAAAATAAACCATATCCTCTAACATTATCAACCACCACTCACTCCAACCCAAAATAAACTTGTTCAACATCTTCTAACCTTAGAAACTAAAAACCACTTTTAAATTACATTATCTAATACAAACTCCCAACCCTTACTATAGACCCTTAAAACTATATACACAAAACATTACTCTTAAAAAGAAGTAAGAATAGAATTTTTCTACCAAGATTTGGTATGTGTATATGTTGTTTATATTTTATATTTTGTCCCTTAAACTAAAACCCTATAAAAACTACTGATCGCTATTATTAACTTTAACATACATCTTCTTTCTAATATGTATAACATTAAGGTTCATATCATATGACATTAAAATATTTTTATCTTTTCCATGTCTAGAAGGACCAACATGGGAATTTCGCAGCACAAATGCCTACAATGGGACGATGGATTTTGAGGATCTCCTTTATTAACATCTTCTTGTTTTGAGTTCAGAGTTTTGGAACAGTCTGTCAAACAACGTTACGAATTTCTCCTGGAAAGTTCCAGAGGTTCTTTAAAGGGAAATTACGAGGAGATTAGATTTAGATTAGGTCTACTTTGGTCTTCCAATGTAACGTGAAGGGGCCTACCTCATATAAAAAATGTAAATCTAGCCGACTCTTGTTATTTGTCTTGTAGAATGTTACTTTATCACTCTGCTTCGTAATTTGGTTACGTATTTCTTCTATTGGGAATTGAAGTTCGGAAACTTCGAACATGTAGTTTAAGGTCTTCTGGGTCACTGTATGGGTAAGAGTCCTTATTATAACTATATCTATTGGGTAATTATTTGAATTATGTACAGGGAATTATTGAGTATTTCCTGAAATTTATTATTGTTTAATTATAATTAACAGTTAGCCAGCGGTTGACCCCCGAAAGTACCAGCCTGTACCTCCTAATTATCGTCGTGGCTTTACGCGGTATTACCTTGACCTCACAGATTCTCATCTATCTTCAAGGACTGCTCCTAAGGACTACTCCTGAGGATTCCCTACAAGGCTGTCCACTTCCTACGTAACGTGAGGTATAAGCTTTGGCTATTTGTAACCTTTTGGGAGACTACGGTTCTTTGTTGGAAACCTTTAACGCAAACTATTAGCCACCTTTTAAAGGGTTGTTTCCAGACCAAACCACGCGTAGGTTGCTTGCAAATTGGTCTTACGGTGGGAGGCCGTCCCCTTCCTCACACCCAGTTATCCTATCTTAAAATATTTTTGTTTTGTTTTTAAAGTTATTAAGAAAGAAGTAGAATGTATAGCACAACTGTACATAAATTTGTTGATCGGCAAATCTAGACATCCATTACCGTTCAGGTCGGGTGAACTACTTTAGATAATGACGATCAACCTCGTTTTCCAATATAAAGTACGTCAGTTATTATTAATTAAGTTCGGTGGCAATAACTGTGTTGGAGCCTTTTGTCCTCTGTATCAAATACCTTGTCACAAAAAAAGCATTCGTACACTGTTTTCAGGAGGTGCTCTTCATTCATATGAAGAAGTTGGTTCGACGTAACTTTTTGTCACAGGAAACAGAAATTCGGTTTAAATCCAGTGTTTTTAATTAACCGAATCAGCTCGTTTCCCACCATCAAAAAGTGCCGTTTGTTCCACATATACTTTTTTTACAAATTTAGCATCGTAAGCAAGGGCTTCTACGGAAACAGAAACGCGTATCGTCAGCAGTTTGATGTTTGACAGATTTCCAGTTCCTAGGAAAGCTTCCGTCATGTTGTTCCGGAATTCACCCCATCAGTAATCTTCCTGCATCAAGGTCATCAGTTTCTGGTCTTGAGCCATTCTGTATACGCGAACTCGTTCAGGATCCAGGTGAGGCTTGTCGTGTTCGGAATCCGATCTAGGTGGTGGTTGAACTCGTTCAAGATCCAGGTGAGGCTCGTCGTGTTTGGAATCCGATCCAGGTGGTGGTTGAACTCGTTCAGGATCCAGGTGAGGCTCGTCGTGTTCGGAATCCGATGCAGGTGGTGGTTGAACTCCTTCAGGATCCAGGTGAGGCTCGTCGTGTTCGGAATGCGATTGAGGTAGTGGTTGAACTCATTCAGGATAGAGGTTATGCTCGTCGTGTTCGGAATTCGACCCAGCTGGAAGTTGAACTCGTTCAGGATCCAGGTGAGGCTCGTCGTTTTCGGAATCCGATCCAGGTGGAGGTTAAACTCGTTCAAGACCCATAGGAAGTCCATTGTTGGCAGGAGTCCGTTTTCTCATCAGCCGACGACGTTTCCGGAATCCAATCTGACATGGCTTCTGCTTCTATCGAGATAACTCGTGGTTACAGACTTCCGTTTTGTAGGCTTAGCTGGAACTGGGCCGTGTTCGGAATCCGTTCTACTTAATAGTTGATCTCGTTCAGCAACGATAAGGCAAATGACGACCGGAATCTGCAAAAAAAAACATTAAGTAATTAAGTAACCTGGAACAACATAACAACAACAAATATTCATACATTATCAAATCCAAAATGAATAGATTCATTGTTGAGTCAGGATATCGACACAGGTTTGGTAGGAGAGTAGTAGCAGTAGTAGTAGTCAATTCAAGAGTTCAGAAAGAGTGATACTGAGGTAGGGTCTTGTCCACCTTTTATACCGAGAAAAAAGGGTCGACCAGGTTCATTTGGCCGCAGAAAAAGGTCGACCAGGTTCCTTTTCTCGATAGAAAATGTCGACCAGGCTTGTTTGCTGGGTGGACCATGCTCGTTTGCTCTAGAAAAGGAGTCGACCTGGCTGCTTTTCGAGCAAAAGGGTCGACCAGGTTCAGCTGATGTTGGTAAAAAAAAGTTTGAGTTTCCAGATTTAGTTACAATTCCCCGGATTCCAGTCTAGTTTATTTAACGCATTTTCAACCTTTGACCTCGGCAGTGCATCCACACTTTTGATCTAAGAAATGAAATCGTATCATGACGGGTAGTCATTACGCCCTTTCTCAACAGGACCCTTCATCGTTTAAACCATTCCCATTAATTCAATGCTTTCCGGGTCTATGCAGAAGTTTCATAATTTCCGGAATAAAATGATGTGCACACCAGATTTCAATTGACAATTTTATCTGATTTGGTTAAAAAGATTTTGGGTCCAAAGTAGGCACTCATACTAGTCTGGAGCCTTAACTAGAACTAAAACGAGGTTTTCACCACAAGAGGACTGTTCGCAACGCATACCAGAATATCATTGGAATTTGCATTATCCCTAGTTACAGAACTAATTTAAAAGCTGAACTTCAATGAGCCCAAAAATTCCTATTTGCTTAAACTAGGCTTCACATGAATTTAGCCCATTTTCGGTTGCTAACCGATCAGCACCTTTGTATGGCTATTTTGGTTTTGAAATAAATTTCTATAAGGCTTTGCGAAAGGTTGTTCAAAAATAATGTTACTGAAGTAATTGAACACACAATAAAGTTTTTTTTACGAATAACGATATTTTTATCAATGTTAATTAATAAGAAAAATAATTCAATCCTTTAGTGATGTGCAGCTTCAAATTAATGTTGCAAATATTAAGCCAAAATAAGTCCCCATCCTAAATTGAGTTTCGTAATTCCACATGCAATACAATTTCAAAATTAACTAGTAAACTGAAACATGATTAAAAAGTCCTTACCAGCAACTAAGTAGCATTCTGCAGCAGCAGGAATATCCCATATTAACATTCCGTTATCAGCTGGGCAGAATCCTTAACGAACTGAACAACTCCTGGTGACAGGAAGTCCCGTTCGGATGTGATTGTTTGTGTAATCAATCATAATATTGACTTCTTCAACAAAGTAATTAGCATAGGCAACTGTCTGTGATGACCACCATCCGGGTGATGAAGGGGGCCCGTGATTGACGGTTCCGAACTTCCCTTCCCTTATGCGCTTCAGCTTTGGGTCCGCGGGGCTGAACTTCTGGTGAACCATCATGTTACACTGTTCCAGTGTGATTTCTAGATTTCCTTGATCTGTTGTCGTGTGTGATAATGATCCACCCAAAAAGAAACGACTTCCGTCTCGTAGATGCGCCCATGACAGTGGTAGGCCTTAATCAACCTGTCATTGTCGGGTCAAAATGGAGTAACTAAGACTGACCTTATCTTTCTGTCCACCCATTTGCTTTGTTTATTGCGGTCACTGAGTTCTGGAAGCTTGTACTTCAAACCACCACCGTAATTTTCACACACAAACAGATTCTCAGATCGACAGTACGATTGATTGTAGAGTGATTTTAGGTCATTGTTTTTATCGCAAATTTCAGCCTCACAACTCCAAAATACAACCGTCCAAACTAAAAGTGTGAACTTCATTTTAATAGTTATTTTTATTAAAGTTACTTTGCACCTTTTAAAAATCACTTTAGTTACTAAATTGATTTACTTATCCCGATTGTATTATTGATTTGGCTTTGTAGTAGTATTTTAATTTAAATATAAATCTTCGAACGAATTGTTGATTATGTCTCATAAGAAACGACCTTCTTGGAAGACGGATAAGAGTAGAATAGGGGTAAGAAGCGGAAAATAGTTTTAAGTTAACTCTGGATCGGACGTGAGTGTAAGATGCATGAACATTGTACTCAATGAATCAGAAGCATCTAGAGAAGAATTTCGATGACCCATGTAGTTTCGAAAAGGCAAAAGGGATTTAGGGCGGTGCGCCCAAAGGATTTGAGCCATGATGATAAGACCCTGAAAACAAAAAAAAGGTTTATGGCCAGAGTAATCTCGTAGACCTTTCATGGAATTTTGAAATCTAATCAAACCTTTCTTTAGAAGGGTTATCAATTTTACCTTTTTGAGAATGGCTTAACTCCAATTAAGGAGTATTTCATGTTACAGCGGGTTGATCCTTTTTTACAGGAGTCAGTAATTTGTTTTGCTTTGAATTTAAATGTTTCTTTGCATTCTCTATAAATGAGTAGCTCTCCGAACGCAAAACGTTTACTTGGAATTAGAGGGAGTAGCTCGTTTTTTATAAAATGATTTTAATCATGAAACGATTATCATCTTCTTAGCATACGCTACTACTATGACATAAAAAGAACGTTTTCTTTAGGGCTTCAAATTACTTGTATCTTATCTTATTTACAACTGCATATATTTTAGATTAAAATAACTTACCGAGTGGATAGGTGCTGTCGAGTTTGACTTCAATAATCTGGATTAAATCAATCAAGACTGATTAGTCGGTTAGGCAGGCTCCCGTTGTAAGTTGTCAAAAGAGGAGTTTTAAGTGTTAGTACTCAATCCAGAATTACAAAGTCTTGCTGGTTTTAATATTTAGGTTGGATTAAGGCAGAGTATGCGGAATGCTGCCGCACATGTTTAGTTTTAGCCCAGTCAAATGGGCTTATATGATCGTCGTTTCCGTGTGTCCCGTAATTCTTGTGTCAGATTATCTCCATCATGGATTACACTAGCCCTCTGAAATTTTGCATAAAATTGAATCACAACCGAACCACGACACTGCGGAAAACTGGAATGAAATGGCCAACCCGTTCAATAGTTATAGTCCAAAAACCCCACCGGGTCTATGGAAACGAATGAGAAAATTTATAGAAAGAATTAAATATAACCTTATAAAACCTTGAAAAAAGTCGAAACTTTAACACGACCTCAGCATCATGGGCCTTAAAATTAAGTCATGAAAATTTGTACAAAAATGTATTCAAGTATTAAGATTCGATTTTTGAAAAAATTGCGATGGCCCCAAGTCTAATTAATTCCATACGGTCAATCTACCAAACCCATTTCTGTTGGAATTGCAATAACCTGAAAAAAGTCGAAATTTTGACATGACCTCAGTATCATGGGCCTTAAAATTAGGTCATGAAAATTTGTACAAAAATGTATTCAAGTATTGAGATTCGATTTTTGAAAAAATTGCGATGGCCCCAAGCTCCTTTGCGTCTCTACGGTCTATCCGCCACACCGATGTATCGGATTGACTGGGCTTTATTGGCTGCTAGGAGTAGTTTTTACTATATGTGGTAGCATTGGGTAATGCTGACGCCTATGTTGCCGCTTATGTAATGCTGCCGCCCATACTGCTGGTTTACTATAGGCGGCAGCAAAGCCCAATGCTGCCGCTTTCTTTATGCTCCTGCCCATAGTGCATTTTTCACACTACTTAATAACTCCGCACCTCTCAAAATATCTTTCCACCTCATTGAATAACACCCTATCTTCCTATTGATCAGATTTCATCTTTCAATCCCACCTCAATAGCAAAATAAATGTCACAGTGCATTTCTGTAGATGTGTTGATAATTGTGAAACTAATCCGTACTCACACATCTCTCATTAGTTGCAAATCAATTGTCACAATTTTACAAATTCCGACAAGTCAAACACGAGAATCCAATGTACATCAAATTCAGCCGACTGCTGCGACAACAAAAGGTAAATCGTAGGTTTAAATGCTGTATACCGTCAGTAAAATCAGAAAGTAAAATCAAAACATTAATTTCTATTTCCATTAAGTTAAGCTCCTCTGGGACATCGTAGATTTTAAATGGAAAATTCAATTTATAAGATTAATGAGATCAAATATTATTTGTTTTAGTGGATGTAGCCACATCCCAGGCGTCAACTCGTCTTAAAAAACACCGGACCAAGGCCGGACTCCATCTTCAATAAGTAAATGAATCAAGACTACTATTAAAAAGAATACCTACAATATGCTGAGAGCCGTTCTCGGAGTCATAAATTTACTGTAGCAATCGTTTATTATATATTCGATTCCAATAGCGAATGCAGCGTCACCTCCCCACCGTCCAGCACATCAAGGTCAAAGTCCGGTTTCACATTCAATATTATCCAGAATTCAAGCCGACCTAACCACTTCTCAACGTCGTCAACGTCAAGCGTCAACTCGTCCTTTACAAATACCTGACCAAAGCCGGGCTCTACCTTCTTCATGTACTACCAACTACTTTAAATAAAAATTTAAATGCTGTCAAAATGTTGAGAGCCGTGCTTGGTGTTAAATAATTATGAAGCTAAATTTATTTTATTATATATTTGATGACTATAGCTAATGCTGTGTTACCCTACCACTGGACAACACATCATTTCATCAGAACAAAAAACAAGCAGCTCTCATGAATATTCTAAAGGTAACCGAACCTTTCCGCTTTCCAGAAAATGTAATTTAGAAAAATGTTTATTCTCCTACAACAAAAAAAGGGTACAACATATTATTATATTATTTTGAATGGACTCTTTCTGAAAGCAGAGCAGAGAAAACTACCCGGAGCCTTTGCCGGTCAATGAAGTTGATCGGAATTTGAAAAAATCCGATTCCCATGCTGACCGATCGTTGGATGCTTGAAACTATCTCAATCCCATGTATCAAAACAATTTGAAATGCTGAATTCCTTGAAAGTCTAACTGAATACTTCAACCTTGGTTTATATATTTCTATTTTGTCATTTTCTAGCTAACTTAACTATAAATTAAAAACAAATGTTTCAAAATATAGTAAACATGAAAAAATTTAATATTGTTTTTTCCTATTTTATTCATCTTGTATATACATATAATGGGTTTTTTATTACGAGCCTTATGGTTAATACCCTAATAACCTGTAGCCTTATTACAAACCTATCAGGCGAAACATGTGAAATTGATCAACTTCAATCATTGAACAGTGCGAGAAATTCTTTAGCAATTCAAACTGCAAACTCATACTAGGTCCAGGCCACTTTCCATATGCCGAATTATTCGTCCTGGGACTCCAGAATGGAATAAAGTACGTTCCATTCTTTTCGCGGAACTGCCTAAGATACAATGTAATAGAGTCTAACTTCAAAGTAAAAGATGGAATCCAAAAATTAGGATAAATTATTGGTCATCAATTAATGCATCCGGCTGAATTTGTAAGACGAGCCACCTATTGCCAAAATGCTGTGTTTTTAATTTCTCAAATCAAAATTGACATCTTTTCGATTAGTTGGGGCAGCTCAAAGCCGGAAACAGATAAAATGTGTTGTCTACTGTAGAATCCTAATGATCCTGGATACAAAATTCAGGTTTAACTTTTGCAAATCTCGATTCGATGTCCCTGGAAGTTATTGGAACCCACGTTCCTCATGATGGCTTAGACTTCTAGTTAGTGCTGTCGGGAGAAAATCCGATGAGGAAGTGGCACTTCCGGGAAAAATTGAACTCCTTCTCCATCGCGAGACGAGATACGTGAGAAGCCTAGGAGTAATGTCCTTTTATACTAGTCGCCGGGACCATATCATAAGTTTGTGGGTAATACAGATTTTACGAAGCGTAAGAACACTTCCACGGAACGTTTAGGTTCTAAAAGAGGGTGAGAAAGTTTAGATTAGGAGTATGAGGAAGTTTGGTTTCCACGGAGCTTGAGAAAGTTTAGACATCCCCGAAGCGTGGGAAATCCCACGTTCCCAGTGTTCCCACGGAGTGTGAGAAAGTTTAGATTTCAACGAACCGTAGGATATCCCACACTCCCACGAAGCGTGAGAAATCTCACGTCCAACGGTGCGTTAAAAATCATTAGGGCCGGTGATCCCACATGTCGGGGGTTTGCGGTCTTTTATCCCCCTTAGAGGTATAAAACTGAGCGAAATTTCATTTTCGAACAAAATTTAACCTGATTTAGGCCTTTCCTTGAATTTTTTGTTAAATTATCGATTGATAAAATAAAAACGATCACTGTCTTTATGAAATATGCAACTACGTTTATAGATATTACACTTGGATCTACTTAAAATATTGCAACTGAAATTTATAGTTAGTATATATAGCAAATCAACTCAAGAATAAATTATTATTATTATTATTATTATTATTATTATTATTATTAACCTGGCTTAGTAGGCTAACGTAGCATCGATCTCTCCCATGATTGGAAGCTGGAAAGTAACGAGCACGACAGTCTCTGTAATCGTGAAAACAAAAAGTTTGTCGAAAAACACAAATCTAGTAGCAAGTCTCTAAGTCCAACTAACCCAATTGAATGACATCCACTTACCAGAGGCCTAAGAGAGGTCATGACAGTAGGAAGGAAAGAGATCAAATAAAACCGAGTATATCCCCCCGCCTATACGCCCATATGACCCGGTTCCCTCCTATATATCCTAGCGGTTAGGGCTCACCTACGTGAACGGTGCAAATAAATTATACAAAAAGTAGTAATATGAGTGTATACATTTTATTTGAACATAATTTATATTTCGTCATCATGCATATATTTTTCGTATGCATTAAAAATAACACGTTTTATTTGTTTTTTAAACACTTTCTGCATGGAAACATCTTTTTTGCAGTGGATCTTCCGTTTTTGGGCAACAAGAAATTTTGTCCACTTGGGGGTGGGGGGGGGAATTACTCTCTACTCCGGTTAGATATATTTCCTCTCTGGCTTCCTTATATGTCCATAATCCTTGCACCCAAGTACATTAAAAGTGCATCCTCCGAATCGAACGTCGAATGTCGAATGCAATTGACTGTCCTGGGAAGTAATTCCTTAACTGTTTCATGATCCGGGTTTGAACCGCAGCTACAAATTTGTTGCCGTAAACCTTCATTTCCACCACAATAGTGCACAGTGGTCTAAGAAAACAAAATGCAATTAATATTATAAAGCATAACTTATTGCAATTATTAATACATACGTGCAGATGCGACTGGGGCCCCCGGTAGGATGTTTTTGTAACTGAAGCTAATCGGAATTAGCATGTCTTTCGCCGCCATTCCTTCTACCGGCTCGTATAATTTTTCCGTTCGGAAATTTATGTGTTGTCCTTTGAAGCTGTGGGACCGGATAACATTCTCATCCTATATGATGACATCCTTACTTTTGAAACGGTCGTAACCATCATCGTAAAGTTAAATTTAAACCTAACCCCTTTGCGTATTGTTCTTATTCACATATATTAGCATGATTACGACACTGATTGCATAGTATTGGCCAACGAGCTTGGACTACATCGGCAAATGATCCGTGTTATTTTAAACCAACTCGGGTGAGGAACCGTCACGAACGTTCCAAAAGTAAGCATAGCTAGTGTTGCTCGGACTTATGTAGCTATCTCCTTCTGGGGCTAGTTGATAAGGGGGTCAATTTCCAAAATTTCAAGGTCCTAAATGAATTATTGTACTAACAGACAATCCAAATCCATCTTATCATAGTCCTGCCTATCAAGAAACCGTCTTCATCTTCAACACCTAACCAACCTAACCCAAACCAAAACATCTTCGTGTGGAGCGCCGTTAAACTGTTTAATGGCGCTCAACACGAAGAGAACAACAGAGCTCAAACCTATGCGTACAGAACATGGAATATATAAAAGAAATCGAACACAAATACTAACGTAGACTAAAGTACCAATCAACAAGTACGGACCTCAGATAAGAGTTGAAAGGGAACGTGCTTGGTGACCCGTAGTTGGGCTCTTGGTGTGAGCGGGCTGGGAAAAGGCTTGGTGACCTTTGTGCTCTATGTTGAAGAGAGGGATCGACAATAGGGCTTGGTGACCCCTAGTTCAGCGCCCGTGGTTAGGGTCGGAAGAACCGATTAGTCTAAGGGCATGGTGACCCTGACATCAAGCTCTTTGGCGAGGCAATAATACATAGGGCTTGGTGACCCCTAACTCAACGGCCGTGGTGAGGCGCAACAGAGTTGATAGGGCTTAGTGACCCTTAGTTTCTAATTCCTGGTTCGGAATAGGAGGCCGATAAATACTTTCGGGATTGGGCTAGGCTGTTTTGGGAGAGCCAAGCCGAACAGACTTGCATTTGTACAACAATGTTGCATTGGGCTCGTAAGACAGACAAGAGCAGTTTTGGTCTCTAAATGACAGAGAGGTAAAGGGCATGAACTGGGTGCATGATGGCGGGTTGGATCATAATTGGGTATTTAGATAATAGTGGTTAATAGTGGGACAAATAAGGGATATTGGGGAATGCAATGGCATTTAGTATTGTGGGTTTGAACCACGCGAACTGTCTCTCAGTTCCCCTATAGGTTTGAGCATTACAAGCGTAATGGGCATAGTAAAGGTTAAACTTGTTGTACAAAACTAGCTAGTAAATTTTAGTTAGTTTGTTCTCGGTTTTGTAAATATTAGAATAAATACGTAAGATACGGACTAAAAATACTTTAGTTTTATTTAAGCACTCAGATAGAACAGTTCTCAACTGAGGATTCACTGCTTCGGGATGAATATTTTAACTCTTGTCGTTATGACCACAGTTTTTGTGGCACCCTAAGCTCAGAAATTCACCATTATTGAACAACTTTGCCGAAACTGTACTGATGGAACTTGAAGGGGATTTTACAAACTCGTTTTTTATGTATATTTCAGGAACGCAGTACACTATAAAAACCCGATAAGTGTCCATAAATGACTGAACTTATCAGGTTTTACAATTATAAAAGCACAAAGCATCTTCAAGCTACCCGATAAAGATCGGTTTTTGCCCATTTTATAGAAGTTAATGCTTTCGAAAACACTTTCAACATGAACGGTTTTATATAGTAGATTTGGAGTACACGCAAAATTTGTGACATTTTATTTTTCATGTCATTTTAGTAGGGGTATAATAATCAGTATTTGTGGAGTCCGTCCAATTAAAATGCGTTTTGGCAAAAAGCTTTATGCATTGTTTGGGATTAATATTTTTTTTTAAATATGCACGCATTTACAATTACACTTACAAAAACTTAACACCAATATATTATATTTTAAGTGATTTTTCTTTTCCGGATTTGAAGACTTTATAAACATTAGGCCGTTGCGCGTTGTGGTGTTTAAAAGATGTTGCTATAGGCCCATCACTCAGTTTCTTGTGGGATATTTTTTACTACTGCTGAACCTTTAAAACGATAATGGTTTGATGATGAATGACTTTTTGGGACAAATATAATTCTATTAAGTGTTTATCTGTTGGAGTTACTCTAACCAATTCTATTGATAATTTACATAATCGTCAGATTCGTCCATTTGCAAAAAACATTCTGCACCTATTTCATCATACGTCTGGAGATCACTTGAGTTGACCCTCATCAGTTCCTCAATCATCCTGGAACATAAATTCATTAAATTAAACTTGTCTTCTTAGAACGATAACTTGATTGTAAAAATAAGCGACATTGTTATAGAAGTATAGAACCAATACTTGAAAGCGTCTTCAGATATGACTTCATATCGTTGGTTTCTAGCGATGACTGAGGATTGACTGGTTATCCAACTATAGTAACAATTCGTCGGTTGACTTCCAACAGGATTTGAATCAGGAATTGATGGCTCAAAGAAAGCAGTGGATTTAGGTATGTTCGGGTATAGAATCGAAAATTCGACAAGGTCATTAATCCGCTTAGTTAAACAGCGACTCCTCAATTGTTTACTAGTAAATGGTGTAAGGCTGTACACTTTTCCATCTGAAAGGAAACACATAAAAAGAACTCATTATATGTGATTTCACAAAATACATATCAAAATCAAGTTTAAGATGAGTGGATATTACCATTAAGTATACCCGCAACAGATATGGCTCCAAGGATAGAATCAGAAAATCGGATAAGAAACGTTCCAACGCCTTGGCATTTAATAAGCATGCCTTCCGCTTCCTCCTTACTAACAAAACCAATGACATGTTGTTCTTGCCATTCCTTCTTAAAATATTTTTCTGTCAACTTCACACATTGGTAGAACCATTCCCAGAACGAAAACTTCCGACCTTCCAATGGCTCTTTGCATAGCTCCTCCAACGTTTCAATCGGTTTATTATTCCTATGATAAGAATTAAATGCAAGATATATTAAGTACTAATTGCAAATCAAATCATCATTCCAATCCATTGTCCGTGAGAAGTTTACACAATTTATTTTCCAGTCCAATTTCTTAGGCTGTACGACACCCTAGCTGGATATTAATACGACAGCGAATATCGTGTTAAGCATTGATTTGCAGAGATATTTATGTATCTTCGTAAGTAAACTAACCGTAACTTTTTGAAAATAAACAAAGTTCTATTCCAATGCGGTATTGAGCCGTACTGAATTCTCGGCAAACGGTTAAGCTTGTCTAAAAGGGGCAACTTTTTACGAATCAAGAATACCTGCAAGGAGATCTAACCGTCAGCCTAATTTGTGTACAACAATTGTTTGTATGGAATTTCATTTTAAAATTCCAATTGACATTTTAGCCTAAAAAGCTGATGGATTAAATATACATGGAATTACCGCATAGCTTTGTCCGCAAGACATTGACACTGTTGATCGTTTAAACGAACGCCGATGGCTTTAAAGAAGTACGTACTCAATAGTTCCATTATCTCAGGCCCAGATACTGAGTCAGGAACGTCGAGAGTGTTTCTGTCGATAGAACAGAAGCCATAATCCCACAACAAAGTCGCCCAAGCACGGCAATCCTGGGAACAGTTTGATGTCACGACAATCGGAGGGGAAGCGGTCCAAACCTGAATACGCAAAAAATTCGAAATTAACGCTCTAACAACATTAGTACGGATTTGATTCTTTTCAAAACACCTCCAATTTCTCAAAATCCCCGAAACTTAACTCCGAAGTACAGAGTAGAAAAAACTTTTTGTTCGTCACAAGGTCCAGAGTGTTAGCCCCTTTCTTTCTAGACTCGTATAAACTCTTGAGTCGAATGTGTTCGAAACTGGCTGCAATATTTGGGCTTGCCAAATTCGAAGGTTCCATGTAACTAACATTGCCTGTCAGTTCTCCAATTCCATTCCGGTCTTGTCCAGAAAGCCCGTCTGAAAGGATACTTCTGAGGGTCTTCTCGCAAACAATAGTTATTCTGACTTTCGGGGCTGACATCTTCGGGTTCAGTTTATGCGCAATGAGACTTCCAACCGTTAACTTTTTGCCCCATGGATTGGAATAAAATTTTGTTTCAGTTCGAACAATAGGTAGTGGCATATGCTCAATGAGGAAGGTCATCTGGGCCAATTCTTTTAGAAGAACGGTTACCTCGTTGAAAAGTCGTGAAAAAGTGGGTTGGGACCTGTCTTGGAAGAGAGAGAACAAGGAGACGTTCAATTCTCCACATTTCTTAAGTTGCTCCCGAGTTGACCAGAGAAGATCAGCTATATTCTCTGACAGTTCTTGAATCGTACTAAACAGGTCAGGAGTTGGAAGATAGCCGATAAAGGAACGCTTTTGTTCCAGTTGCCATTGGCAAATGTTGTTGAGAAGTAAGTTATTTTGCAAACTGGTCAAGTCCACGACGAGTAAGCTCAAACTTGATTCGAGTTCTAGATTTTGGTTCCAAATGGATTTTCCCTAGATTACAATTATGTTCGTTAAAGTTAAGTAGTTTTTAATATGTTTTTAAAATTGTCAAAACTTGTAAGCGATTAATTAGCCAATAAATGTTTCTAATTGTTTCATTAAGGTTACAAATTCTTCAGAACAGAACTATTATTTGTATTTGATAATGTAGAGATGAATTCATTTGGCAATGTTATTAGAAAGCATCCTATTAAATTAATTAGTAGAATTTGTAGTCAGAATTACAATGTTACGGATCTTGGAGTCGACTTCTTCTCCGTGAATTCTGAGTTTATTTTCAGACTCGGTTGACATCGGTTCACTTGCTAATCCTGGCACTGGCTGAATGCTGTTCTGAAACTGTAGAAGCCCTTCGCGTCAAATAAGCATTTAGTATTTTAATATTACTTGGTACTTAATAAAATATATATTATTTTACAGAGAAACTTTCAGGGTAACGTTCCAACTGTACCATCCCGATATTTGAAACTTATTTCGTGAATGCATGTTTCTTGTTTCTTACTTCAGTTAGCAACTGGTCAAGTTAACAAAGAAAGTCAAGAACCGCGAGCCATTTGCCATTTCTAGGATTCCTATTGTAAATTTCCTTTTGTGTTTTGCAATAAACGATACGCCACATATTATTTTTTGATTGGTTTACTGTTAAATGCCTATCACTTTTGGATAAACCCATTAAAACCCCTACTTTTCTTTCCATCTCCACACCGCTGCGCTAATCGTTAAATTGTGAAGCTCTTGACCTTTGACTTACTTGACTTAACTTAGGTCAAATATTTTTAGCTGCCGGTGGTTGTAATTGTTGAATCTAATTATTTGAATTGCTCTTTCCAATAAGGGAGTTCGAAAAATATCGGGGAGGTGCAATTCTGAATGTTCCTCTGTTTAGATTATTTATTAAAGCTCTTAAATAACCTTTAATTTTCCGATCTTCTTCAAGGCAAGCCGTAAATTCTTTTTCACAATTGGAAAACTGAATTATGAGATGATCAGCTTGACTACTTCGAAGCCTCAGATCTTGGACCCATCTCGGGTCCAATTTTAAACATCCTTCTCTTGGAATAGAATTTTTTTCAGATTCAAGACGCTGTATTTCCTGCTGCACCAGCCTAACTTCTTCATTAAGACAAACCTGGAACTTAGACTGAAGAAGATCGGGATTGGCACTGTACTTTTTTTTCAAATCCAATTTGAATGTTGTTAATCGATCAGAGGTGAAAAAAGGTAAAGTGTCAAACTGTTTTTGTAATCCATCCACGAAGGCCAATGGATCCAGTTCCCTACAAAAGAGCAAGCCAAGATCATAGATATGGATAGTATAATAACTATGGAATTATTATGTCACCACCAACACAATTTAAAATCAGCATCTATATTTTGGTGAACTAACATTGTACAAGTAGAAGTAAAGTAGTACAAAAAATATAAGTGTAAAATGAATGTAAACATTTTGTCTCAACTTTTAGGTATGTTTTTAAGACGATAAGTAGTAAATGTATATTTAGAAACCTGCAGTGTACAGTCTTATATAGCCCGAGTCAGGATGCTTTAATTTGTTTGTATTTTAAACCTATTCCCTTGGCAACACTACTTTACATGACCCCCACGGGTCAACTGATCGACCGGTTTTTCCCACCTTCGAACTTACAAGGGAACATTCCCAACTGTACAACCCCGATATTTTTCAAACTAGTCTCATTCGAAAGAGTAACAAAAATAATGAAACTTTAACATTGGAACTATTGGTGACTAAAATCGTTTTAACCTAGTAAAGTCGATGGGAAGGTCAAACAGCATGCGTATTTCAGGGATTCCTATAGTAAATCTACATTTGAATTTTGCGGAAAGTCTAATACCCATGCAATGTTAATTTCAGGGGTCCTCTAATGTTAACTCCCTATCTCCATCGCGACTTTTTGGGAAAAAGTGGCGAAAAGGGGAAAACTCGACTTTCTCCCCTTCTCCCCGCTGCTCATTTTTAACCTCAAATGCGCGGTTCTTCACCTTCCCACCGACTTTACTAGGTCAAAACGATTTTAGTCACCGATAGTTCCAATGTTAAAGTTTCATTATTTTTGTTCCTCTTTCTAATGAGACTAGTTAAAAAAATATCGGGGTTGTATAGTTGAGAATGTTCCCTTGTTAGCCTTCGCATTTGCATACAAAGTGCCTCAAATTTAAAGTCGATCGGTCCAGTCGTTTGGCCTCCATCGTGTCACGGACAGACGGACAGCATGATTACAGAAGCCCTGACTCGAAAATTCGTCGTATGCAATTTGAAATGTAATACATTTTAATATAAATGGGACAATGTACAATGGGGTGTAGACTGTTACACAGAAAATTCAAGGTTACTGGAAATGATATGTGTGGAAATGTTTGGAAAATTAATATTTTGGAAGATTGTTTATAAGCCTTTCAAATTGATATGATTTCGTCAATATCAATTAGCCCTTTTAGGAAATGTTGTTAAAACCGTACAATCAACGCGGACACTGTATATCTGACAAAACGAGACCACCCTATCTTGTAATGAGACCAGAAAATGTTACGACAGCGCTTTTAAAGTTAAGCGGCAGCTTATAAATATAACACGATAAATATTGACCCCTCCGGGTCACGTACCAATTCCTAATCTGTCTGAGTCTCCAATAACAAATTATGTCGTGCTATTTTATTCCTCGAACATAGTCAGAGTTTCAGACGTATTATAGAGACAAGTGACTCTATAATACCTCGAACACGTGCTTCCTTATTTTGGTTTGCAACGGTTTATTACTTTGTAAACGGTATACGGATGACCCCCGCCCATCATTCCCCGCCCATCAATTCCCGCCCATCATTCCCCGCCGTGTATCTTTTCCTGCCCATCATTCCCCGCCCTTACAGTTTTCCGCCCAGAACCGATTGTATGTTAAACGCCAAAATTCTACGATTTAGTTTTAACCAACTTCGGAGGAACCTTTCGAATACAACAAATCCCTTGTTATTTTATCAACGTATTATGAATTCAAAGTTTGGGTTGGTAATATTTTGTTGAGAAAGGTTGGTCAACTAGGTCAAACAAGACTCTTCGTTTTGGGTATCTCTCTTGTTACTTTGCTTACTTTAAATGACTGGATTATTATAATCCTCTTTCCCAGTCCAGACTTGGAGATTTATTTAAAACCCGATGCACCTCTTGTTTTCCCTATATAATTATGAATGACTTTCGTTTACTCTTTACCTTACAACATAGTTTCTGTTTTTAAATTAAAAAAACTACTAACCATTTCTACTATATAATAAACTACAATTTTAAAATACTTACCATGAATTGACTTCAATCCAGGGGGCTAACCAATGTCTGGCGTCGATGGGAATTTCCGCGTTCTCGTACAACTGCAGAATGTTGGGATGAATTGACAAAAATTCCTGCACTTGTTGCCACAAATTCATCTCGACAGTGATTGTATTGTTCAACCCTCGAAATTGTATAGCGTGGTATCTAAATTTGAGAAAAATAAATAAAACTTTGGAAAAAAGACATGGACTATAAAACTGACAATAAGAGATGCTTTAGGCATGAATTTCATTACTTCACCGAATTTTTTATTTCCTTTCGTAAGTCGGATTTTCTGAGAGGCGGTATTTTGTAGACGCAACAGTTGTCTCAAATTTAGAGCCTTTGTCGACTAATTATTTTTAACTCCCATTTAAAAACGAGCAATTAAAGTAAGTCACAGCTAGCAAGCTGGACTATGAATGAACTTAATAGTCTTGTACAGCAGTTGCTGACGAGTTTCTGACTAATTTTAAAATATTCGTTGGATAGCTAATGCTGTTTGTCAATGTTTAGATGTCAATTTTATGTGACAACAATATAGAAAATTCCCAGCTATTAAAATCTTTAAATGAGTATTAGTTATAATGTTATAACTGCTTCAGTGTATCCATATTTTAAACAAAACCATTATTTTCGGTAAATACAACATACAATTCAAATTTTGCTATTTATTATGACTGTAACAGATTAGAAAGCATGAGATTAGACAGATGAATGGATGTATCATTATTGATACTACATAATTCAGATTTTTCCTGGAAATTTATATTTATACTAGTGTTCACACTGCTGTTTCTGTTGACTCTTTGACATCAAGCTAATTATTTAATGTGATTAAATGAGACTCTAATCTGTGAATCTATTTAAAATTGGATAAATGGGTAAAATCATATAACTTTAAAAACATTGTAAGCCCCGTCCAGTAAATTATATAATGGCTTGACAGATAACAAAAATCGTATTATTACCGAGTATAATCAAAAGTCGAATATGGAATTAGTACTTACAAGTCACTTATAGACCGAAACCCAATCTCCGTTTAATTCCATAGTTTCAAGGGTTTATATGTTGTGTTTTATTTTTCGCCTGAAATTTCATAAGCCATCCCTGTTCCAGACTACCGTCTATCTTACTCACGATTATGCCGTAATAAAACCGAAAAATAAATTGGACGAACAAATTTTATTTAATAAACAACATCCGAGTCGAATTTATTATTGCTGCTTTAAGCTTGTACACCGAAATACGAAGACATTCATACACGGCATTCCTCTATCATCAAACGTAGTCATAATAAATATAATAGTATTCAATTACATTTAAAACTAACTATTTCCAATCTTACTCCTTAAATTTATTAATTACATCAAGTACATTATTACAAATCATCTTTATAAATGCGCCTAATAATTAATTACAAATCATAGTTTTGAGTAATTTCAATATTAGAGTACCAACATCCATTTTATATGACGCTTGTACGTGTAGCTTCTGTTTGTAATTCAATGGCAAACATAATCCTATCCACCATCACTTCCTCCTTGAAATATATTTTTAACGATTAATAATAGTTATTGATACATGATAGTACAATATACAAATAGTGCATGATACAAATCCTATATATTTTTACAATACACATAATAATAACTTTACTTATTATTAGACTCATCTACTGTCATATATATAGTGTCATCAACGGGGTATACTGTAATGTAATCGATAATCAATTCCACATCAATGTATTTTATAGTACACAGGCTAATTTGCTTATTACATTTATATTTATTTATAACAAGTTGTTTTCTTCGCCAAATATGTTATCTCATTCTTTGTATATTTTTAGTATACCACTAATAAAATGACATATATTCGGGTCAATTTTTTCAATCCGGACATATCGATAGGGTTAGAGTAGGACACCGAGCTATGCGAGGTAGGTAAGGGTAGGGTTCCGAGCTATGCGAGGTAGACAGGAGTAGTTTACCGAACAAGACTGGTGAGGAGGTCACGAAAAGTTGGCCAGGGGCCATTTAGTTTTGCCGGACGCCCAGCAACGATACAATTCGATTCATAAGTTCAGATACCTACCCCTACCTACCTCGCATAGCTCGGTATCCTACCTAGCATAGCTCGGTATCCTACCTAGCATAGCTCGGTATCATCCCCCTACCTACCTCGCATAGCTCGGTATCATCCCCCCACCTACCTCGCATAGCTCGATATCCTACCCCTACCTACCTTGCATAGCTCGGTATTCTACCCCTACCCTACCTCGCATAGCTCGTTATCCTACCCCTACCTACCTCGCATAGCTCAGTATCCTACCCCTAACTAACTAGCATAGCTCGGTATCCTACCCCTAACTACCTCGCATAGCTCGGTATCCTACCCCTACTTACCTCGCATAGCTCCTTATCCAACCACTAACTACCTCGCATAGCTCGGTATCCTACCCCTACCTACCTCGCACAGCTCGGTATCCTACCCCTACCTACCTCGCATAGCTCGGTATCCTAACCTTACCTACCCCTATTTACCTCGCATAGCTCGGTATCCAACCCCTACCTACCTCGCATAGCTCGGTATCATATCCCTACCTACCTTCTTAACATGGATCCACGGTTTTCTCGAGATTTTGGCGCCTGCCGGCGAGGCCCCTGCCGGGGGCAGGAAAGTGGGGAGAGAGGGGGGGGGGGGGGGGTAAATGCATCCAGCATAGGGTGCGAAAATAATAAAATAGAACAACAATCAACATGTAAAATACCTTAAATTCAGAAAAACTGTTACAGAACTGATTTTTAACCAATTTTTGGGATAGTTTTTGGCACATATCTCGCGAACGCTTCTGAGATATGACAATCTAGTTAGTGATATAAACTCATATTTAAATTGTTAACAACAATTTGCATCATATTTTCCACATATAGAATCATAAAGGGCCTTAAACTAAAAAACATCCGAAAAAATCCGATTTTTACCCGGTTTTTGGGGTTTATCTCAAAAACGCTTCTTTGATACGGCACTTTTTATTGCAGATTCGGATTCTACGTCAAATTTGCCACAAAATGGTATATAATATGTCTAGATTTAAAAAATTGACCTGAATATATGTAATGGTAGTAGTGTATACTAAATACTAATAATGCGAGGGAGGAAGGCGTCGGTATCTGACTGAACTCATGCATCGGATTTTATCGTTCCTTGGCCTTCGGCAATAAATGGCCCCTGCCCAACTTTTTGTGGCCTCCCTACCAGTCTTGTTAATTACAAAATCGTTCATCCTGACAAGTTGACAGTTAATATGTCAAACTAAACCGTATGCGTATGCATTTTAGAATTCTTACATGTAATTAGACTAGGATAAGCAGATGTATATAAAATACTGTGTCTGGATTGTTAATAGATATTTAAATACCTAGATTACTATCTAGCATCCAAGTACGGAGGCATTTAATGTTCGAAAATCCGAGCTGGTTAACCTCTTTGAGGTCAGAGTTTAGAATGTCTCCAATCTACTAACTATCCTATCCAGAGAGGGAGATATCTAATTCTCAATATTCAGTCAACATTCGTGACTTTTAATTATATTTTTTATTTGAATACGGTTTGGGTAAAAGAGCTTTATCAAAAGGTTGTGGGTGATTATAATAAATGTTTGTGTTGTCATTAGCATTCTCGGTCTAATATTCTAATATTTCACTCTAATATTTTTTTCTCACTCCTTTCAGAAACTACAGATTGCAATAATAATATTATGACTCATTTCATAATGAGGGGATTTTGATTTTAGTAAAGCTTACTTCCAATATTTTCTGACCATTCTTTTTAAAGACATACATTGTAATTGAATGTTCCTTTAAATTGTAAATACTACTTTCAAATGTATATGTAGTATTTATTTTCTGGTCCTATTAATACAACGACGTAATAACCATTGATTTTCATCAAGGCCAGTTAGGAACATTTGTCGTTAGGAACAAATATCTCAAGGAACATTTGTCGGAAGGAACAACTGTCTTAAGTAACATTTGTCATAGGGAACATTTGTCGTTAGGAACAACGGTCTTATGAACGAATGTCGTTGGGGAACGAATATTCCGTAGGAACGGTGGTCGATTTACCGATTCCGAATGTCCGGTTTGCTCCAAAAACCAACATCGAGTTTGACTTCATGATAAAACTGGAGGTTTTTCATGATTTTATCATGCAGCCAACTCGATGTTGGTTTTTGGGCCCAAACGGCTGTCGGCTATTTTGGAAGCTGGTGTTAAGAAATGGTAGTTGAATTGGTGGATATAGTTTGAGTAGAGGTTGTGGAATTCGTGGCGAACTTCTGAATGCACGCGTTTTTTTTTGTTTTTCCCTTTTATTTAACGACGTAAAGATTGTTAGTTTCGAAAATGGACTCGTACTCTTGCTTCATATGCAACAATTGGGTTAACGAGAAGGCCCCACTTCCAGACGACCCCAGAGGTTGGAATGGAGGTGGGCCAGGCCCCGCAAGTTCGAAGAGACAAAAAGGAGGAACTGGTAATGGAAAACAAGGGCTCCCTCGGTCCTTAACCGTCACCTTTTGTAAAGCCCTCAGTCTTCCCCAAGAAGATTTCAAAAAGAGGCTTATCAAGTCCCCCGTTTGCAAGGACTGTTGTAAGAGGATTCAGAAAATGACACACATAATCACAGAGCTTGAACGCCTTGAGGACACGGTCCGTCAGTTCCGGACGGAAGTTAGGGACCTGTTGGAAACTTCTTATAAAGATAGAACCAAGTTGGACACTCCTGTTGTTGCTATGACCGACCCTGACCCTCCCGTTATTCCGGAGACGAATGATAAGGACACAAAACATATTGATGCCGATGAGACCGACGATTGTAAGCCTACGCTGGTGTTGGTCGGCGATGACTCGCGGCCATTTAACCCCGGCTGTGAAACTGATCGAACGGGAGTGGAAACCAGTAATTTACTTCTCCAAAATCCTCAGAATGAATGCCGGAAGCAGATTTTAGATAGTACGTACAGCGTAATTTACTTAATTGTCTAAATTCCTCAATTCCTGGTACTACAGCAATTATCGAATTTAAACATTCTTCGTTTGTTGTTTTCAGTTCTAAATCGAAGATTTGCTCGAGTAAAAGTAACCAAACCTAAGAAATTGATTCAGAAACCGAAGGATGTAAGCGTCAAGCTTAAAACATCAACACGGAAAATCAGCTTACACTCAGCAACCAAAAAAATCAAGACGCAAAGTCTTGTACATCCTATAATTATCGGAGTTCGAAGTATTGCGACCACGTCAGTAACGTTTAACGATCCACCTGCTTCTCCTTCTGTGTCTTGCAACGACGACGTTTGGCAACCTTCTGTTGAAGACGTAAACGATGTTAATTATTTCTCTGACGGGACTTTGGATGAGCCCGATTATGATGTTGTTCCATCCCCTGCCCCTAGCACTATCAATGAGGTTGTTCATGCTGAAATTGTAAGCAATGTTAAAAGTCCAAAGTGTAAAAAGGAGGATGTTAAGAAGAAGAAGCGCCGTACTTGTCAAGATGATCAGTCAGGTGCGGAAACATCGGCTTTGGATTCGTCTGACCTCGAGGATGATGGTGATGTAGCTTCTTTGAAACGTAAAAGAAGGAAGAAAAAATTCCTGGGAGATCATTTCTGTCAAGTCTGTGAACGGAATTTCAAGGAAAAACTAACACTTGATATTCACATGAAGAGACGTCATGATGAAGGTAAACTAAAAAAAATAAATACTAATTTCAAATGATTAAACTTTCAGATTCATTGAATTAAAAGCGGGTGACAATTTTTTCTGTTATTGTCTAGGGGTTAACTATGCTTTTTTGTGCACCGAAAAAGGGTGTACAAAGGCGTTTAAACAAAAATATCTTTTGGATCACCATTTGAACGAACACCGAACTGGGGAAAAAACAATTAATAAATACGTGTGCGATACTTGTGGTAAGAAACTTTTGAATACGATATTTTTAATATTTTATAAAATACCTGTTTAAACTCATTAGAGTATATAGATTAGTTTACTTGGCTGTCGCCGGCACATGCATGGGTTTTTTACTTGGGTCCTTAATAAACCATGCTTAAACTAAATATTTTAACTTGATTATAATTTAGGTAAAGGTTTTTCAACTAGTACCAGTATGAATCGACATGCATCATCCCACACCGGTAATGAAATGAAATAATAAAATAATTATCTAATCATTGAATATCTATTAAAATGTGTCTAATTGCTTTGAAACTATTTTAACGAGTTTTAAGACAATCTAATTTTACTGCGGATTGTTGTTGGTTATAGGTAAATGGAAGTTCCCGTGTACAATTTGTACCAAGGGATTTCACAGGCCTAGTGAGCTCGCAAATCACCTGCACAAGCACGCAGATCCAAAACACTGCTGTAAATTGTGCGAGCAAAAGTTTGACATGAAACACCTACTTGTTACTCACATGTTTAAAAGTCACCCTGACGAAGCTTTAAAAGAGAAACGAAGTTGTAACATTTGTCACAAGGTATTCGCGAGAAGCGCACTTAAGTGCCATCAAATACAAATCCATCAAGTCGGAGAGTGTAAGTTCACGTGTCACATATGCTTGAGAGGCTATGCGAAACTTAGTTGGCTCAACCGGCATAAATTATCCCATACGATGGAAAAGACAATGATTTGTGACCATGAAGGGTGCGGGGAATCGTTCCGATTCAAATCCTCACTAAGACTTCATAAAGTCAAACATCACGGGACTTATCCACATTGCTGCGACGTTTGCGGAAGACGATTTATTGTTAAGCGAGCACTGGAACTGCACTTGTCAACTCATTCCAAAGACAAGAACTTCCTTTGTAACTTCTGTGATAAAGCATTTTCTAACAACAACTACCTACGCCTACATGTTAGGCGCGTACACTGGGAAGAAATAGGGTTGGACGAGAGGCCGAAATATTTCAGTAGACCTAGACGTAAACAACCATCGGAAAGTAAGAGTACAGAAAGGAAAATCCTGAAGATGAAAGAGTCAGAGTCTTCAGAAGGCGAATATATTGAAACAGAGGCGGAAGACATAATAGAGTCTGAAGATGATATTGAAGAGAATGACTGCAAAAGTACAGTTATAATTGGGACAATTGAAGGCTTACAAGGGACTTCACCCAAAGTGAAATTCCAGAATCGTCTGAATTTTTTACAGTTGAAACTACAAGTCCAATGATCATTGAAAATCAAAGAATTATCGGCCCTAATTGATTTTAAGTATGTGAAAAAAATTGACAAACAACGGAGTCGGAAATAAACTTGGGGGAAATGACAAATAAAATATACCAAAAAATCAAGAAAAAAATTAGGAATCCGAAAATCATATTATTCTGCTTGGGCGGCGAGGGAACTTGGAGATATCATGGTGTGAAGTTAGAGTAAAATGGGGGACTTGAAGGCGCAGATGTGTGGAGCGAGAAAGAAAAGAGAAAACTGAAGTCTTTCTTCTTTTCCTATAGTAAATGGCTATTTGAATTTCATGAATACTCAGGGTCTAACGCAATACTAATTATCCGGTGTTTCCTATCTTGACGCAATATACTTTTTTGGATTTTTGGAAGAAAACTTCTCGGAAAACGTTAAAACTCGACACTATCACCGCCGCAGCATCTTTACACCCTGATATCTCAAAATCCCCTCACCGTGTATGCAAGATATTATGATTTTCGTTTTTCTAATTTTTTTCTTGATTTTTTGGTATATTTTATTGGTCATTTCCTCCAAGTTTATTTCCGACTCCGTTGTTTTTCAATTTTTTTCACGTACTTAAAATCAATTAGGGCCGATAATTTTTTTATTTTTAATGATCATTGGACTTGTAGTTTCAACTGTAAAAAATTCAGATGATTCTGGAATTTCACTTTGGGTGAAGTCCCTTGTTAGGCGGACAACTGGAACTGGAAGCTGATGAGGAAACCCAGGAAATACACCAGGACGAAATTGATACGCAACGTATAGAGAGTATCGGTACAGATCCGTTAATTGAATTTGTCGTAACCGACGCTGACGTGGTGACCGATGAAAAGTAGTCGTAGTTTAGGCATAAGCATTATATTTAATACTTCATTTTCACTTATTTGCTTTCGTAAGTCGGAATTTTCTGAGACGGGATATTTTGGACACGCAACAGTTGTCTCAAATTTAGAGCCTTTGTCGACTAATTATTCTTTACTCTCATTTAAAAACGAGCAATTAAAACATGTTACAGCTAGCAAGCTGGATTATGAACGACTTTTTTACCCAAATCGTATTCAAATCAAAAATATAATTAAAAGTCACGAATGTTGATGGATTATTGACAATTAGATATCTCCGTCTCTGGATAGGATAGTTAGTACATCGGAGAAATTTTAAACTCTGACCCCAAAGAGGTTAAGACGAGTTCTCTACCGTTTTTATTCTGAAATTGTGATTTTATTTCTTGAAAGTACTTATTTTGTCAAAAGCCATCTTAAGATCTATCCGGGTGTCAATCAATTCTCGACAGTGGTAATAGTGTACCTAATAATAATTGTTATACTTTGAATATTTACAGGACGACTACTTGATGCTGTACCGGTGCATGGAAGCGATAGCCTGTACAAGCAACGGAGGAATCGCCCACACCCCCGCCAGTCCATCTCCACTTCTGCCACCCCTCGGAGTAGAGACGTTCATAACGACGACTCCGAACATACTTCCACCCAACGGACACATGAACGGTAGGATAATCCACAACGGAAATGGAACGATAAGAGTTCCACCCGACGGCATGGAAACGATTGACAATTCCGGTGACCCCATGGTCTAACCGTTGTGGCAGTGCAGTGACTCCTAAAGAATAAACTACAAATATATATGAATATATAATATATACATATATTTAACTAATATTATATAAGTGTGTTTTCTATCTACAAAAAAAAACATAAATATATAGCCATATGGACAAAGCAAATGCTCCTCCCTGTGATATAAATTAGACTGTGGTTTGTGCGTGGTCTCCCTTACTCTAGGCCATCCGCTATCGAAATTCAAGTCACTCTCACGTCGTCTCTCCTTCAACACAAGAACTTCAGTTCCAGCACACATCGCAGCAAAAGAAGACGTCGGAAACACTGAAACTTAAAAAAAAGTAATAATAATTAGGCGAGGGATTTAATTAATCGTAATTAAGAATTGGTCGTGGAGGAGGAGTCAATGTAAAATTATAGGTGTTCAAACCCCAGAGCTTTGTTTGCAAAAGTGTGGTAACTACCGATATAGGGAATAAATACTATAGAGACAACCGCAGAAGCTAAAAATCAAGTACTTTAAACCGTTTTTAATTTGAATTCCTATCTTACAAATGTATTTTACTAACTGCCTCGGTCTGATTGAGTCTGCTATGATGGCTTTATGGGAAGGTGGGCTTTTCTCTGGATTTTGTTTCTATTCCGTATTAGGATTATGGGTGTACAACAAGTAATTATTAAAGTACATTATCAATCCTCAGGTTTGGCCATTTTGTAACACCAGAACTGCTGCTGATGATAAACTATGAAACTCATTGTTCCTGATTTCTTACACGTTTAGTAGTGTTAATATGATTCAAAGGTGTTGCGAAGAAGGCTAGGATTCACGCTTATCTCTCAGTAATTATATACGTTGGGTTACGCCTACTATTTATATTATTATTATTATCATAAAAATGTTAATTAGCTTGATCAAATGTAAAACTAGGATTGACGTTTTGAAGTCATTAAATATCATTATTCGGGACTCAGCAGTCGGCCGACTAGGTTCCACACTGCATATTGGTGGTGACCCTGGTTTGTGAAAACAATTTTTAAGCATTCTTGTTCGTACATATATTGTTTTGTTTTCCTTTGAACCTGTCCATGTAAGTACAAGAGGTATTGTGAATTGCACTGTTGAGACTTTGTATATATTATTAACTGTAGAAACCACTTGGATATGTGTACAAAAGTATTTTACGCTGCCACTATTTAAATACGGATATTCGAACCCTAAAAACCCGTACTTTCTGTTCAGTTGTAAATGTTTAGTCGAGGCATTTGCAAGTATTTTATAGTTGGGAATTCGACTTGGAATTATGGTATTTTTAATTGTCCAAGGTTTAAAAAATAAATTTATCATTTCAGTTGCGTCTTTCCTCTTCTCTTTTTGTTTGGTTTTTGTTGTTTAAAAAATAAATATTATTTGCTAGAATTTAAAATTTTGCTGCGTATATCTAGTCACGTTTTGTTTAATTTCATTTGCCATACGTACAATTAAATAATGCTAAAAGGGAAGGTTTGCTCTAAAAAGAACTTTGCTTCCCTGTTTATTGAGTATATAAATGATAAGAAGGAGGTTGAAATAATTTGCACACTGTGTTGCATAGATTAGGGTTTTCATTGACTTAATTTGATTTAATTTAAGGCTATCGTCAGGTGCATCCCTGATCAAGACTGAAAATACTTCCCCAAATAGAATTGTTTTTTTTACAGAATTTTATTCAGTGAAGATGCCCAGCATTTGACACTTTAAATCATTAAATCTGATTTCTTGCTGGACTTTAGTTTCTCCCAAATTGATAACAATACGCAAATCAGATTGAACAGAGTGAGCGTGAAACAATCAGGTCGTCGTATGCAATTTGAAATTAAATACCTCACAATAAGCGGCCCATCATAACCGGCCCATGACTATAACCGACCCATCATAAGCGGCCCATGACAATAAGCGGCCAATGAAAATAAACTGCCCTTATCAATAACGGCCCATGAAAACATAAGTTTCAAAACAGTTTTTTAATTTAAATATATATGATTTATTAGGATTAACTTATTCTTAGCACAAGAGTAAATGTTATTTCATTTTAGTCAAATATGAATTTTTTACAACATTATGCTGTAAAATTTTACTGTTATTTTGGGTATTTCGTAAACTTTTAATCGATAAATACGATAAGCAATTGTTGGGACATAATTTATAGAAGAACAATTAACACCGCTATATTGTTCAACGATCTTTTTTAATTCTTCTGATGCATGCTTGTACTTGTACTTGTACTAACTATCGCTAATCCAAGTTTACTATTTACTTTCCAGGTTAAATGATTGTAATTACACATAATAAAATTGTATGACAATATTTAACAAGTTATATACAGAATTTTGTAAAATGTAATTGAATGGCATGCCCTCACATATCTTTAATTTAATTAAGTGATAAAAGATAGATAAATATAAGAACCTTTTACTTTGAAGGAAAAGGCAATCGTTCCTTCAAAAGTAAAAATCTTGAAATGAAATCAACTTGAAATCAAACATTTCAAGTTCCTCTGAACTTCGGAGCCGCTTATTGTCATTGGTAGCTTATTGTCATGGCCGCTTATGATGGGCCGCTTATGGTCATGGGCCGGTTATGATGGGCCGCTTATGATGTGGCCGCTTATGATGGGCCGCTTTTCTCCTTATACCCTTTTAAAGTTAAGCGACAACTTATAAATATAACGCGAAAAATATTGACCCCTCCGGGTCACGTACCAATTCCTAATGTGATTGACTCTTCAAATATGTCGTGTTATTTCATCCCTTGTGCCTCCGTATATGTCGGTTTGCAACGGTTTATAACTTCTAAACTCGAGTTTCAAAATAATTACCATGAATTGACTTCAATTAAGGGGGCTAACAAATGTCTGGCGTCGATGGGAATTTCCGCTTTCTCGTACAACTGCAGAATGTCGGGATGAATTGACAAAAATTCCTGCACTTGTTGCCACAAATTCATCTCGACAGTGATTGTATTGTTCAAACCTCGAAATTGTATAGCGTGGTATCTAAATTTGAGAAAAATAAATAAAACTTTGGAAAAAAGACATGGACTATAAAACTGACAATAAGAGATGCTTTAGGCATGAATTTCATTACTTCACCGAATTTTTTATTTCCTTTCGTAAGTCGGATTTTCTGAGAGGCGGTATTTTGTAGACGCAACAGTTGTCTCAAATTTAGAGCCTTTGTCGACTAATTATTTTTAACTCCCATTTAAAAACGAGCAATTAAAGTAAGTCACAGCTAGCAAGCTGGACTATGAATGAACTTAATAGTCTTGTACAGCAGTTGCTGACGAGTTTCTGACTAATTTTAAAATATTCGTTGGATAGCTAATGCTGTTTGTCAATGTTTAGATGTCAATTTTATGTGACAACAATATAGAAAATTCCCAGCTATTAAAATCTTTAAATGAGTATAATAGTTATAAATGCTTCAGTGTATCCCTATTTTAAATAAACCGTCCAACGAATGTACTGATGTATCGTAGATATAACGTTTTTATACCGTTTCATACACATCAGAACATGTTCACAGTGAAAACTGTGTTTTAAAATATTAAAAATGCATGAAATATCGAAAATCTCAAATTGCCCCAACCATAGAGCAAAATAACATACGTCATTCAAAAGAACTTGATTATAGCTTTCGAATGACGTATCAAATGATTAATCCCAATTTGCCCCAACCATAGAGTAAAATTACACACGTCATTCGAAAGCCCTTGATCATAACTTTCGAATGACGTATCAAACGATTAAAACATACAAAATATCAAAAATCACAAAGTACCCCAGTCATAGAGCAAAATTACATACGTCATTCGAAAGCCCTTCTTCATAGCTTTCGAATGACGTATCAAATGATTAATCTCAATTTGCCCCAACCATAGAGCAAAATTACATACGTCATTCGAAAGCCCTTGATCATAGCTTTCGATTGACGTATCACACATATATGTTTTTAATTTGACCTCTTTGACCCCTCCCCACCCGTCAGGGGGTGACCCTACCCCCAAATCATATACGTCATTCGAAAGCCCTTGATCATAGCTTTCGATTGACGTATCACACATATATATTTGTAATTTGACCTCTTTGACCCCTCCCCACTCGTCAGGGGGTGACCCCACCCCCAAATCATATACGTCATTCGAAAGCCCTAGATCATAGCTTTCTATCGATGTATCACACATGGGGGGTTGCTATTTGAAAAAATGTTGACCTTTGACTTTTACCCCCTTGACCTTTGACCTCCAGGGCCCCCAAACGAACTTGACCTCCGTTTGGATGTCCTATATAGATATCCGAAACAAAAATTTGAAAAAGTTAAGCTGTTCTCGAGTTATCGTGTTTACGGACTGACGGACGGACAGACGGACGGACGGACAGACGGACGGACGGACACCAGACCATTCGCATTATGTATCTACGATACATAACAAAACCATTATTTTCTGTAAATACAATTCAGATTTTGCTTTTTATTATGACTGTAACAGATTAGAAAGCATGAGATTAGACAGATGTATCATTATTATGTATCGTAGATACATAATGCGAATGGTCTGGTGTCCGTCCGTCCGTCCGTCCGTCCGTCCGTCTGTCTGTCTGTCCGTCCGTAAACACGATAACTCGAGAACGGCTTAACTTTTTGAAATTTTTCTTTCGGATATTTATATAAGACATCCAAGCGGAGATCAAGTTCGTTTGGGGGCCCTTAAGGTCAAAGGTCAAGGGGGGAAAGGTCAAAGGTCAACATTTTTTCAAATAGCAACCCCCCATGTGTGATACATCGATAGAAAGCTACAATCAAGGGCTATTCAATAGTGTATATGATTTGGGGGTGGGGTCACACCCTGATAGGTGGGGAGGGGTCAAAGAGGTCAAATTACAAACATATATGTGTGATACGTCATTCCAAAGCTATGATCAAGTGCTTTCGAATGACGTATGTAATTTTACTCTATGACTGGGGCAATCAGAGATTTTCGATATTTTGTGTGTTTTAATCGTTTGATGCGTCATTCGAAAGCTATGATCAAGTACTTTCGAACGACGTGGGGCAAATTGAGATTTTCGATTTCATGCATCTTAAATATTTCCAAACACAGTTTTGACTGTAGACATGTTCAAAAACAGTTTTTATGAGAGCTTATGCAACAGTGTGAAAATGACATTTCCACCTTCATCATGAAACTACCTTAGATTTGGAATATGAACGTGCAGTGAAATAACTCCTCACATTCGATGATTACTTCGAAACCATCTTCTAAGTTCAGAGTTGGATAGTGAGCGTGCAAGGAATAAAATCCCCACTGTGCTCTCCTATTTTTTGTTGTATACGCTATCTGTTGGTAGAAACTTTGTTTGAAGTTCCAAGCTCTGTGAAAACGTCATACTTCATTTTTTACTGCGTAGATAGAAACGAGTAAATACCAAATTCGGAGTTTTAAAGTTTAGCATTTCTTTTAATAATTTAACTGAAATTACAACTTTTTTTATTCATTTAAATAATTACGACCATCAGCACGTGCAGTAATTATACCGCCTTCAGAGAGTAAGTGTTGTTTTTCTTCTATAATTAAATATTTTTGTTTGTTTGTTTGTGAGTGTTCACAATATTATTAATTATTAATTATTGATTATTTATTGTTTTAATTTTTGCACGTGCATAGAAGTAAATACTAATCATTTTTAAATTTTAGGTGTGCATCGACAACGTGCAGTGAATGCCAAATACGGTTCCAGCGCTGTCACTCATCCGTCGTCGTTTAACCGTTAGTGAAAACCTTGCACGTGCATTATCAACGCTTTCGGCGCTTGCCCCCTTCACTCGTCATTAACACGGTGCGTATATTGTGAAAGTGTTATGTGACGCTTGGTTGCTATGGCAACCAAGGCATATGACGGGTTGGTTGTACATTGCCAACGTGTTGATGTTCATTAATTATTAATTATCATTAATTATTAATTATTATTAATTATTAATTATTATTGATAATTTTATTGTTTTCATTTTTGCACGTGCATAGGTGTAAATACTAACCATTTTTTTAATTTTAGGTGTGCATCGACAACGTGCAGTGATTACGGTTCCAGCGCTGTCACTCATCCGTCGTCGTTTAGCAGGTAGTGAAAACCTTGCACGTGCAGTTTCAACGCTTTCGGCGCTTGCCCCCTTCACTCGTCATTAACACGGTACGTATATAGTGAAAGTGTTATGTGACGCTTGGTTGCTATGGCAACCAAGGCATATGACTGGTTGGTTGTACATAGTCAACATGTTGATGTTTATTAATTATTAATTATCATAAATTATCATTAATTATTAATTATCATTATTGATTATTTATTGTTTTAATTTTTGCACGTGTATAGAAGTAAATACTAATCATTTTTTTTTAATTTTAGGTGTGCATCGACAACGTGCAGTGATTACGGTTCCAGCGCTGTCACTCATCCGTCGTCGTTTAGCCGGTAGTGAAAACCTTGCACGTGCAGTTTCAACGCTTTCGGCGCTTGCCCCCTTCACTCGTCATTAACACGGTACGTATATAGTGAAAGTGTTATGTGACGCTTGGTTGCTATGGCAACCAAGGCATATGACGGGTTGGTTGTACATTGCCATCGTGTTGATGTTCATTAATTATTAATTATCATTAATTATTAATCATCATTAATTATTAATTATCATTAATTATTTATTATTTTCATTTTTGCACGTGCATAGGTGTAAATACTAACCATTTTTTTTAATTTTAGATGTGCATCGACAACGTGCAGTGATTACGGTTCCAGCGCTGTCACTCATCCGTCGTCGTTTAGCAGGTAGTGAAAACCTTGCACGTGCAGTTTCAACGCTTTCGGCGCTTGCCCCCTTCACTCGTCATTAACACGGTACGTATATTGTGAAAGTGTTATGTGACGCTTGGTTGCTATGGCAACCAAGGCATATGACGGGTTGGTTGTACATAGTCAACATGTTGATGTTTATTAATAATTAATTATCATAAATTATGATTAATTATTAATTATCATTATTGATTATTTATTGTTTTAATTTTTGCACGTGTATAGAAGTAAATACTAATCATTTTTTTTAATTTTAGGTGTGCATCGACAACGTGCAGTGATTAAGGTTCCAGCGCTGTCACTCATCCGTCGTCGTTTAACCGGTAGTGAAAACCTTGCACGTGCAGTTTCAGCGCTTTCGGCGCTTGCCCCCTTCACTCGTCATTAACACGGTACGTATATAGTGAAAGTGTTATGTGACGCTTGGTTGCTATGGCAACCAAGGCATATGACGGGTTGGTTGTACATTGCCAACGTGTTGATGTTCATTAATTATTAATTATCATTAATTATTAATCATCATTAATTATTAATTATCATTAATTATTAATCATCATTAATTATTTATTATTTTCATTTTTGCACGTGCATAGGTGTAAATACTAACCATTTTTTTTTAATTTTAGATATGCATCGACAACGTGCAGTGATTACGGTTCCAGCGCTGTCACTCATCCGTCGTCGTTTAGCAGGTAGTGAAAACCTTGCACGTGCAGTTTCAACGCTTTCGGCGCTTGCCCCCTTCACTCGTTGTCGTCGTAGTTAACACGGTAAGTACATAGTGAAAGGGTAATGTGACCCGTTAGTTGCATATTACCAACGTGTTGATTTTGATTGTTGTAAAAACTACTTATCATTTATTTAATTTTAGGAGTGAAAAGACAACGTCCAGCGAATTCAGTTCCAGCGCTGTCACCCATCAGTCCTGGGTTAGACAGTATCGGGAACATTGTACGTGCAGTATAAACGAATCCGGCGCCTTAACGATTTCCGAGGTAAAAGCAAGGACTCAACATCCTGGTTCCTCAAAGTGCCCGAGGTAAGACCAAGGACGGAGCATCCTGGTTCCTCATAAGTGCCCGAGGTAAGACCAAGGACGGAGCATCCTGGTTCCTCAAAGTGCCCGAGGTAAGACCAAGGACGGAGCATCCTGGTTCCTCATAAGTGCCCGAGGTAAGACCAAGGACGGAGCATCCTGGTTCCTCATAAGTGCCCGAGGTAAGACCAAGGACGGAGCATCCTGGTTCCTCAAAGTGCCCGAGGTAAGACCAAGGACGTAGCATCCTGGTTCCTCATAAGTGCCCGAGGTAAGACCATGGACGGAGCATCCTGGTTCCTCAAAGTGCCCGAGGTAAGACCAAGGACGTAGCATCCTGGTTCCTCTTCTCTAAAATCCATGCGTTGGTAGGCTTACCGACGCGCCTTCCGCGGTGGCTCGTGTGGGTTGTTGGGCCTGTTTCATTACCAACAATCCAACCGGGGATCAAGAAATACAACGGGTCTCGGGTGTAGGGCTCGGTTGGTTGGTTGAAAAGCCCTACATTTCACGAGTTTTTCTGAGAAAATTAGTCAGTGAGGCAAATTAACAAGTAATTAATTAAGTTTTTGTATTTAAGATTTAGTGCCAGTAAACTGACTAATTTTCTAGACTAAATTTAAGACTCTGCGATCCTCTTGAACCCGGTAGCACGCCCTGGGATGTCCTTGCGAGTGTTCAGCCACTTGCTGCAACCCGAATAAAATGGACCTGAACGGAAGAGGTTTCATTAGGGGTTTATCCTTCAATGTAGGAGCACGGCGGTAGGGTGCTTGCATGATGCTTAAGCTTGCATGATACTTCGGCTTGCATGAAATTTAAAAACGACTAGACTGTATAAAAGTAGACGGAAGAAGTTGCACAGAATAATACATACGTTAAATTTAATACCAATTAGACATTTTTTTAATTTTTAGAAGTGAAAAGAGTGATCGTGAAGTGTGAAATCCAGAACTCGTGCTTAAGACAGTATTGAGTAAGCAAAACTTGCAGTGAATACAGTTATAGGGCTGTCACGACTCATTTGTCGTTTAGTGCAG
The DNA here is from genome assembly GCA_906901685.1 of Desoria tigrina. Taxonomy (NCBI): domain Eukaryota; kingdom Metazoa; phylum Arthropoda; class Collembola; order Entomobryomorpha; family Isotomidae; genus Desoria; species Desoria tigrina. Next base: position 3,306,674 of record CAJQTU010000015.1, read on the forward strand.
TGAATATAGTTTGGCACCACAACCAATCTCTCGTTGCTTGGACGATAGTGAATTGACTGCACGTGCATTGAGTGTCGTTCTAGTGCTGCCATCTATCGTCGTTTCAGCGGTTGTGAATATAGTTTCGGCGCCACCATACATCACTTGTTGCATTGACAATAGTGAATCGACTGCAGGTGCATTGAATACAGGTCCAGTGCTGTTTTCCATCACTCGTTGTTTAGATGGTAAGTGTATTGTGAGTGTTGCTTTTCGTTTCAATGACAACCATATTATATCCAAGGTTACATTCATTTTGTTACCCTGTTGGTAATGTTGGTTTTTCAAAGTGTTAAAAGTGAATATAAAATATAATTTTTTTTAATTTTAGGAGTGAGTCGACTGCACGTGCATTGAATTTATTTCCGGTGCTGTCATTCCTCATTCGTCGTTTAAACGGTTGCGAATACAGTTCCGGCGCCACAACCCATCACTGGATGCATAGACAATAGTGACTGGACTGCACGTGCATTGAATACGGTTCCACCGCTGTCTTCCATCACTCATTCTTCAGATGGTATGTATGTATTTTTACGTTGGAAGGGTTCACAGATATTGATCATGGCATTACTCATTAGGGAAATTAAGACTTTTTTAAAATTCACAGGTAAAGGACCTAAGCCTGCAGTGAATATATTTCTGGTGCTGTCATTCCTCATTCATCGTTTAAACGGTTGCGAATACAGTTCCGGCGCCACAACCCATCACTGGATGCATAGACAATAGTGACTGGACTGCACGTGCATTGAATACGGTTCCACCGCTGTCTTACATCACTCATTCTTCAGATGGTATGTATGTATTTTTAGGTTGGAAGGGGTCACAGATATTGATCATGGCATTACTCATAATAGAAATTAAGACTTTTTTAAATTTCACAGGTGAAGGACCTAAGCAAGCCTGCAGTGAATATATTTCCGGTGCTGTCATTCCTCATTCATCGTTTAAACGGTTGCGAATACAGTTCCGGCGCCACAACCCATCACTGGATGCATAGACAATAGTGACTGGACTGCACGTGCATTGAATACGGTTCCACCGCTGTCTTACATCACTCATTCTTCAGATGGTATGTATGTATTTTTAGGTTGGAAGGGGTCACAGATATTGATCATGGCATTACTCATAATAGAAATTAAGACTTTTTTAAATTTCACAGGTGAAGGACCTAAGCAAGCCTGCAGTGAATATATTTCCGGTGCTGTCATCCTTCATTCGTTGTTTTGACGGTTGGGAATACAGTTCCAGCGCCACAACCCATCACTGGTTGCATAGACAATAGTGAATGAAGTGCACGTGCATTGAATACGGTTCCAGCCCTGTCTCCCATCACTCATTGTTCAGATGGTATGTATGTATTTTTACATTGGAAGGGGTCACAGATATTGATCATATTATGGCATTACTCATATTAGAAATTAAGACTTTTTTAAATTTCACAGGTGAAGGACCTAAGCCTGCAGTGAATATATTTCCGGTGCTGTCATCCTTCATTCGTTGTTTTGACGGTTGGGAATACAGTTCCAGCGCCACAACCCATCACTGGTTGCATAGACAATAGTGAATGAAGTGCACGTGCATTGAATACGGTTCCAGCCCTGTCTCCCATCACTCATTGTTCAGATGGTATGTATGTATTTTTACATTGGAAGGGGTCACAGATATTGATCATATTATGGCATTACTCATATTAGAAATTAAGACTTTTTTAAATTTCACAGGTGAAGGACCTAAGCCTGCAGTGAATATATTTCCGGTGCTGTCATCCTTCATTCGTCGTTTCAACGGTTGCGAATACAGTTCCAGCGCCATCTCAAATTAGTAAATGTAAATATGTAATATGTAATTATGTAAATAGCGAATCGAGTGTACGTGCATTGAATACAGATCTGGCGCGTGTCTCCTTTACTCGTCGTTTAGACTGAATGTGTAGTACCGAGTTGCAAGAGATCAAACAATGATACTAATTCTGTATATTTTAAAATTTTAGGAGTGAACTGATTGGATGGGATTATTATCCAGTAGGGCCACCCTTCACTCATTTTTGACACAGTAAGTGCGCTTTGTATAATTGGAGAGAGTTGCACAGATAAATAATCCATTTAATTCTAATAATAAGTATGACTTTATAAAATTTTAGAAGTAAACAAACTGCACGTGCATTAAAAAATTTACAATGCCAAAATTAAGAAAGCAAAGTTATACTCAAAGAAAACTCAGACGCCCAATGTAGATTTGAAGAGCAGTTGGCTCCCCATAGTCATGGATTATATTGGATAAAAAATGCTCCGACGTTTATTGAAGGTAATTTGACGTAACTTGTTTTATGTGTTTGCACGTGCAGTATTTTTATAGAGTTTGTCGTTTTACAGATGACGATGATTCTGTGCGGCATTGTATCGAGTTTATTGATGAATTCATAACATCCGAACGTTGCGAAGAAGGAATAATGGCTGACAGAATTGGTTATCAAATTCATAAACATTCACATACTTGCAAAAAGCGAAGTAAACAATGTCGATTCGGTTTTCCAAAACCACCATTGGATGTTACAAGAATTCTTACACCCTTCTCTAAAGACTTTGACGCCATAATCAAGAAAAAAGCGGAGGACAACTACAAAAAGATCAAATCTGTTTTAGATGAGATACCTCGAAATTTTCCGGAAGTTGTGGACTTTGGGGTTTTTCTCGAAAATTTGGATTTATCATATGTTGATTATATATTAGCTTTACGATCATCCGTCAAGCGAGTTACCGTGTTTTTGAAGCGTTCAACAAATGCTGTTTATGTTAATGCCTACAACCGAAAATTGCTTGAACTTTGGGGTGCAAACATGGATATGCAATTCATTGTTGATACATATGCCTGTGCCAAATATTGCGTAGGATATATTTTGAAAGGAGAGGGCGGAGTGTCTAAACTTCTTCAAGTCTTAACCCAGAAAGTCAAGAGGGGTCTTCTGAATGCACGGGAGCAACTTAGTCAATTTGCAAAAGTCTTAATTAATGGATCTGAAATTTCTGCACAGGAAGCTACAGCTTTTCTACTTGGAATTCCCAATACAAACTGTAGTCGTCAAGATATTTTCATAAACACAGCACTTCCTGGAGAAAGAGTGTCAATGTTGAAGCCACAAAAGGAATTGGAGCTACTTGCCGAAGAAAGTCAGGATGTTTGTTGCAAAGGTCTAATTGATCACTACGTTTCTCGTCCTGAAGAATTGGAAGAGATATGTTTAGCAGAATTTGCGTCCAGTTATGAATTTTCAAAATCAATTAATAATAGGATGTCAGAATTAGATGATCAAAATGCACGCGCAGAAATTAAAAATTTGGAAGACATAATAACGAAATCAGATTCGGAAAAGAGAAAATCTGTTCGATTTCAATTGCTTGATGGTAGTGGAACTCTTCGAAAAAGAGGAGTTTATAAAGTTATTCGATATCGCCATTACGGAAAAACCGAAGATTTCGAGAATTATTGTAGAGAGCAATTGATGTTATTTGTGTCTTGGCGGGATGAACATACAGAACTTTTGACTGTAGATATAATTAAGCGGTTCAATCAACATTATGCAAAAATAATTGAAAACTCGAAACCGTTTATATACAACCGAGATATTGACGATCGAATATTATCAGCTTTACTAAATGAAATTGATCCCGAAGAGTTTGATGATGAAGACGCCCGTCCACTTAATGACGTTGAGCTTGAAATATTAACAGATGAACAAAATGATTGCGAATCGTCCAGTGAAGCGTTTTCGAAGTCTTCCAAAACACAATCATTTTTACCGCCGAAACTCATAGATTTGGATAATTATAATAATCTTATGAGAAACTTGAATAACAAGCAAAGAAGGTTTGTTTTACATAATCTTCACTTGTTAAAAACTAAGCAAATGCCGTTTTACACATTTTTGAGCGGAGGCGCTGGTGTTGGGAAAAGTCACGTAATTACGGCTACAGTGCAAAGTTATATGAGATTTTGCCTAAAATTCCCGTCGACTAATCCTGAGCAGTTATGTGTCCTTGTATCAGCTCCAACTGGGAAAGCAGCCTTTAATGTGTTCGGTATGACATTACACTGCACGTTCAACCTCCCACCAACTCAATATGGAGGTCGCCTTTGCGATCTAGAAGAGGGAGCAGTGAATTCTTTGCGGGTGAAATTGAACAAAACGAAATTGTTTATAATTGATGAAATCTCAATGGTTAGTGTGAGACAGCTTTATGACATTGACCAGAGATTGCGTCAAATATTCAGCACTACGGCAGATTTTGGAGGCAAATCCGTTCTTGTTGTTGGACATTTGAGGCAGCTGCCTCCTATTTGCGGATCATTCGTATTCAAACCTCCACGTCACATTCCTTTGGGAGAGTTAGTTGGCAATAATCTTTGGTCAAAATTCGAATTGTATGAGTTGGATGAAATTATGCGGCAGAAAGGGATTTGGAATTCTGCAAGGCGTTAAATAATATGTCAGAAGGTGTGATGGACGAAGAAGATATAATTTTAATCAAGTCAAGAGAAATTAATGAAAATCTTCAGCCACCACAGAATGCAATTCATCTCTTTCAAACTAATGCCGAATGCGAAGAATACAACCAACTTGTCCATTCGATGTTGGAAGGTGAAGGTGCAATGGCCACAGCTTATGACGTTATTGAAGGTAACGGAGGAAAAGATAAAAAGGAAGCGTTGAAATTATTAGCTAAGACATTTGACAGGCAGCAAAATGATGGACTACCTTATGAAACGTATCTTAAGGTAACTATGATCTTTTTGTTTAATGTTTAAGCAATACTTTTCTTTTATTCTTTTATTTTATATTAATAGAGCAGTTAAATTATGGATATTGAGATTGTTAGGATAATGCACGTGCAGTAAAAGATTATTTATTTACAGGTTGGTGGAGAATATTTTGTGTCTACTAATGTTGACGTTGAGGATGGATTGTTCAACGGATCGACTGGAGCTCTAAAACAAATTGACTATGGGATGACAAGTACAGACGTTCGCCTTCCTTTATTCGCGTGGGTGGATTTCCGAAATCCACTCATAGGAATTGAAGCGAAGAAAATAAGAAAAGGATCCAATAAAGAATGGGTCCCGATTGGACATGTAAAAAGGAATCTGAGTAAAACGAATCGGCATGGCGGATTGCAGATTTGGCGTAAACAAATACCTTTGATAGCTTGTAATGGTATGACGATTGCCAAATCTCAAGGGTCGTCGATGGTCAACATCGTCATTAAAGTAGTTTCACAAGCCAAGGGAAAAAAGGAACGGAAACTAACTCGAGAAAATCTGTATGTAGCATGTAGTCGTGTAACATCTTTGAAAGGATTATTCATCGACGGCAAATTTGAGGCACCAGCTAAACCTCCGAATAATGATGCTGTTTCTGTTGAAATGGAACGTCTTCGAAGTATTCCATTCAAATTTTCGATCAAATTTTTGCAAGACTTTAATGACACGTGTGAGAAAATTTATTTTCATAATGTTGAAGGTTTCGTCTTGCATTTGCAAGATATTATTGCTGATCCATGCTGTATGGCAAGTAATTTTATGTTGTTAGTTGAGCCGCATCTGCTTCAGTCAGATTGTTTTAATGTTTCTAATTTTGAGTGCATAAGTAGGATTAATTGTTGTAATAATCGGAATTCAGAAGGTGCTCTTATTTAAAAAAAACGGAACGTGCAAGATTTGTCAACCCCAAGTTTTACACAGCATTTTTCGGATAAAGGTCATTGTATTATTGTGTCAATATTTATTTCTGGAGTTAACTGTATTATGATTTACAAATCTCCAGCTTTCCCAGTTTCGAACTTTACGAAGCATTTGGTCGACGTTCTGAATGAGAAAAATGGTGAAATTTTAGTATTTGGGGATATTAATATTGATCTTCAAAAACAAGAGGGCAATATCATTTTAGAAATCTTTGGAAAATACCAATTAAAATCTCTTATCGACATAAAAAGTCCTACAACTGATGGAGGAACTCATATCGATTGTTGTTTTTCAAATTCTCTAAAAATTCAAGCATGGATTTATGAATCATACTACAGTTATCATAAACCAATATGTATTGTTTGGTCAAAAGAATAATGTTTTTGCTATTTGTAATTTGCAATTAAATTTTTTACTTATTTCTATAATATTCTAATATATAATATTATTAATTTTTTAAATGTATGTAAATTTAGAAAAAACGTAAGTTGTATTTTATACTTCACCGTAAAAATTAGTTTTGTAAGGTGAAAGTAATTGATTTGTATGATTTTTAACGAGAAATGACCATTGTTTTAAATGCACGTGCAGTAATTTGAGAGCAGAAGTAAATTTGGAATGTCATGTTATTTAGTTTTTGACGTCATACTAATTTTTGTTAGACGCCCAACAATCAGATTTTATGTATGTAAAATCATGTAATCAATGTTAGTTTTAGTTAAATATTAGTTTTGAAAATGTAGGTGCAGTAATTTAAGATCCTAAATGAATTTTGGATTGTGATTAATAAAAATTATTACTGTATAGCATTTATTGTTTTTTATGTATATTGTTAACGGTAAGATTTTCCAAATTAATGTGAATCAAATTATGCATGATTTTCCACGAGGAAATATGAATGTTGTAAATGCACGTGGAAGTAATAAAAACCGGTATGGGAATAAATAATTTGCTACTCTATTAGTGCTATGCTATGCTATTTGTAGGCGTGCTAAACCCTCCGGCTTCATTTAAAACAAATTCTCGATAAATTATGCTTTTTATCAAATTTTTTTCGAAAATTTAAATTGCTGATATCATGAACAAAATCAGGTTGGAAATGACTCTCATGGCTACGAATTTCCTTAGCGATAAACTACTCTGGCCCCTTAAAACACAGTTTTCACTATGAATATGTTCAAAAACAGTTTCGATGTGTATGATAAAACGTTATAAAAACGTCACATCTACGATACATTAGTACATTCGTTGTACGGTTTATTATGTATCGTAGATACATAATGCGAATGGTCTGGTGTCCGTATGTCCGTCCGTAAACACGATAACTCGAGAACGGCTTAACTTTTTGAAATTTTTCTTTCGGATATCTATATAAGACATCCAAACGGAGGTCAAGTTCGTTTGGGGGCCCTGGAGGTCAAAGGTCAAGGGGGGAAAGGTCAAAGGTCAACATTTTTTTAAATAGCAACACCCCATGTGTGATACATCGATGGAAAGCTATGATCAAGGGCTATTCAATGGGGTATATGATTTGGGGGTGGAGTCATCCCCTGACGGGTGGGGAGGGGTCAAAGAGGTCAAATTACAAACATATATGTGTGATACGTCTTTCGAAAGCTATGATCAAGTACTTTCGAATGACGTATCTAATTTTGCTCTATGATTGGGGCAATTTGAGATTTTTGGTATTTTGTGTGTTTTAAACATTTCTAAACAATTTTCACTGTGAACATGTTCAAAAACAGTTTCGATGTGTATAAAACGTTATAAAACGTCACATCTACGATACATCAGTACATTCGTTGTACGGTTTATTATGTATCGTAGATACATAATGCGAATGGTCTGGTGTCCGTCCGTTCGTCCGTCCGTCCCTCCGTCCGTCCGTCCGTCCGTAAACACGATAACTCGAGAACGGCTTAACTTTTTGAAATTTTTCTTTCGGATATCTATAGAGGACATCCAAGCTGAGGTCAAGTTCGTTTGGAGGCCCAGCAGGTCAAAGGTCAAGGGGGGAAAGGTCTAATTTCAACATTTTTTCAAATAGCAACCCCCCATGTGTGATACATCGATGGAAAGCTATTGTCAAGGGCTATTCAATGGTGTATATGATTTGGGGGTGGGGTCACCCCCTGACGGGTGGGGAGGGGTCAAAGAGGTCAAATTACAAACATATATGTGTGATACGTCATTCGAAAGCTACGATCAAGGGCTTTCGAATGACGTATGTCATTTTGCTCTATGACTGAGGCTATGTGAGATTTTCGATATTTTGTATGTTTTAATCGTTTGATACGTCATTCGAAAGCTATGATCAAGGGCTTTCGAATGACGTATGTAATTTTGCTCTATGGTTAGGGCAAATTGAGATTAATCATTTGATACGTCAATCGAAAGCTATGATCAAGTGCTTTTGAATGATGTATGTAATTTTGCTCTATGGTTGGGGCATTTTGAGATTTTCGATATTTCATGCTTTTTAAATATTTTAAAACACAGTTTTCACTGTGAACATGTTTCGATGTGTATGAAACGTTATAAAAACGTTATATCTACGATACATCAGTACATTCGTTGGACGGTTTATTGATACTACATAATTCAGAGTTTTCCTGGAAATTGATATTTATAATAGTGTTCACACTTCTGTTTTTGTTGACTCTTTGACATCAAGCTAATTATTATGTGTCGTAGATACATAATGCGAATGGCTCGGTGTCTGTCTGTCCGTCTGTCTGTCTGTCTGTCCGTCTGTCCGTAAACACGATAACTCGAGAACGGCTAAACTTTTTGAAATTTTTCTTTCGGTTATCTATTTAGGACATTCAAACGGAGATCAAGTTCGTTTGGGGGCCCTGTAGGTCAAAGGTCAAGGGGGGAAAGGTCAGAGGTCAACATTTTTTCAAATAGCAACCCAACATGTGTGATGCGATGGAAAGCTATGATCAAGGGCTATTTAATGGTGTATATGATTTGGGGGTGGGGTCACTCCCTGACCGGTGGGAAGGGGTCAAAGAAGTCAAATTACAAACATATATGTGTGATACGTCATTCGAAATCTATGGTCAAGGGCTTTCGAATGACGTATGTAATTTTGCTCTATGGCTGGGGCAATTTGAGATTTTCGATATTTCTTGCATATTAAATATTTTAAAACACAGTTTTCAATGTGAACATGTTTCAATGTGTATGAAACGCTATAAAAACGTTATATCTACGATACATCAGTACATTCGTTGGACGGTTTATTTAATGTGATTAAATGAGACTCTAATCTGTAAATCTATTTAAAACAGGATAAATAGGTAAAACCATATACCTTTAAAAGCATTGTAAACATCGTCCATTAAATTATAAAACTAATGGCTTTTCTCATAACAAAAATGGTATTATTATCGAGTATAATCAAACGTCGAATATGGAATTAGTACTTACACGTCACTTATAGACCGAAACCCAATCTCCGTTTAATTCCATAGTTTTCAAGAGATTATATGTTGTGTTTTATTTTTCACCTGAAATAGCATAAGCCAACCCTGTTCCAGACTACCGTCTATCTAACTCACGATTATGCCGTAATAAAACCGAAAAATAAATTGGACGAACATATTTTATTTAATAAACAACATCTGAGTCGAATTTATTATTGCTGCTTTAAGCTTGTACACCGAAATACGAAGACATTCATACACGGCATTCCTCTATCATCAAACGTAGTCATAATAAATATAATAGTATTCAATTACATTTAAAACTAACGATTTCCAATCTTACTCCTCTACCATTTATTAATTACATCAAGTACATTATTACAAATCATCTTTATAAATGCGCCTAATAATTAATTACAAACCATAGTTTTGAGTAATTTCAATATTAGAGTACCAACATCCATTTTATATGACGCTTGTACGTGTAGCTTCTGTTTGTAATTCAATGGCAAACATAATCCTATCCACCATCACTTCCTCCTTGAAATATATTTTTAAAGATTAATAATAGTTATTGATACATGATAGTACAATATACAAATAGTTCATGATACAAATCCCATATATTTATACAATACACATAATAATAACTTTACATATTATTAGACTCAGCTACTGTCATATATATAGTGTCATCAACGGGGTATTTGTAATATAATCGATTATCAATACCACATCAATGTATTTTTTTAGTACACAGGCTTATTTGCTTATTACATTTATATTTATTTATAACAATTTGTTTTCTTCGCCAAATATGTTATCTCATTCTCTGTATATTTTTAATTACAAAATCGTTCATCCTGACAAGTTGACAGTTAATATGTCAAACTAAACCGTATGCGTATGCATTTTAGAATTATTACATGTAATTAGACTAGGATAAGCAGATGTACATAAAATACTGTGTCTGGATTGTTAATAGATATTTAAATACAAATTAGAATACTATCTAGCATCAAAGTACGGAGGCATTTAATGTTCAAAAAATCCGAGCTGGTTAACCTCTTTGGGGTCAGAGTTTAAAATGTCTCCAATCTACTAACTATCCTATCCAGAGACGGAGATCTCTAATTGTCAATATTCAATCAACATTCGTGACTTTTAATTATATTTTTGATTTGAATAAGGTTTGGGTAAAAGAGCTTTATCAAAAGGTCGTGGGTGATTATAATAAATGTTTGTGTTGTCATTAGCATTAAAGTTAGCAGTTTGAAAAGTACATTAGAGTATAGTTAACCTGATTGTTTCACGCTCACTCTGTTCTATCTGATTCCGTATGCGGTTTGCGTATTGTTATCAATTTGGGAGGAACTAAAGTCCAGCGAGAAATCAGATTTAATGATTTAAAGTGTCAAATGTTGGGCATCTTCACTGAATAAAATTCTGTAAAAAAAACAATTCTATTTGGGGAAGTATTTTCAGTCTTGATCAGGGATGCACCTGACGATAGCCTTAAATTAAATCAAATTAAGTCAATGAAAACCCTAATCTATGCAACACAGTGTGCAAATTATTTCAACCTCCTTCTTATCATTTATATACTCAATAAACAGGGAAGCAAAGTTCTTTTTAGAGCAAACCTTCCCTTTTAGCATTATTTAATTGTACGTATGGCAAATGAAATTAAACAAAACGTGACTAGATATACGCAGCAAAATTTTAAATTCTAGCAAATAATATTTATTTTTTAAACAACAAAAACCAAACAAAAAGAGAAGAGGAAAGACGCAACTGAAATGATAAATTTATTTTTTAAACCTTGGACAATTAAAAATACCATAATTCCAAGTCGAATTCCCAACTATAAAATACTTGCAAATGCCTCGACTAAACATTTACAACTGAACAGAAAGTACGGGTTTTTAGGGTTCGAATATCCGTATTTAAATAGTGGCAGCGTAAAATACTTTTGTACACATATCCAAGTGGTTTCTACAGTTAATAATATATACAAAGTCTCAACAGTGCAATTCACAATACCTCTTGTACTTACATGGACAGGTTCAAAGGAAAACAAAACAATATATGTACGAACAAGAATGCTTAAAAATTGTTTTCACAAACCAGGGTCACCACCAATATGCAGTGTGGAACCTAGTCGGCCGACTGCTGAGTCCCGAATAATGATATTTAATGACTTCAAAACGTCAATCCTAGTTTTACATTTGATCAAGCTAATTAACATTTTTATGATAATAATAATAATATAAATAGTAGGCGTAACCCAACGTATATAATTACTGAGAGATAAGCGTGAATCCTAGCCTTCTTCGCAACACCTTTGAATCATATTAACACTACTAAACGTGTAAGAAATCAGGAACAATGAGTTTCATAGTTTATCATCAGCAGCAGTTCTGGTGTTACAAAATGGCCAAACCTGAGGATTGATAATGTACTTTAATAATTACTTGTTGTACACCCATAATCCTAATACGGAATAGAAACAAAATCCAGAGAAAAGCCCACCTTCCCATAAAGCCATCATAGCAGACTCAATCAGACCGAGGCAGTTAGTAAAATACATTTGTAAGATAGGAATTCAAATTAAAAACGGTTTAAAGTACTTGATTTTTAGCTTCTGCGGTTGTCTCTATAGTATTTATTCCCTATATCGGTAGTTACCACACTTTTGCAAACAAAGCTCTGGGGTTTGAACACCTATAATTTTACATTGACTCCTCCTCCACGACCAATTCTTAATTACGATTAATTAAATCCCTCGCCTAATTATTATTACTTTTTTTTAAGTTTCAGTGTTTCCGACGTCTTCTTTTGCTGCGATGTGTGCTGGAACTGAAGTTCTTGTGTTGAAGGAGAGACGACGTGAGAGTGACTTGAATTTCGATAGCGGATGGCCTAGAGTAAGGGAGACCACGCACAAACCACAGTCTAATTTATATCACAGGGAGGAGCATTTGCTTTGTCCATATGGCTATATATTTATGTTTTTTTTTGTAGATAGAAAACACACTTATATAATATTAGTTAAATATATGTATATATTATATATTCATATATATTTGTAGTTTATTCTTTAGGAGTCACTGCACTGCCACAACGGTTAGACCATGGGGTCACCGGAATTGTCAATCGTTTCCATGCCGTCGGGTGGAACTCTTATCGTTCCATTTCCGTTGTGGATTATCCTACCGTTCATGTGTCCGTTGGGTGGAAGTATGTTCGGAGTCGTCGTTATGAACGTCTCTACTCCGAGGGGTGGCAGAAGTGGAGATGGACTGGCGGGGGTGTGGGCGATTCCTCCGTTGCTTGTACAGGCTATCGCTTCCATGCACCGGTACAGCATCAAGTAGTCGTCCTGTAAATATTCAAAGTATAACAATTATTATTAGGTAAATTTATACTACTGTCGAGAATTGATTGACACCCGGAGAGATCTTAAGATGGCTTTTGACAATAAGTACTTTCAAGAAATAAAATCACAATTTCGGAATCAAAGCGTTGGAGAACTCGTCCGTCCGAGAATTCGAGTTATTTTTACACGAACGAGAAAGTCATGGGACGGGTTTGGTACGAGAGGAAGGTTATCGGTTATCGCAGAGGAAAACGTAGAGAATTCTTAACATTGATAGTTAAAGGCTTTAATAAATTGCCTCAACAGTAACAAGTGTGTAAATGAAGTCTCACCATAGTCTTCCAAATCCCTGGTCGCTGCTCATGGAAAAGTTTAGCATACATATAGACGTCGACGTGGGTTTCCAGATTCATTTGTTTTACTAAGGTAGTAAGTGCGCAGAAGGTGGCAGCCTCGGTTCCTCCAAATCTGTTTTATTCAATATCACAAGTTAGCGGATTTGGAAAAACAAAATTGACTACCTAAACACAACTATAGTATAGTTGACGAACCTATCGAGAACTGCAATAGGGCCAGAGGCAGACTCCCTCAAGGAATCCTGTACAAAAGTGACGAGCTCAAAGACGGCGGAAGTAGGGGAGATCATAGTATGTGGCCAGTGGGAGCACTGTATCATTTTAATGTTTAGCTCGTAGTCGTCTTGGAGTGACTGGATGGAAAAATCTCGAATGATGAAGCAACCCTGATCCGATTCCTGAGACAACTTGACCCGGAAGGAGTCAAAGTCCAAGTCCTCTCCTTGTGCCGGCCAGAAGGTCGGGTACTCCTGATTGTCAATGATTGAGAGGACAACCACAGTTTGTACATTATGATCCCACATCATCTGCCAAAACTCCGCCGTCGAACTCTCAAGAGGATGCTGAGTTATGATGAATTCTTGGAGTCGGTGATAGCCTAAAGTCAAACATTTTATTAATGCCTCAGTCCTTAAAGAATTTTCCTGGACAGTGTGTTACAATCCGATCATCTTACCAGGAAAGAACGAGGCGTTGATGTAATCACTACCGTCCACACCGGGCTTCGGGGTTAGAGCCACTCTGTACGTGTCCGTGCAGACACAGTCTAAATTTCTATTTTTGGTAAGATTGCAAGCTTTCAGGGCTGAGGACAAGTGGAAATCCTTCGGGGTAAATTGTGTGACCAGCTGGAAGTTAATTTAAAATCGGTTGAGTCATGGGTAAAGTTTTAAAATCAATTAATAAAAGAACCCGTGCGGGTACCTTATACTGTCGCTCAAGAAGACTAGACATCTCTGATTTCTCATCCGCATAGCTCCCTGAGAGTAGACTATGGATGTACCTTGACAAATAACTCTTATTCACGTTCGTCTCTCCGCTGAAAGACAAAACAATCGCATAAAAATTAGACCTCCAAAACTATCAAATCATGATCAAGACTATTAGGAACAGGAAGAAATTGACCTTTCTGGCCAGAGAAGAGTAACTTACCATTCTATAGCCTCGAGGAGAGCATCATGTATAAAGATATACTGTTCTTCAGTCTGGACTAAAAAGTTTCTCTGCGTTCTTATATGATTGAGGAATCCAAAAATATTTAAGTCTCCTCTAGCACGAACTTGTCGCAGCATAGCGTCTAACACTATGTACGTCCCTGTCCTTCCAACTCCAGCACTGGAATTAAAAAAAAAACACCAATTGAAACGGGAATCTTAAAAAAATGTTTAGCGTAAAAGGTAATGTTCTTGCGCGTCTGCGGGGGCAAAGTTACCCCAGGAACCAAAGTAAAAATGACCAATAAATGGTTATATCTCGACATTTTTGGTCATTTGGTCAATAGCTTTTTTTTGGTCTAAATGACTAAAGACCGGGATTTTAGGTACTAGAAACATATCTAAAATATAAAATTTGAATCGTGTAGTGTTTCTGACCTGCAATGGACGATGATGGGACCGGCATCGACAGGATTGGCAAGGGAGGACTTCTTAACGAAGCTCAAAACAGGAAGTGGATGGCTGGGGGTGCCGTGGTCGGGCCAGTTGGTGTAGTGGTAGTGGTACACTGTCCGCTCGCAAAGCGTCTGCTTCTTCTTCTTCAACTGCGATCCACAAACGGGTTGAGAATACTTTAGAGTAACATGGGCAACAAAAAAGGAGAAGGTAAACCAAAGAGTTCGGAAGCAAAATTCCAGTCAAAATAAAATAAAAATGCTGCAGAACTAATTTTTTTAATTAAAAATCAAACTAGATAAATCTTACCTTGAGATGCTTGATCTGGAACGTCCTCACGATATACGTCGCCATGAACTCCTCCTTGACGAGCCTAACTTGGATCACTCCATACGTTTCCGTCCCTTCCTTTGGCCAGTACATGTCACACTTTTTCTGTAAGTTTCAAAACCGGAAATTAATAATTACAGTTGAAATCAACACTTTTACACCGTTTATTTTCTATCCATCGTTTCTCTAAGAGAACAAGAAGAAATGTGAGCAAAAACTTCCTACAAAGCGATGCAAAAATATATTGAAATTGTTCTGGGGGACTAGAGGGTAACTAGAAGTTCAAAGGTGAGGGTGACTACTACGTAGCGGAATTAGGAGTTACAAACAACAAGATTCTAGTGTAAAAGGCCCTTGATGCTCAAATCGGACCGTACCTCGAACAGGGACTGGGCTTTAAGTTTGGATTTCTTTACGCCGTACTCCTACAGAAGCGGCATGATTTACAATTTATAATTTACAATCAAAATCTCATCATTATCACTTCTTCCTATTTCAAAAATCAGGTATAGGTTCTGAAAGGACGTGCAATTTCAGTATCAACTACTTTTAACTAATTTGTTCATCTAAATTTAAAGTGGTACTGGCAGGGGATGCCACTGTTGCCAGACTTAATCGATTGATTAATAATTAAAGTGATTAATCAAGAATCCAATTACCCTTCCTCGTTCCATGAGATTCGTGATCATGACAATGATATGGACATTATGCTCCCAAACCATTCTCCAGAAGCAATCGAAGGTGGCGACGAGGGGGCCTTGTGTTCCGACATAAGCTTGGGCCTTTCGGAACCCATCGATGTAGTTGGCATTCACATAGTCCACGCATTTCTTCTGACCCGGCATCGGCTGAAGCCGTACTCTGGTGTGATCATCTGTAATGTACCAACACATTTAAGGATTAACACTTAATCCGACCTATGATTATTTTAAAAACTTTTTAAGGGTCAAAGTTCAGCTTACATGCAACGATGTTGAGGTATCGGTTCTTCTGCTTGTTGTCCGGATGCTGAGAATGTTCTGAAGGGAATTCGTCCTGTACGGAAGCGGACTGGATCAACTCGTATTCCTTGGAATAACCAATGTCCCCGTCCACGTGCAGTTCCGTCACGTGTTTTGAGAAGAGGTGCGCGGGAACGGCCCGTTTCAGCTCATCCGCTGTGTCCCCTTCCCAACCTGTACCACCCAGTAAGGGTGGGATCCGAGGGGGGTCGTCCAAGTAGTAGTACGCTCCTTGAAAGCATTTCCTGAAACAGACAAAATTTGAGTTATTATTAAATGTACTGATCGCTTGTGTGCAATTTACCGCGAACGTTTCACTTCCAACCGGTTAAACGGTTACCCGTTTTAAAACCATATGGGTGTAGAGACAAACGAAATCTGCCATTAGTGTCGATTGATAAAATAAAATATTAACATTTTGTTCTCTCTAAACTGTAATCGGGTAAATGGGTTGTAAAATATGACAAAAAATTGGTATGTAATGTAATGTAATGCAATTTTTTGCGGCTTAAAGGTGACCACCATGTACGCCGTTAGGTAAATCAAATTACACAGCCAGCTCGTGTACCCTGAGAAACTATTTCAAAATCTAATCGACTGGGAATAAAATCTTTTCGGCCCTCGTTCCGTACCGCTTTAAGTTGTCGGGTTAAGAGTTTTAAATCCAAAATGTTGTAAAAGTAGTGTGTAAAGTGTAATTGTCTACGCATACCTCCAAATGACGAATGCGATGAGAATGAGGATGAGTCCGAAGGAGGCGCAGAGGGTGATGGCGACCATTGCGGGTGTGAACTCGGTTGCGGAATGTGGGAGTGGGATCATGCGCACTTTCTCACAGTTCGGTTGCATGAGGATCTTCTTGGAGTCGGAGTACTGGCCTTTGTACACTTTCTCCGGCTCCAAAACACTCCGCGTTCCCCCACGAACCCGCACTTCGTACATCACGTTCGTCGTCAGGTTTTGAAGCAGGATCTGCAGTACACAATATTGTAAATAAGTAAAGTTATGGCATCAAAGAGAATACTTATTTTGGGGATTATTCAATTATTCATGGGCTCCAGGATTAATAAAACTGTTTTTGAAGAGACTTGACCACCGCTTTGAAAACCTCTCAAATACCCACCGCAAAATTTATATATGAACGTGTACATTCTTAAACGTATATTTTTGTCTAAGAGTTCGCGTCTGGCAATGTTGTCATTGTATAAGTGATTTATACAAGCAAATACTTGATGTCTTAATGCATCTTAAGATTCAGAAACAAACGACAGGGGCATCCGATATCTGTCAGTATCACATTGGTCACGGTATTTGTTGGACGAAATCTCTTAAAATTGGGCAACCGCAGTAGTAAAATATATGTATTTTTGAAACGAACCGATTGTTCCGGCTGGTCAGCATGTGCATTGAGTGCAAGTTCCTCAAAGTCACGCCATTCCTCACTCCGATAGTCGACGTAGTAGAAGTCAATGGAATTGTAGAACTTCGTTGGCCGATGCCATGCGATGAATAGTGCGTCTTCGGATTGACATGAAACATTGACAACCCGAGGTGGACTTGGTCCGCGAACGTCCGTCTTGATTACAATCGCATCCGACGACTCTCCCTCGTTCTTCCATGTGAAGGCCTTCACCCAGATCTTGTACTCCGTGTAAGCCTCTGTAAGTTCATTAATTAACAAATTAGTTATATATTTGAAATTTAGTTAAAATTGAGCTTGTTGTTTGTAATTGTGTCAGAAACCTAGATCAGTGAGGGCGAATTTCATATGCTCTGCCGGCTGTTTGACCGTAACGACGTCCGTGAAGTTGTTTTGCATGTAGTAGATCCGATATCCTTCCAGCTTTCCGTTTGCCTTGAGGGGTTCGGACCAGGACAGTTCCATCATCGAATCCGTCACCCATGCCACCGTCAGATTTGTTGGTTTTTCCGGCACTGAAATGTCAAAAAAAAACACATTTTAGAACTTCTTCTTTCATAATTTCATCAGAATAATTGTTAATACAAAAGTGATTCTAATTTATTTGCTGTCCCATCATTTTACTACTCTCTTTCTCATTACAGACTACAGTATAATTTCTTTGTTCAAACTGAAAATCCCAGTGTGTTTATTAATAGTATTTATGCGTTTATGTACTCAAGATTTATGTTCCCATCTACAACCGTATGAAGAGCTATTTTTGATGCTGGGAACCATTGTGGAGAGACAAAGAGATCCTTGTCAATTAAACGCTTCTACAGCGGAATAAAAGTAAACATTCGGAATAGCAGGAAAGATCTGTTGAACTTCAAAGTGTCGGTTCTACATTTAATCAAACCATTTAATGTGAATCTTTTTAGAACCCCAAAGATCAAATACAAACCACCTACACCGAAGAACCACACTCAATCATGCTAAATAATATGGAATCCAGCTGTAAATTAGTTCATCATTCGAAATCAAGTGTACACAACGTGCCGAAATCTGTACAAAATACAGATCTTCAGGCTATTAAATTTCATTCCTTGATTTTATTGCAATTACACGAACCGGCCGTGGTCATATTTTAGGCCGTTTTAAAGGCTCAAACATCTGAACCTTCCTTACAAAGGGAACCTCCCTTTTGATAATAAATAATAAGGAAAGTACATCTCATCCCATAATCAGAATGGCACCTAAAAACTATTTATAGACTACTTTCTTTGGCCAATCTGGTTAAAAAGCTTTAATCAACTTTAATCCATTAAAAAGCCATCCCTGCTGAACCTAAAAAGTAAAGTGGTGGCGATATTATTAGTGAATTCCAGGGCTGAATAGCCCAACTCAAAGATAAAACCCCATTAAGATCAAGGGAACAACTCGTTCCTTTTAAAGTTAAGTTTTCACACTCGGAAATATATTACAACTCCTTCCATGAAACGACGACTACATCCAAATGATATTAAATCGTAATAGATTTCGTACATTTCGTGTGTTTAAACCCCTGTAGATGAGGATTTTAAGGATTTTAGTAGATAGACGGAGAGGAGTCTAGAATTCTAATCTAAACGGCAAGGGAAGAGCTCCTTTTTTGTTCAATTAAATTTGAAAACTTTTCAACGGCTTTCCATTCATCGGAAATTGAAATGGTCGGTGGTGGTGGTAAAATATAAGGGAGATATGATGAATACGGTTCTGCATTTTAGCTTTCTGGTTGGGGACTTATTGAAAGATTGAGAGAAACAGATGGCTATTCCTCTACTAAGGAACTTTCTCAAGACCAACTTCTTCTGAATTGAAAGTTTGATGTTTAAAAGGCCAAGAAATGCGATATAATATATATACTATAATATGTACTGTTGAAAGAACAACTGGTTCATTCATACCCCTTGGCTTTAAGATCTTGGAGACCCTTACGACTTAGGTATTACTATATAGGAAATAAGGACCATAAAGAATATTATGATTTTAGGACCATCCTTACGGATTTACGATCCAGAAGGAGAAGTTAGGTTGGGTTTTAGGGATTTAAAGAGAGAGATAAGCCGTATCATGTCATCTTCACATCCCAACAACCCAATAACAAGTCCCTTCTATGGTATATGGAAGGTTAACCTCTTTAGAACGGAGGAATCAGGAAAGTATAGCAGATTTCAATTTCAAAATTTCAAAGCTCTTTATTATTTTTACGATTTGCTTCTACTAGTTTTGGAGAGGGTTTATTTTACAACTTAAGGACGGACTGAAGAAGGTAAATATGGTTAATCTCAAGAATGGTCGGGAACTTCAGTGATCCCTTCTAGTCAAAGGAACCCGATCCGGTTTTTCCCGAATTCCGCTTCTCCAGCCGAGGGACTTGGTACACGGGAATCGTATTTAGGGGTAGAGATATTATAAGCTGGAGGAACTGCTCTGTCTCTGGACGGAGAGTCTAGAGCCGAAGAGGGAGTCCATGTGCCACCACCGATCCACTCCCCCGTAAACCGTCAAATCCTCATCGTTCCGAAACTAAATCCCGAAACTCAAAACCCCGTCTCTTCCGGTTCTGAAAAACGGCGGAACCCGGCTTCACACCTTCCTAGCACTTTACCAGGGTTTGTTTAGAAGGAACCAAGGGTTTTTAGCCCCAGTTATTATGGCTTATAGAATCATGCTGTTCCTCTGATAAAGCCATATGGATAAAGCTCAAACGGCTAAACCGATGAGATTCATTGGAATTTTGTAAATGCAAAGGACAAGTTTAAATATAATTGGCCGACCCTTGGGGGTCACCCAAACGTGTTGTCAAGCCAAGAGGTTCAAAATGCATACAAATTGACCTATGTATATTAAAGGGAAACAATAATTTCTTGACTCGGGCTATTTAAGACTGCAGACTAGGTTTTACGATATTTATCAAAGCGCTTAAACGGGAAGCGCAAAAATGAAGCCGGAGGAGTATGCTATATACTCCCATTAAAATAAAAGTGCCCGATCTCTCGTAATTCTAATCTTTAATGCACAACTTATCTTAAAATTTCGACATTTTCGCGTTCTGTCAAAATCACTCAAATATTAAATTAATGTTGAAAAACTTTAATCTTCGTCACTAAACATAAAACTCGGAGTCCTTGGAACCCTGCCTCTCCATACTTTGCAAGCCTCGAGTCTCCCTCGACTCTCCAGGTTCAACAACCGACTCGGCTCAATACAAACAGAACTACAGAACCAAAGGGACCCAAACTCCAAAGTTCCCAAGCCCAACCTCCATTGCAAATGTAGCTCTAAAAGTGTGTAAATTTCTGCCGGAGCTGGTAAAATAAATTAAAAGAGCAGCTTCAGCCGGATGATGAAGAGTTGGGACCGGTATTTCGTCACATCCCCCGCAATATTAAAATCAGAAGCATGACATTACTTTCAGCTCCTCATTCTTCCTCCAGATTTTACAGGAGAGACCTAACGGGAGAGTTACTTAAGCAAATTAGGACCATAGACGAGACGATATACTGACTCCATATTCAATTCCAGAAGACGCAAGAACAACATCTCCAGATTTAGCTTCCTCCGCCTACTTCCCCGTCTCCCTAAAAACGCCCTTAAAAAACCCGCATCAACTTGCCGAAACTTTAACCGGAGAGAGCGGGCTATGCACGAGTAATCAGAAGGATATATAATTAGATGCGTCTTATAGAGGAATAAAATGCCAAAAACACATTGACTCAATGGTGCGGGGACCCCTTAAGCGGCTTATCCACGGATCAAACCCCGACTTTCCTCAAAACCTAGAACCGTTTTATACGTGAATGAAATCCAAACTTTCTTCTGAGCAATCGAACCAAGGTATCCGACCCTATTTTACAGATCAGAGAGTGTGTAGACTTATACGGACACAAATCTTGTGATAAACGCTATAGAGCATCTAAATTCACCTCGACCCTTCTGAACGCAGACGGGAATGGTTGTGTAAAAGTACGGAAATATATGTATTTTCCGTCAATAGGAGAGGAAGAGCTTCGTCAGTAAAAACCTAAAGTCCGGATCACAGGAACATGAAATTCGAGAGTGGAAAAATCCCACAGAATGCCACCATAAATAGGCTTTTTGCAAACACTTTCCCATCTCTCGATGAGAAACATTGAATTAAGACGTAATAAAATAAATACAAATAGACAGACGAAAACACAAGCTCTCTATTTCAGTATCGAACGTAAACAGAAGTCTGACAAGTCAATCTTAACACTTGTATCACACCCTCCAAGTCCATATAAATAACCTAACCATTCGACTAATGGTTAATGGTAACAGTGGTAATGAAACCGATACCTTCTAAATAATGACACCAGATACAGAACCTCCAAAAAATCTATTTACAGAACGAGGAAATGTCATTAGGAGTTAGGACAGTTACGAGCTTTAATAATCACCCTAATAGCTCTCCCTCGTCCAAATCATACAAACTCCTTCATTTACATTTTGTCATAAAGTGGATTGTCGGAACTCTCGACGCGATATTTACTTTACAGACTTAATAAATAATGTAAGGAAAATAAAAGCGGCGGAAGATTAATGGACCTTCATTTCTTGCCGATTTGTAACTTCAAGAATTTAAGCCAAACCATAGCTCCTTTGTTATTAAAGGGTTTAACTCTTTGTTGGTTTTGCTCTGTCTGTCGTTCTGTCCGTCCGTGTGAATGTTTTTTGTTTTCGGGGAATCATTCATGATTTTACAACTTAAAACAAGGTCAAGGGTGTACGGTCAAATGTCACAAAGTCGTTTGAAACGTATAACATCGTTGATAAGATACGGCCAAATTAACTCTATGGTCGGGGAAATATGAGATTATTTTTGTAAAAATGTAAAACAACGAGGTTAAATGCAATTTTGACCGTGTTTGTGCTTTTCCGCTCTTTTTGGATGTGCGTTTGCAAAGATTTATTAGTTTATTAGCATTACTAAATATTACTAAAATGCCTAAAAATAAAAAAGCTCCACTGAATCATATCAAATTATACGCCAACACTAACAAAACGAAGGCAGACAGACAGAGGTATATATCAGATCAATTTAAAACCCCATCACCATCACCATCAAAAGGGAAATGTTTTTAGTTCTTCTTTTTGTTTTTTGTTTGTAAATTTTTCTTTGTAAAAAAAATCTTTGAAAGTGATAAGGGACACCAGAGACCGTGAAGTTGGAAGTTGATTTCTTAAAGGAGGTTTTTGGGGTTAAGTTGTGGAGGGATCCTGAATCAGATTAATTTACAGCCTTCTCTGTCCTAATCCTACTTCGTGGTGGTAAATTCTAAATCAGAGCCATATTTCTTTCATACGGGATGTCAAAGTTAAGCTGGAAAATGTCATTCAAACGACTGACATTTGTCGAATGACAAAATTGAATGTAGTTAAGGATGGGAATTCGTGAGAGATGAACAGCCCTTAGAACCTGCGGTTGTATCAAATTCCAAAGTGTAATTTATATCGCTGTACTTTTTCAATCCTCAGTGGAATCCCTTATGAAGCAATCCTATTTACGCACGACTGATAACTGATACTCATTGCAAAAAGTCTACCTAGAAGCACAGGCTTGTAAAAAATAAACGTTAGTTTTGATAATATTTTAGAGCTTTGCAGCTCATGTATGTTACATATTTCTACATATCCTCAAACTCCTGTAAAAGCACAAATCTCTCTTATTAAGGGGTTAGAGCCTTTAATCATTTCGTCATGTCTGTCGGTCTGTCCGTTCGTTTGCGCTCTAAATTTCGACGAGGTAAATATTTTGAAATTATTTTTTTCTGGAAACCAATTATGGTTTTTTTTTCAGAGACTGAGGGTGGGTTTAAGGTCACA
The DNA here is from genome assembly GCA_906901685.1 of Desoria tigrina. NCBI lineage: Eukaryota > Metazoa > Arthropoda > Collembola > Entomobryomorpha > Isotomidae > Desoria > Desoria tigrina. The sequence continues at coordinate 3,329,844 of CAJQTU010000015.1, forward strand.
TTTTTGAACCCTCGACGTGATACATCGTTGGTAAGGCAAGGTCAGGTGCAATTCAACCACGTGTATGACTTTACTCTATGGTTGGGGGATTGTGAGATTCTCCTATGTGTCAGACAAAACGTCTTGTTTTCTGTAGTCCTTTTGCGATATCCGTTTGTAGCAGTTTATTAAACTAAAATATGTATAAAGAATGATGAATCCTGCATCCCTCAATCTCTAACAAGATACACTATCCCAATTTAGCATCCCCCTCCGTCTGATCTGATAAACTGGTAATTATGGTGATAATTATAAAACAATTATGATTACTTCGAAATGTAATCAGTCGGCGAGTAAGAGTAGCCGACAATTAACTCCGTTATCTCATCTGATAAATAAATTCATATTGAGATATCCAATTCTCCTGTCATTCCGAAAGTTAGGAAAGTTCCCAATTTTTAAAGTCAACTTACTCTTGCATTCTATACAATTTTGTAACTTCTTCAATCTAATTAGGATGAAACCAATAGGGAATTCCCAATAGTTTGAAACTTGATCAGGAGCATACACGCTATTTTAAAATCGGATTTCTAATTTTTATAAATCCTTCTTCAAGCTACAAATCATTGCATAATTAGCCGAAAAATAAAAACACATCACAAGGACATCCTTAAAATATTATACAAATAGGTAGAATGACGAATGGACCATGCTAATCAATTTGGAAACATCTTAAAATTAAATACAAGGACAGAAAAGGCAGTCTCAGAAAAGATATCTTGCTCTCATCAATCCATTACTCCGAATTGACAGAGATACATCCTTTACCTTTTAGCGTAGATTAGTTTGTCGTCGAGGGAGAGGAGATTCGTCGATACATCGACATTATCTTTAATGACTGATCGATACACGATACATGCCAAGATCCTCATGCCCCGTGTTTTACGGCTTTATAATCTACAGAAATTGAATTGTAGGATTCCTCTACAGAACAGTCAAGAGTAAAAAAAAAATGTGCTTTTAATTCCAAACTCCATCAGTATGTTGAACAACAATCGTAAGCAGAGCGTTACTATGTGTATCTTTACAAAAGCAAAATGATATGATATTTTACAAGCACACTTATATTATAAGGACATGATAATCTGATTTGCGGATTACTCGACTTGACTACACAATCTACACGCAACAACCAAATGCACTTTGTAAAATGCACATTACGGCATTTCATGCCTCATGGTCTGCGAGATGTTCCACATACGACCTAATAGGACTTATATTCTATATCTACCAAAATCCACACTCAGGTTTTGCGTGCTTTACATTAAATTGAGGACCACCACTGACTCCTTACTTAATAATACTACAACCAGAGAGGTTAGAGGTAAGTGTGTCTTTTTGCTATTGGAATCGCTAAAATTAGAACAGAATATTAGATATGAAATAAAGTATCAGATGATGAGAAGTAAATTATCAGGTCAGGAAGCTAGTCATAAAGGAGTCATAACGTCGTCATTCTCCAGGACAGAGGAAATGAAGAAGGTCGTAAATCAGGGTAATTTGGTGTTAATAGACAGTGTTGGTGAAACGAGGTAAATCCCAGTTCCCATTAACCTGTCATTCCGGCTCTCAAAAAAATCACTGATTTAAAAACCAAAAACCTATCCAACTGAAAATAGGGAGCAAAACCTCACTTAATTGTCAGACAGAATGGAAAAGTAATCAGTTCTTTATGTTACGGCGTTACAGGTCTATGACCTACAAGTTAAAACAAGAGTTAATTCCAAAATCCAATAACCCAAATATTACTAGATCTACTAGCCGTTCAAGCAATTTTTAATAGAAAAAGGCCATTTTTGTCGTGCAAACTCAAGTTACTACGTACAGGTATTATGTATTGGCTTGTTAGAAGCTAATTTCTGCGTCTTATTAATTAAATTTAGAAATATATCTTCGGATTAATCCAGTTTTTTGTAAAAATATCCTGCAATAAGTTAATCAACCACAATCTGGAAAATCGACAAGGGCCATCGCCGTAAAGATAAATAATAGTTTTTGCTAATCATACTACTACACTGCACTGACTATGAAGAGAGTGACGAGAGTGATCTATGTATGTATGTATGTATTTATACGTTTTTCAGTTTAGTAAACCATTATGGCTTCGTTTCAGTATCATATATCGCTAAATTCCTGCTCTATACATCCTTCGGCTCCATACTAATCTTCGTTCCGTGAACTTCTTCAGAATGTTTATCAGGATAAGTTCTGTACTTTTTTACGAATACTTTCGGCTTCCTTAGAAAATGCAGAAGAAAAAGCCTCGACTAGCAAGGGAACGTTCACAAATGTACAACCAAATATGTTTTTTTAATTGGTCTCATTCGTTAGAGTTTAGAAATGTCACTCTCTTCAGTGAGAAAACTTTTCCCGGTTTTCACATTCTCCCTTTACTGTACATTGGGAGCGGAAAAAAATTTGTCCCTGAACTCACCGACATTTCAGTCTCTTGTTTCGAGTTTTTTTTCGAATAAAACTGGTTTGAAAAACTATCGGGGTGGTACAATTGGAATTGGAAATGTTCCCTTGTAAGCACCACGAACGAAAAAACACGAAAAGTAAGAGTTCTCGCAATGAAGAAAAGTCTAAGGTTTTAATTTAATGGGCTCAAGACTCCCTTTATTTGGCTAATGCCAACGTGCTAAAAGATTAGGAGTGCTGAGAAAACGAGCTTTTAAGAGATGATCATGATGATGAAGAAAACGATGATGGTTTTTTTTCTACGAAAAAAATTACTTAGGCTCTGTAATGTAATGTATTATATATGACCGAATGGTACTTGCTACTTGATAACTCGGAATCGTAAAAGAGACAAACTAATTATTGCGACTAAAGGGTGGATTTTTTTCGGACCACACCCAACGACCCGAAACCGCAATGCAGTTTTCTTATGTATTTATCAATCTGCTCCCGAATTGTTATCGTAAGATGTGACTCTATCAGCACATCACTCTTGTTTCATTTTAGGGCTGGAATGGAGGCAGATTAAGTTATGGTTACTGACAATGAGACTTGTATACCGGTGTTCTTTAAATACTGGCCCATCCGTATTAGAGCAGATGAACTTGTTCGAAAAAATTGACCTCCATCAAAACCTTAAGAATATACCAGTATGCCAGATGCCAGTATTGATCGATATCATTGATATCAATAACAAAATAGGAATTCAGCAATATCATTTTGATCAAAAGCTCTAACAATCGGGTAAAATTTAGAATTTTGATCAGTCTCCTATCATTCTATTTCACCCGGAATAAATCCCCAACCTTAAATAGACTCCACCCAATACATTTAGGCTTGAATCAATACCCTCATGGAATTTTTAAGAGAAATGGAATGTAAATTAAGATGAGTTGTAGTAGAACCTTCAGCAGTGTCGTAGTCCTCCTCCAGGGTTCTCCTCCCTTCCGAATCCCCGGACTCTGAATTGTCATTACTGACGGGGTCAGGGAGCATGGGATTGGAGAAGTCAAGGGACGCTTCGTCAGCTGACGTCGGGAAGTTATCAATCCGATGTTGATGGACTTGAATGTCGTCAGGACTGAGGAATTTGGACAAGTCCCCGTCCGGAGAATAGGAGGACTCCATGTCAGAATCGAACGTTTCTTCTGAAGAGGGGCGTTTTGAGGGCAGGGGCTTCAGTTCCGGGGCTCCAGCCCCCAGCCCCAGCCCCGACGATGAGATGAGGGCTAAGATAAGGAGGTATGTTAACCTATTGGAATTGAAGGAAGAGCTCTTCATTTTCGATGAGGAAGTAGCGGAAATCTTCATCTTCAGTTTTAAAAAACCCGTATTTCCTAAACGGGAATTGGGATGACTAAAATGAGACACCCTGTAGAGTGTGATAGTTTTAAATCCGGAATTGCATAGATGAGTCCTTTACGTCAAGACTGATGAGATACGATGGAGTTGTTTATGGTGAGATTATTGGCAGTTGACTTTGTTGAGTATTATTGGCAGTAGTTGTCCTTGTGGAGGAATTCTTAAATGACTTTTGGCACCTTGGATTTATATTGGAGGAGCTGAAATGGGAGGATTATTATTATTATTCCTGCTTAAAATTCACTTGTAGTTTAACGTCTTTTAAACCACTGTTTCCAGACCGAGTTGATATATATGATACGATAGTGACACTACCACAACGGGATATGTTGATATTCAATATTTGGTTTCAGGACATAGAGCTCGATTAAAACGATTATTAAACGTGTTCGAAATATTGCGTTGCATTCTCAGTCTCAGAGTAAATCGGATTACAAGTTCACAACTCTCTCAAATGTCAAGTCTCATGTAAGACGTAGTTCTTGTATTCTGAGAGATCATTGAAATTCGAAGAAGTTTAACATATCTTTTATTCGGTTCTTATGTGAGCCTTAATTTATGACCAGAGTCATTATGTCACTTTAACTACAACCTGACAAGCTCGTCAATTTCTTGTAAGAACTGGCTTTTAGCTTGTAGCTATTAGTGAATTGTATTTTATTATCATCGATACTTTCGTTTTTAGAGTCAGAGATGGTAAAGTTCAGTTTGACTTTGAAGTGCAGACAGAATTACTAAATGTAATTATTTTGATTACCTTGTCAGTTTAGACCTTATAGACACTTACGGAGCCGTTCTCCGTATAGGAGGTTCAGTAGTCAGAAATAAGAAGTAATTTCCATCGAATCACGTCACGACTCACGACTGACTACCATATTGCAGTTTCACCACTTAATGAGGACTTTTTAATTATGGAGTCTCAAAATCAATTACGAGTTCGACAATTAGCAATTCACAATTCGTAATTAGTAATTGAAGTTGTGTAATAATGTCCATTAAACATTAACTATCGAGTCTTTAGTAATTAATTAGAAATCACTTGAATGAAAGTACAAGTAGGATTTTTTAATCAAGGTGCAAGTTTTCGTAACTCTTTTTGTGTCAAATATGAGAGAATGCGTTAGTAACTCTTTTTTGTGTCGAAATTAACAGTTTTAAAATTAGATGATGGCGAATTCAAATAAAAATGTCTGGAATTTGTGAGTCGGATATTAAAGTCTTGTGCCCGAGAGGCGAGAGCCGGGTTTTGGTAACCAGTTCCAACGGACTGTGAAATCGGTATGACCATCCGATCTCACAACGCTTCCCTGTTTTATATCCTCCTCTAACTTAACCTAACTTCGTTGGAACTAGGAACTACAGCAGAAGAACTCCAAGAAATGTTTGGAGACGTGGACTTCCGTAATTTTTACCTCGTTGGATTTTAAATTTTAATGCCGATTTTCTGGATCACCTGACCCTATCTTTCTATCATGTCAGTTTCGGAACATTGAACATTGGCCTTAGAGTGATTTTAAAGGCTCAATCAGCCCATAAAACCAACAAACAAGGCCAGGAGGCTTTTTTTAGGAATGGACAATCCTTACACACATTTCATACATGACTTCATAAGTTTCTTGGAACCCAGAATCCACTCCCGCATAAATACAGTTACATGAAATCTGCATTCTGTCTCCTTATGTATGATAATTTATACGGCGATTGCATAATCTCATATTTAAGCATGAGCCAACTCCAAACTTCTTACTTTACTACTAGATACTACAAAAAAAAGATGCAAATCTCAAGGATCGAGACTGCTAACTAATGCTAAGTAATGACAGGCTGAATCATCCTGATTGCCATGGACAAATTATAACTCTAAACTCTAGTTTTAAAATCTTCTTAAAAAATCAGTTCTTATTGTTGTTTTATTATAATCTGCTTCTGTGCCTAGTATTTCTGATATGCTTAGCAATTGCAGTGTATTTCTGTAACTTAAACGAAGAAATTATTCAATAATTTTAGTTTGATATCAATTAGAAAGCTACCACGTGTTCCCAACTTCCGAAGGGGTCGAAAAACAACCTCGGAATTTGGGATGACTAAAATATTTTAAATATTTTGCTGATTTAAAATGCTAACAATAAGTTCATTCTAGAGGCTGTTACAGGTGGACAATTGTATCATCCCTGTTGCTATTTAATATCCTTGTTTGAGGAGAGGTATTAGTGGAGTGTCAATGCTAATCCTCCGGTTGACACCCCGAAATTTCAAACTCCGAACCTCCTCCTTCGTTAAGAAGATTAACATTTTCCTCGTCATCAATGTCAACCTGAGCTTCTTCCTCTGACATTTCCAAATACGGAATATAGCATAAAAACATATAATATCATGTCTAGAATAAATATTATACAGCTTAAAGCTTTAGAGATGAGTGTGGCTTTGCCCCGTATCTATTCCAAACGGTACGAGACTAACAATGGACACTATTTAAGTGACAAACGAGTTAAGGGTTGTAATATATGCAAATAGACTAATTCGACCATGCTGATTACGAAAATCATAATTTTAGCTCTGCGAATTTACTCCTTGGGGGTCAAAAGTAGGTGGGAAGGTCAAAAAACTGGCGTGAGTTTGGACTTTCCTATAGTATTCTCCAGTTCTCTTTTCGTGAAAATGCTAATACCAGCGCAATGTTATTTTCCCGATCCTTCCAATGTTAGCGCCCTATCTTCCGATCGGTTTCGCGAGAAAAAGGAAGGAAAAGTGGAAAACTCGACTTTCTCCTCCTTCCCCCCTTCTCACCCCTGCTAACTTTTAGCTGAAACTGCGCGGTCTCTGACCTTCCCACCTACTTTTGACCCCCAAGGAGTAAATTCGCAGAGCTAAAATTATGATTTTCGTAATCAGCATGGTCGAATTAGTCTATTTTCATATATTACAACCCTTAACTCGTTTGTCACTTAAATAGTGTCCATTGTAAGTTCTGAACCGTTGACTGATAATGGAGATCTGTTGGAACTTGGAAGAGGAGATAATAATAATATTATTGTGTAAATGGCTTGTGCTTTGGCTTGTGTTGTCTGTTCAACAGACTAATCCTTAGAACAACCTGCAGCCAGGAATGAAAATATATTTAAATCCCTTCAACTCCAGCCCCGACACGTATCCACAACCCAACGAAACAAGCCGTTGGAACAGGACTTCATTTTTCTCGATGAAGTGTTTATTTCCGTAGTTGAGATCCCTGACCTCAAGACATGATCCTGATTATTCAGAATCAGGGATGAATCATATATAGGGTGTTTCAAAATTATGTGGATGTAGGACAATGTAATGTTAACGGGGCTCAATGCCAGAAGCGCACATACTCAAGAAACACCTTGTATAATTGTATACCTGGTTTCGGCACACTCCCTTAGGAAATGGATTCTTAAGGCTGATTATTGAGTAATTAGTATAACTGGAATATTATAAAAACTAACTCAGAGATCCGTATTGTAGCTCCCTGTGGCCACCCCTAAATAAATCCCCACCCAAGTATTTTTAACGCTCAAAACGAAGAGCTCTATTATGAAATTGGATTGAGTATCGTTAAAAGTTATTCCGCAAAAATGTCAAAACTGTGAGCACCTCTAGTCTTTTCGTTTCTATCAATGAGTAAATAGCCCTCCGGAATAGAAGCCCACCCCGAAATTGATCCCCACGACTTGGGGAGGGTTTAATATAACAATACAATCCCAGGGGACGCATTCAGGATCAACGCAACGGCATGAATCGAGAGCCTATTTTGTACCATGTTAGCGAATAATAATCACATGTGAACGGAATGGAGTAGAATCCCCTTTAAATCTTGATTGCTCTATCGTAAGCTGACAGATCGTGAGAATAATTGCGGATTCTGGCTCAATTCCATCCCTCGGGTCAAATATATCTATCGTGTCATCATGCCATTCGAAACGAGCCCATTTAGTTATACAAGATAGGAACATTAGGAAAACATTACTAAATTACAAAACCACAATTACTCAATCATCGGGAACAAGAGACAAGAGAGGAGGGGAACATGTAAGAGAATCGAAACGAGATCTCAACCCGATAACCTTCTCAAATGTCAATTTCATTCAAGTTTTTCGTCCTGGCTTACAATTAATACCTTCTACTATCTCTTTTTAACTACGGTTAAAAAACCAATTAAAAACTTTGCCTTTCGCTTTTGCGACAGCGCAAAAATTATAATTTGCAGACAGCATGAGCTCCAGTCTGTCTTGATTTCGAACAATTGTCAGAATTGATGTCTTTGAGAGACGCAGAATGACAAATCAACACCGGAACTGTGTCGAGAGATTAGGATACAAAGTGATCTGTCTCAAGGTCTCTAATCCAGTGTAAATATTCTGTCTGTAATTCAAGCAACATGAGTTCAATCAAGCGTAGCTTTTATCTTTTATATCAATAGTGAAGTTTGTCGATATGGATTATTAAATCCTCGAATAAACCACGAATCGCAGGATTGTTAACTTAAAATGTCTGCTCTTTGGTTAGCTATAAATTTGCAAATTATAGCTTCTGCAAAAAAGTACGTCCTTTTTGGATTAAACATTAAATTGTTATCAGAAACAGAGCTAGAAACTAGAATCCTTATTTAGAAGTTTGTTAGAACCATTGGATTCAAAGCTCAAACCATATAAATCGATTATTGCTACTTGCGAATAAAAAACAAGAAAGATTCAATCAGTACAGAATCATTATAGTTATTACTGAGGTTAACAGAAACCAATAATTTGAAGGATAGAAACCTTGGTTTTCGTTACTTTGCACACCATAACAGAAAAGGGAGTATATGGTTGATTGATAAAAATTCACAGATCGACATCCGTTTAAACTTAATTGCTAACCAATTCAATTTAAAATAATTAAATTTTCCTCGAATTTTCTATACAATCTCCTCCGGCAGGATTTTAAATTGAGGACACGGGATTATAAAGCCTTTGCACAACTGTGATTGCGAAAAAAAATTACAGATAATAATGTAGCCAACTTGCTTAAAATTAAAATCAGATCCAAATCAATTTGGTTTTAGGATTTTCTTTTAAATCACAGGATTGCAAATTTAAATCCGGAAAGTATTCACTATTTAATTTCATTTTTAAACTCCAAGTATATAGGGAATAGATAAGACAGTTTGCTCCATATATGAAACGGACAAATGGGAACAAGACTCCTTTCCGATCGTGGTATTAGATAAACCTCTCGATTAAGATGGGAAGATTAATTGTGTAATAATTAAAGTTCTAAATGAGTAACGTCTAGTATTTTAAGATAGGCTCCTCTAACATACATAGAATAATTGTAATTAATAAATTAAAAGAATACAACAGTATAATCTGCCCTTCTAAACCTTTTGCTGTAAAATAAAACATAAAACTTGAAACGAAGAATCAAACACTAAATTAAAAGATGCTTATAACTCCTGTTCATACAATTCATTTCATATCCTGGGATTGGCAATTAAAATCGTAAACTGGAAAGATTGAACCAGTTTATAACCTGCTTAACTTCATGACTTTATCTCTATATTTAGGGAATTAATTACTAGTTAACTCAGCACGACGTCTGTACGTATACGGTAGTGAAAAATACTTGAATTCTTAAATATATTTATGGATTTTCTTAAGCTGAAGTACTTTTACCCAAACAACCCCATTTTTAATTTTAAAGTGCGTTTAGAATTTAAACATACATTTTTTAATTAAAAAAATTAGACAGATAAATCTTAAATTTTAATCGAAAAACGAAACATCACCTTCTAATACTTATTTCTAATCAATATTTTAGCTTTCAAAATTGCTGGAAAATTAATAGCATAAATAGGACGAAGTTCATATTTTTATTTGTTCAAAAGGACGTGGAATTGAAAGACAAATTGACCATTTCCGGGTTACCCTTTTCGGATAGAAAATTAAAATAGAATAGGAAAGGTTGTTTAAAATGAATTTCATGGAATTGATGAATAACGAGGAAGACTTAGATTGAGGAAATTGAAATTCAAAATATCCTGTCGTTTGATAAACAAAAAGCTAATTATTTCATTCATTTTCGTCAATGATCTTTGAACTTTGAACAATTCTTTTATTACTCCTTTATATTATTGGCTCTTAATCAAAAGGGATGAAAAAGTACAGAGAGGATGTTTACATTTCCCAATTGAAAATATTCAAATTACATTCCAAGACAATAAATCTGACTTCATTACTCTTTCCATTTATCACTTTATTGACGTTTTATTGGCTTCATATCAATTTTATGAAATTATATATTCCCCTAATATATTGTGGAAAACTAAATAAATTTATTATGTACTTCTAACAGATATTTGAAATAGAATGCTAACTGACCCCTATGAGTTTAAAAAACGCTTTTGGTACTAATCAATAATATTGGATTAGCAAAAGCAGAGCTCATTACGTACCATCATCAATGTAAAGTTACGGTTTCCATCTTATGCAGAAAAAAACAAACAACTCTTCAAATGGGTTATAAATGAGCTTGATTTAATAAACGGTGTGAGGTACACTGCAACTTGATAAGATTTGTAAGCAGACTCAGACTGTTTAACCTTAAAAAACACACTAAAACCTCAAATTCGTAGACTAATTAATTTTCTTTTAAATATAAAAAAGTGAAATAAATTAGAAGAAGCTACAAATTGCTAATTACTGATGATCAGTAAAAGAACTAGTAGACCAAGGAATATCGAATGTAATAGTTAATTGTCTTGTGCATAATTTATTTATACACTCGTCCCATGCGATATTTTGCATATATTATGTTGACGGCAGATGCTCAGCCATTAATATTATTTACATCATAACAAATTGTATTCTACAATTAAGTATAATTGGTATTGCAACTCTGTTCTAATAATTGACTGAGAGAGAAATCGGAAGGAGGAGGATTGTTTGTTATTATTGAATGTTGTTTCCACTATACTGACTCAAGGCATGCAAATAATGCAATCGATCTCACAGTCTGTCATTCCGAGGATTTTGCATCCTCTCTTTGAACTTTAAATACAGACATTAATATTAATACAGTTTCCTCTAAAAAATTAATCAAATTGTGAGGAACTCAATTCTTTACAACTTATTTAAGAATGCGGATTAAACATTTCTATTCAGTAGAGAAAGAGCTATATAAAGTGATTAATGAGTTTGTCTTTTATGCACACTTTGGTTTCATAATATTTTAATTGACATTTGAATAGATTAAAATGTACGGATATGCTTGAATATGAATGAAGCCATATTTTTGTAGGAATATTTACTGATTTTATTTATTAACTCAAAGTTATTGTAAGAACAAAATTTAATTTTAGCTAATATCATTGAAATTCTAGGTGTAATTTTTACAACGGAAAGCGAAACGAACGTCTAATTAAACCAATCAATCTTAAAAAACCAATGAAATTCTGACGAGAAAACATGTTTTTGTAAACAGTAAAATAATTCAAAATATAGGGACCACTTTCAGTAAATTTTCTGTCCCAGCATCAGTATCAGTAGCGTAAGTAATTATTACGGCATATTATATCTGTAGTTAGTTATAAGTTAATGATGCCGGTGCCGGTATATAGCTGACTTTTAGTTTATATCATTACATTTTACATTTAATGTCAATTTGAGTCCTATAATTTGTCCCGTTGCCAATTGTCATTGTCATTTGTTGAGACAAGTCGGTAAGGCATGACGAGGGAATTATGTTCTCAACTTTCAATCCATCTTCTGCCGTTTCCTTAATAACCTCTCTAACTTTGCAGATGGAAATGAGAGAAACAAAAGACATGTCACTTTCAATCGACAAAGGATAAGCAAGGAAGCTAAAGTTTATTACATTGTCATAAAATACCTCCTATGCATCCTTGCCCTATGCTTGTAATATTATTATTATATTCTTGCTATATTATGATGTAACATCCGTACTTTTGTTATTTATTACGATCTTATGCTGTTATATCTGTGTTATATACTACAAAGGGTCGTAAATACCCTTTAAGTATTCATTCAACTATTAGTACAATTTTATACGGCAGCTCCTAGGCCAAACTTAAAGACAGAGGCAGATGGGATATGACGATGACCAGCTATAAGGATAGGATTGTCATCTGCTTGGACAAACCTATTTGCAAACTGCATAGTGGACAAGGGAATAGAGTGGATTCTCATTATTTGGAAGCACTGTAATAATTTTGTAAAACGCCGGAATAGTTCCCCACCCTGGAATAGAGTAGCATCTCTTTATACGGAGAAAATTAAATAAAACCCCGGAATAGTTCCCCACCCTTTGAAGAATTGTTCCATGGTTGAATGTAAACAGCGACGTTTTTAGATTAAAAAAATGCTCCCCATGGGGACTTATTTTGGTGGTGGATGGTGCATTTAGTAGTTGGTTAAGTTTTTGGACGAGGATTCCACCTTTAAAAATGTGTACTTGACTTATTTGCTATTGGAAAGAATGGGTTCTCCTGTATTCTATGAATCATGCCAATTCCAATACAAAAAATAATTGCCTTGCTCAGAAACTGCATTTGATTCAGATATTGACTTTCTGCCAGTCGAGTCTGCTGTACGGCAACAGCTGCCAAATGCACAGTAAAATATTCAGAGAAAAGGCCTTACATATATCTAATAGCAAATAGCAAAACAACTCTGAAATAATATGTAAAAAGTGGTTCTTCATGCAGACTTCTTTGTTTTGTATTCAGAAAGAAGTCTGTAGAAGATTATACCATCACCGAATGAAGAGTAAGAGTAAATTAAAAATTAAAACAACATGGGATATTGAATAATCAATTTTTTATGATTAAAATCTTCTGATAGAAGGTTTCGCATGTAGAATTATATGCATGGCTGTTGGACACGGAATTCAGATAATATTATAAGCTTTAAAAAGGAATAGGTTCTGCAAGTCAACTGGGATTTGAATTGAGATTTGAGAGTTGATCTAATCGTACGGAGAAGACAAATTGTATTAGAGTTAAACAACTGATAAAATATTCAATTTTAAGTTCCACGTTTAAAAATGCAAAGCTTTTTAAACAAATATAGAGCAATAGTTTTGAGTTTTGATAACAACATGTAAATATCAATAGAGGTAAGGTAACACCATTTATTCGAGCTATAAACCCGGATGATAAATTGCTCAAAATGAGGCTCAGTATTCTAGATTTGACAACTATCAACAGGATGGCAGTTAAAAATCTCGAAATTTGTCATCAAAACAAATGTATTTATGACACTTCATATGTCGAATCAAAAGCAAAATACTATTTACTATAAACCTATAAACGGATGAAGAAGTTTGCGGAGAAGATTCAACACAAAAAATAACAATTGATTTTTGGGAAGTGAAATGATGAGTGATTGACCACAATAATAAACATCCTATAAATCAGGTTACTTTTTCATCCATATTGTTTGTGGCTTTTTAGCAACTATTGTCAATACTGATCTGATTCAATTAATTTAAAACTTAAACTTCACTCATGACAACCCATTTAGAATCTACTCTAGTTTCTAAAATCTAACGCTCAAGATAGCCTACTTGCTTAAAAACGTGTGTAGAATATAAAAATAAAACCACAAGTTGACGAGAAAAAGGCCATAAAAGCTCCAAATCGAGGGCCAAGACATTCTAACTGCATAATCAAGTTTACATAAAATAAATGAATAGATCTTACGAATTCAAATCCAAATAAATGCCCACTTCAAACTGAGGAATAATCATTAATCGCTAACCTACACAGAAATTGCAAAGAATGTTGGCAATTTTATAGGGATGGATGGCCACAGAACTCGGTGACCGTGTACACGGTCGAGTATTTTAAAAAATCTAACCGTTTAACCAAGGACTTTTTGAGAAACTTAAAATTAATCATTCACCTAACCTACACAAAAACTAAAATCAATTTTATATGAATGCTTTCAGTACACGCTGGAATCCGTGTACACGGTCGAGTATTTAAAAAAAGCTAAAAGTTTAACCGGGGAAATTTTTATGTGCTCGGCTTCTTTATGTCTTGTAACAAATTCATCTACCTGCCATCATATATTAATTGTAACATTCAAACACTCTAATGTTAAATTACTTTTACTAATAAGTACAGTCCCGTATTTTTTAAACAGAAGTACAAGTGCAGTTAGTCGTGACAACCCTATATTTTAAAAATGATCAATACAAGGTATATATCAAAGACTAGTACTAAGGTTTCGACAGATTCTTTGTCTTGATCAAAGATTTAGAAGTTATCTTGTATAAAAAATCTACTCCTACGCACTTTGAGCCCAAATTGACAACCTGACTGACTTTGTAAGGTTGTCAAAAAATGAAATCGCCCACTTCAATTTAATTACACTGACTCACATTTCATTGTCAATGAACCGTATTTTATTTACTCTGCCCTCTCCTTGTCAATACATAATTCCTTCTCTCTGTGAATTAGATTAACGAAATGACATCATTTAGTTCCATGTCTTCATTTCAAGAAATCTTTTCCAAACCTCAATTTGACGAATCAATTGCAATTTGTAGTAAGAGCTGGTTTACTGGTTTATAAACCCACAAATGTAGGTGTTTTTTGTAGCCGAAACGTGATAAGAGGAAAGGATTCTATGTTTGATTTACAAAACGGTGGTTAAGAATGATGAGATGGAACATTGAGGAAGATCCCTGTCATTCACTTTAATTAACGTTTGGCTTGCACTAATTTGCAGATGAAGTTGGTCGAGTTGTATAAAAAAAGAGCTAGAAGATACAAAAACCCCCAACCCATTCATCATTGACGACCAAAACAAGAAATTAAGTTTAACCAACTTGTACACAGGAAACCAAGAATCATTGACAACTTACTTTGACAATCCCTCAGAATTTGTCAATTAATTTTAAGCTTTCTCCGCTCGTAAGATATCGTATTGCAGACTTAAGACTCTGCAGTTAATTGTATTTCTTATTAAATCAGTTATTTTCAACTGAAGGGACAAAATTTCAAAGGAAACCAGCAATTAGATAATAATGGAAAATGAGATATGGTTTTTATCTTTAAATTTGAAGTATAACAGTATTTAATCAGAAACGGTTGATAAATTTTAAGTAAATATTTAATCCCTACGTCTCTGATTTTGTTCGTTCTTTCCTTAAATTCCTAGAAACAATATCCGGTGCCGGTAACCCTCTCGTACAAAACAAACTGATCTTGTAGGTTTTTAAGTTTGAATGGGTAATCGATAAACAAAATCACAGTCTTCTTGCAATTTTTATAATTTTATCAGATTTATAACTTTAATTTTGAACTGTAGTTTTGATAGAAATCAAACAAATCGAGAAATTTAAAGAGTAGTCAGTGATTTTGAGGTATTCAAACTACAAAACTACATCGGTCATCCCTGAAGTTCAATTCCTTATAAAACGAATTAATCCTCACAGAAAGAAATGAAACATGACAAACCCGAACAATCGTAATTAAAAATAAACGAACCCTATCACCTTCAGTAAGAGCAAGAAAAACCTTTGTTATCCCGATACAAAAAACACTCTTCAAAAATCACAACAATAACGCCGTATTTTTTGGCACATGACATATCAATCCGTTTGATTTCCCAGGAAATCACGACAGTGGAGTCGTACTCTCGTATCCGTAAATACTCTCTCAAAACCAAACATCGTATCATATCACATATCCCTTTGTTATCGTATGTTTATCATACCATATTTTGTTATCGTGTCTGGAAACAGGGCTACGAAGTGTCAATAAATCGATTTTTAGAGCTATCAAAGTAATAAAAAATATCCAGGAAGGCTGGAGAAGCTACCTTGTTCTTCTATTTATATTTTGTTATATAAATTCCTCTGCAGGATTGAAGGATGGAAGATTCATAAACCCGTTCAAGCAAGATGAGCTATTTCTCATTCAAGGTTATCAAGAAAACTTGTTCTTCTGGCAGATATCGGAAAAGACTGAATTTTATTCCATTTTATTGGATATTTGATATTGATATTGATATCATCCTGAAAGCGTTGCTTCTGATTTCTTTTTCGATGTTTCGATGTCGAAGGATGTTGTTGTAGATTGGATTTATGAGGATTATTTATATTTCTACATGAAGAATAGGGTGGCTGGGCTGGAATTATTGCTGTAGCAACGTATCCCTTGACAACTGGAGATAAAGATGCAGTTCTTATTGAGGAGCATGTTAGATTCACTTTAATGAACCAAGAACCAACTTCCATCCATCCTGACTACTGGATTATTCCGGCTTTATTAGACATACACGGCCTGGCAACGATATTAAATCATCTCTGGTCCTGCTGGTCCGCAAATATATTTTTTAATTGATTGTTATGTACAAACACCATTAACATATATTACTGAAGATGTCCATTGTTACAATGAATGATTTTAAATCAAAACCTTTGATTTGACAATCTTCTTTAAAATCCGAGAAATAACAGCTTGAACTTGAAGTTAATGTACTTGTTTACAAACATCAAATCAACCTTTAATTGACCTCTGACTTTTAATTCGGAGTCAGGAAATCCAATCGGGTTATTTAAAGCCGATAAACCTGGATTAATTTAGTAACTGTCTTTTGAACTGCAAGTCTTGGCCCTTAACTGACCACAGTAACCACGTAAATTGGGTAGGCAGTAGGCTTGAGCTACAAACGACACCGAGTTTCCGGGGTTGACATTTAACGACAATGACAATAGTATGTCAATTATTTTCTGATTTTATGTACAAGTAGCTGCCTTTACATGTTATTTAAATAGTCAGTCAAAACAAACTATTAGTTGTATTGACTATTGACCGGATGCAAGCCGCAATTAATCTAAAAGTGAGTGGACTATAGAATCAATCGATTTTCGATATCCCAAATGACCGCACAATGTTTATATTTGATATTATTGTCTATATTTTATTAAAATCCCGTCGTCTTATTTATTCCTCTGTTATTGACTTATTTGTGTCTTTTAGTCTGATGTTGATTTTAACTCAAACTGCAGCTGAGTAGAGCAGATCAATGAACCATTTAACCATGTCTGTTTGTGGGTAGTTCATAAGCTGGGACTTTAAACCCGGACCACTTTAACTTCCATTGAGCAAGTTTAAATTTAAACTTCAAACTTCCGAATTTAATTCCGTATTAAATTCTTCGGCGTTTTAACGATTTCCAAATACTCTCCTATCGAACTTTAACTTAAAGTGGCAATTACAGTTTATTATTCTTGTGCCGTTGCAGAACTGTCAGAACTTGAGCCTGTCACCTGTAATTGCAATCAGCCACACTACTGTCTCCAGTTCAATTCCAGTGAAATAATAATAATTTTATTTCGTGTATTATTATTACGTGAGCCTCGTAGCCAGAGCAGAAAGAGAGTGAAGGATTTTTTATATCATCTCTTCCCTTTTCCTCGCCTCGATTCTCCTTAGATTCTATACCGACTTGCCTCTATTTACACTAAATTCAGGATATAGAATATAGAGATCCAAATGCAGTTTAAGCGAGTGATATAACAGATAGAGTGTAGCTTATAGACACATGTTCCCAACCCAAAGCTCTTATCAATGTGCTATGCCATATGCCCTATGCAACCAGCCAGCATGTAGCGTTTATATAGATTTATATGCATTGAGCGTGTAGGCGAGCCAAGAGAAGAGAGTGTCAAAGAAATTCAATCCCGAGGAAGAATCTATACAAAAGAGGGGAAAGGGAATGAGATCTTTTAAGAAGGGGGACATATCGAAAATCGAAAGTCCAATAGAATCATTCTCGACATTGAAGAGAGATGGATTGGCCGGAAACTGGTCGACATGAGGTTTTCGTCGACATAAGAAGGTATGATTGAAGTATGGCAAAGTCCGTTTTAAAACGGCCTGTAACATTTGGAGCTATGAATTGAACAGAAGGAAGGGACATGCCGAAAATCGAAAGTGAGATTCCTCGTCGACATTAAAAAGTGACGAAAAGGCCCGAAACTGGTCGACATGCAATAATGGGTTGCCCAGTTTTTCTTCGATTTGTTTGAATGTGATTGACGTATGGATTTTAAGAAAATCTGGGAAAATATGTCAGATAGCCTAGTCCGCTTTAAAATAGACTGATTTTTTTTAATTTAGAAAGTCACGTATGAATCTATGAATTTTACACGTGCCTATAGAAAATTGAAAGCGCAACATAAACTTCATCGACATTGAAATTAGATGGAGGGGTAAACCGGAAACTGGTCGACATGAAAGAATGACTTGTATACTCTTTTTCATCGAAATGCGAAAATATAGCTGAAGGCTGGATTTAATAAAATCTGGAAAATATGTTATTTAGCCTAGTCCGTTTTAAACTGACATTTAAACATGGCTGTATCCTTTAACATCTTCGTCGACATTTAAAAGAGGTGGATTAGGTGGATAAGCCCAGTTCTTTTGACGACATGTGTAAATACCATTAAAACCCGGATTTCAAATCATGCGGAAAACATGCCACATAGACGTTTTAAAATGGACTGATTTTGATATGGCCTGTAACATGTTGAATGTATGGACTGAACACATGGAGTTGTAGTTAGTTGCAGGATTTGCATTTGCATTTGTAGCAGAGGAGACAGATCGAAGGCAGAGGTGCTCTTTTTTACTCCTACAAACTGAATTTAAGTGTTGGGAATAGTTGAGATAGTCTTTCCTATTAACTGCACCCACGACATCTTAAAACTCCCGTTTTGAACCGACAGAGCTCTGCCTTTGTTCCACAAGCTTCCGATTTATATGAAAAGTTTCAGGGACTCAGCTCCAATTTTAATCCGGAAAAAATAGTGCCCGTACTTTCACTCGATTTACTGAAATAAGTCCTGTATGAAAGCAGTAAAGTTCAAGTATCCAATGTAGCAATTATTTAAAGCCCGAAGTAATTTCAGTAGTTTTAAAAAATGACAGCAGTAGTAAAAGAGTAATTCGCTGTGATCAAAATTTTGATCAAATACAAGAATGACATGACATATAAATTAGATTTGGAAATGAATTTTCGTAGAATAACGCGTTTTCCGAAGTAATTACATCCTATTCATTTGAAGATTTTGACGAATAGGATAGCTCCATGTTCCATGGGAGTAATTTCGAGAAATAGACTGTATTAATTCTAAAGATATTCTGTAAATGCATTATTGCCTTCTTGAAATTAAATAAATCCTCCACACCTCGAACTACATAAGCATGAAATGGTTTAACCCAATCGAGCATTAAAATCAATTTTTAGTTACATTACTTTTCATCCACCGAAACTACACTGATCAAATCCCAACTCCTCAAACAAGCATGGAATTTAGATTTATTTTAATTAAAATAGTATTGATTAAATATTTACAATGTCACAATCACATTATATTCAGTACACGCTGGTATGAAGGTTATTCAAAAAATGTTTAAATCTAATTTGAGGAACTGCAGTCTGATTTTCATAGCCATTTGTAACAATTTACATACATTAAAGCCCATTAATGCTTTTCTATTATTTAACTACAAATTATTATACTATTGAAGGTGTCTTTAATTTCATGATTAAATCTGAATCAGGATATTTAAGGTCTTGTCTTGTGTTCATCAACTCAACTAGTTTGGTTAGAAACCATTATCCAGTAAATAGAGAGTGAGAAATCTAATGTCCTAAGCCTTGGGAGATCGAAAAACCCATTCCATTAAAATGCTACTAGAATCCAACAAGGAGAAACCGTAACTTTAGGCCGGGGAATGAGAGACATCTCCGCTGTGCTTGCCTAAAGGAAGCTGTTTGGTGAGGGAAAGGAGCTCCAGATGTCCTCATCTCCCTTTCAGTCAAATACTAACTTGTTCTTCAATTCCAGCCAACTTTCAGAGTAAATTGAGAGAGTCCTAAAAAACGTCTCAATTTGGACAGTCTCAGAGTAGAGTCTAAGAAAACAAACCAATGCAATAGGGCATGTTACTTAACTAAAAAACACACGATTGACCGTTGATTTTGATGGACTAGAGTTATAATAGTAAATTACTATTTATCAGAGCATTAGAGAGCTTACCATTACCAACCATTCAAAATTGTCTGTCCATAATAAATTTTTAAGATCAACATAATGTAAATTGGACTTTTAATAATATGAATTACAGTAGAAACACTTGAGATGTATTTTGGTCTTGCTCAAGGGTGAGGAATGTTAAACTCAATGAAATTTAAGAGGACCTTAATAAAAATGCCAGCTTTGATTCTCGCAACTACATTCTTTCCCAAAAAGAAAATTATAAGAACTTTCACCCAACGAAAATGTGTTTAATAGTTTAGTAATAAAATTAAATCACTTCTGCTTTATTTAAAATTTTAGACTTTAAATCCATCTGATAAACGTCAAACCCAATGAATTTAAAACCGTCATATCGTTACGAAAATTGGCACTACGATTGTCGATTGTATTATATTCTTCCATGAAATATGAAATCTGATCTGATTTTGACGAATCACCTCCTTGCAAATGACACCAAGAATTTCTTAAAAAAACGCCTAGACGTAGATATCTTCCACTTTGCGAAAATGACTTTGCAACCACACCAGAAACGAAACCCGATGTTCCCTATTCCATCCCAGCTATATCTGAACCAAACTGCAGAATCTGGATGGTTTTAGTTAGTCGTCTAGCGGTTGTGGTGGCGGATAGCTGTGCCCAAGTTGAATGTCAAGTCGAAAGTTAAGTCATTCTTTAGTTGGATGAGCGGAGGGAGTTGTGAGGAAATTAGCATAATTTGAGGATGAACAGGAACTGAAATCCACAGCACATTCCACCCATCTTCATATCATTCACAACTTATACCCGACACATTAGCCTACTTACGTAAAACACAGTCAATTCGGAAATTTAACAACTGTCCCGCATAGCCCTTCCATCACTATAGGGAGACAATTTGGTTTAAAATCACATCTCCTCCATAAAGAACAGTCTGTCTTCCAAGGAAAGTTAGTTAGAGCTTCTAGACTACCACCGTACTTACTAAAACTAGTTTCTATCCTTTCAATGTTAAACTCTCCTATCCTTCAATGTAGTTTGTGCCCAGTGAAAGTTATTTCAGAAAATAGGGTATATTCCTGATAGGAAGCAACAGAAGGACGGAACAGCGGCTCTGGTTCGCTAATGCCAAAGAGATCTGGTGGATTAGGTGGATCTCTAAATGTAAGTCAGTGAGGAAGTGTGCTAAGCCAGATTCGGGATTCCACGGATCTGTGGACTCCTTAAGAGGAGGCTTTTATTCTACCGTCTTTGACTTACTCTCTTGGATAGATCATGTTCTTATATGAAGAGTTATGCTTCCCAAACACTGCTCCTACCACCCAAAATAATAATCAGATGAAAAAGAGCCATCTCACATATTCTTTTAATATGTTGAGGATCGTCTTTAAGAAGCAGAGAAAGAAGGGGAAGTATGTGATTTGATTTGGAAATGCGGGGAAGAAGACACGGGAGAAAGTCTCACTTCCCGCTTCGATAATGCTATAGTCCGTTATCGGGATCGGGTTTTTTCTGGCCTGGGTTACAAGCCCATAAGATTATGCTCCTTGTATAGTATAGACTCCTATTATATATTAGATCTAAAGTTACACTGGAGAAGAACATGGAACACGAGGTTCTGGAACTTGGAACGAGCTGGGATTCTGGAAACTCTGGAAGTTGTGCCTCCGGAATCTCCCTCTTCACATCTGATTTATGGAAAGGAAGTGGACCTGAGGAGGAGTTGTTGGCGGATCGAGGTATACGGTTCAGGATCTGTAATCGATCGGGATTTTAATCCGTCGAGGAACACCCCCACCACACAAGTTGGTGACCCCGACTGAAAGAATGCCCCGGATGATTGGGGTGAAAGTGGGGCAAAGTGAACTCCTGAATAGAATAATTGAAAACCTATGCAATCTCCAAGATAAAAAACGAATTCGCGATATAACTTAGTTTGCGATCCGTGGAATAAATACATTTGGGCTTTTTATCACGGGCCGATGTGTTTGGTGCCCCTCGTTAGAGAGGAATGTGGGTTTTGCCAGGGATTTTTAAGAGTGAACATACAGACGGATGGAGGGTATTTGGAGCATTGATAGGGAGTTTTGGATGATGGTAGAGATGAAATGCCGGATATATTATTGAATTGGACGGATCCTGAATACAAATGAGGAGGCTTTGCATTGGAATTCCTGTTTTGTCAGTTTGGGATCAGAAGTAAGTTGAAAAGGTTGAATGCCAGATTTGAGCTATTTCCCCATTTCCGGAAATCAAGAGCTCCGTTCTGAGTTCCCATGTGTCCTGTTCCAATGATCGGGATCATCCTTTCATGAGTCCCACTTATTAAATTTCATTGTCTAGGCCAGAACCACACATGAGCTGACTTCAACCAGAATGCTGTAGTATGGATTCACTATAATGCGATGAAAAGATGTCCGATGCATTTAATAAAACCTAAAATAATTAAATCACACCCTGTTGACTTTTTTTCATGCCTTTTTCAAAGCCAAAGCCATTCAATATTCAAAATCGAAATCTAATAGGCATCAAATAGAACATCGTTCTTGTCGTTCTACAATCTTTTCATGACTGCAAAACTATGAATTCTTAATGAAAAGTATACGATTTCTGACAGTAGTACACACGTAAGGGAAGAGAGAACAAGAGCACGTGCCAGTTCCAAGTTTCCAATTAATATAGATTGCGTCATTTATACATTCCGTGACAGATAAGTATATCCAATTTAGAGAATAGGATAATCTCTTGTCGAGAAATAATTCAACTGTAGTAAGTAACAACGAACTTCAATACCACAACTTTCAAATTTCAGAGCCTTCTGTATTAAAATCGTAAAGGCACGTAATAACTGTCACATTTCCCGGACATGTTGCCGATACTTTAACGAATAAAAAAGCATTGTAATTAAAACATTGAATATAGGAAAACTTGACCGCCATAAACAGCTATTTATAAATCTTATGGGATGTCTGTCTCCTAAAGCTCCGAGTGAGAATATTTTGAGTTGACAACGCAACTATTGTGGTGTACAACTATTTAATCGATAAAAAATACAAAAAGTACCCGCCGTAATTTATTGTTGTATATTTGGATTTATAGACGCTAGTTCCAAGGCGGGAACTTTCAAATGACAATCTTCGTTTCAGTTCAATTCAAATAGAATGTTCGAAGACACCAATGTTTTAAATGCAGAATAGTTGAATCCGCCAAAAAACTTGGCTGAAATTAACCTGATATTTACGAACGATTCTTGACAATTACAAAGGCATATAAAATTTAAAATCTAGCGCCATTTCACCTGCATCCCTAACCGACTCTCACGTCTGTAAACATAGAGATGGAAGTATAACTGTTCACGTACATCCATTATAATATTATCTACAATACACGGTTCCTCTTTCATATGTACCGTGTACACGGAAAAATAACCGAAACCAGAGTTGGAACTGAAAGACCCTCCGTTCATTTGAGGTTGGTTACTACGTTGTATCGGGGAGAGCTTACTTATAGAAAGGAGGTGGAAAGTGTACATAAATAAACCTCCTTCAATCCCGTCCAAATAATAGATTACTTACATGTGTAAAGTGAAAGTGTAACCCTTTATTTCGTCCATAATAAATGTGTAGCCATTGGTTTCGTTTCCAGTTTCCGAATCTCATCTCCAGAGACCTGCCTATGCAAGAGAGATGTAGGGAGAAACATGAAGTATTGGTATATGTTTATAGATGTATTCTTCCGTGTTGCATGTCTACATGCGTGAACTGCCCGAGGTGAATAGTGATATTGATAATATTATTATTATTATTTTCTGTATAGGTGATGGGAAAGGTGTGCAAGCGGTTTCACGTTTGGGAAAGAGGATGTCTACACGGGGTGAAAGTTATTGGTAAAATTATACTGGATGAGGCAACTTTCTCCACGTGTATTTGTACTTTCTCCAGGGTTGAAACTGGACGCAACATAATGGATACCCTGTTACTATGGTTACTAGACCAGTTTGGATTGTTATCTTACAAGGGTTCCGCAAAAGGAGTTGCAACGTTGAAATATGTAAACAACGTGAAATTATATTGGATGAGGCAACTTTCTCTTTTTTTATTTGTACAGTCTCTGATTGAACAGGAAGGAACATATTGTATATTTTGTTACTATGTTTACTGGACTAGTTCGGAATAGGGAAAGTTGTCTTACAAGGGTCGCGCACAAGGTGTTGTGACGGTAAAACATTTAAACAACATCGATGTCGTGCATATCTTAGCCAAATCAATTAGCTTCTTCGGCTGAATATTGCTTGTACAAAGTAATTCCAATTTCCAATGTGTAAATCGCAAGTACAAATTTGTTTGTCCAATTAGCACGTTTTTTTTATTTATTTTAATTTAACTAATGTATAATCCTCTTAGATTTACCCAAGACCCTGTACATTTCTGATTCTTCATGCTTCCAACTCCAGCTCAAATATATAAGGATGATATGGTAAGTGTGCGAGTGTGTGATTTACAGACAGAGCGTGCATCCATGCATTCGAATAGATCATATCTCCGATCCGAATTTCGGTGGATTCCCGGACGGAACTGGGGATTTTTTTCTTATAAAAATTCCTGCTCCTGACATTGACAGGAGAGTGCTTTATATACGTGAACCCATATAAATATATGGGAATCCAGAAAGGTGCTTTATGTGAGATTGGAATCCAGCCAGGAGTTTGGAGTTGGATCATCTCACAAAATACCGGCATATAAGCAAAGCAGAGAAGTAAATGAAATGTCCAGTCCGTTTTATATTCCCCCCTCGAGATCGACAAGTTGGATTTATTGGATCCAACTCAACATGTACCTTCAATTAACTGATTGAATTTTCTTGAATGGTTTGGAAATTGCAGAGGATTTATTTTGAATTAGGATATTTGTCGCCAGGCATAAAAATGTCTCGGACTGTAGAGGCAAATATTGTTTGTGGCAACAAATCTGTTTATTTAAATAAATTTCACTGTTTACAGATATGAACTAAAGTATGGCAATTTTTTTCCTTCCTTTCCCCTGTCCTTTTCTTGACTTGTCGAAGAATTTTGCATGCAAAGTGAAAAATTTGCAAAATATGAAAAGTTATGTCTTTTAATTGCTAAATTGTAATCAATACTAGAATTGTTTTTTATTTGTAACCATGAAGTATGACGGATCCGGCTTCCAGCAGACTCTCAATTTTATATTGAAGCCTTCTCGTCTGGCATTCCAGTTCAGTTTTAAATGAATTCCCTTCTGCCTTCCAAAATTCAAGCAAATGGATCCCTTAAAGTTAGAGGGTCGGGGAGGAAGTATTATGTAATCCCTATGGTGGCCTATATTAAATCACATCAAACGGGAATTGCATTCCGACTCTGTCCAGCCTAAACTGTAAAGCATCATTCGTTCCTTAACCTAAATCTCTAAATAATGCAGGGCCACCAACCGTTTTAAATATTTTACAAACTCCGGAATATTCTGCCGGTTATATCTGCTCTGCCTTTCTAACTTAATACATCGGCTTGCCCTCTATCCTAAGCTTTACAATTAGAAGCAGTATAGTTGCATGGCCGATGCATGCGGTAGGAACGAGATTCTGCATTGCAACAAAGAACTGGAAATTAACATGGTGGAAAACCTAAAGTAACAAAGATGTGTCGAGTGCACGGTTTTTTATGTTTTTAAGTAAATAATTGTATTACATAGTTTAACCAGTTTGTCTAAAATTATTATTTTTTAATCACGATTTTGCTGTGAAATAATTTTTAATTTTTCAATTCCTTGGCCTTGTACCGAGACTCACCTACACCTACAAAACTTCAACTCGGGGCATCTCTAAAACTTGAAGCCGAATAAGAAGCCTCTCTCATGGTTAAGACAAATGGCCTTAACCCAAGCTGTATTAACCCTCTAACCCCATTGAATTTAATAGTTTATCAAGAGATTGAGAATTTAGGCGAGGTTCATCAGGGCAGAAGAATTAATTATTGATAGCCCTGCAGCCTGCATTAAACCAACAGAATGCAAAATACAATGAAAACAGTGAGGGAGCAGTAAGGCCCAGAGGAAGGACCTTCTTTAACCCAGACTGACTGACACAGTTACATTTTCAATATCACCCAACCAGAGGCAGAAGAGTCGTTTAGACAACTGAATTTAATCCGAATACAAATATTCCTCGGGGAATTTTTAAAGTGTAGCCAAACCACAGTTAGAGACCTTCCTATCTCTCCCATCGGTCCAGACGAGGACTTGAACTGCTCTTCACATTATTTAGCGAAAGGACAACCACAGGGACCTCGTAAAAATGAGAGTGGACACGTTTTTAGTGAAATAATAAAATTATAGACGCTAAATAACTTGGACACGCAAAACAAGTTAAAAACAAGTCTGAATCAACCGCTGATTCCTCCAATTCAGCTATTCTACAGGGTGTCCCAGAATTAATCCTAAAATAGTCTTTTCAACAAACATGAATAGCTAATGAGATATTGAAGGATATACAGACTATCGTATCACCCTGTATATGCAGATGCAATGCAATGAAGACAAACCGGCATCGGCATGTCAGGAAACTTTTGTAAACGTATTGAAATTGAAATGTGTCTAAAATGAAGAAAGCAGGGGGAATTTTTAACCACTTTGTCACCAAAAAAACGCGGTTCCCCAACCAATCTCTGGAACACATATAATTCCAAGTTTCCTTGGCAACCTAAAAATGTCCTTATACTTGTGAAGTAAGTGAGATGACCCTGTAGTAAGTGTGTAAGCGGGGAGGGGTTGGTTTTTAAGTCTGATTAAGAAATGAAGAAGATAAAGAGAAGCTAAGAGCCTGGCCACAATGTCAGTCCTTGTAAATAATTGATGGGATTCTTCAGTTGATTATGTGCATGACATTTCCTTCGTTTCGTTAACTACCTCATCCCGAAACGGCGGTCCTATATCTCTCCGTCCCGAATCCCGTAAACTGCCACCACCACCGGTTTCTCCAAAGGAGGGGATCTCCGAATTCGGTTCAGAAAGGCATGAAATAAAATTACTCAATCCTCGTCCCTTAGACGACGGAAAACGTGTCAAGTCTCCGAGACTTCGGAACTGACTTCAGGGACATTCAACTAGCTTCGGCATTTTACAAGTTTGGAACATGGAACTTTGGTTCGTTTCTATAGCCTCTTCTTTCTTCCCAGACTTTCACTCCGATCATTCGAAATAGGAATATCGGAATACAAATTGAAGGCGTATGTGTTCTAGAGTCAACAGAGCCGCTCTCATCGGGACCAGTTCCGAACCTTCTTAATAATATCAGTTGGAGAAAGTAAGTTTGCTTTCCTTCTGTTGGTTCTTCCTGGGGAGCAGGGTTCCTAGGGTGCCGGGGTTTTTGCAGTTCACGATTATTTGCGAAACGGATCAGCAGCCGGATGCAAGTTTCCTTCGTAGTTATTAGAATTTGTTTTGAGTTTTCGAAACAAGATCGGGTTGACTTATTCCTTGAATCTGAAGCGAGACTTGGTGCAGGGGTCACCAAAAGTTGGGCAGAGGCCAACTGAATTTACCCGAGGTCACAACGATGCACGAGTTCCGTACTTGAATAGTCTAATTCCTTTTCTATTACATACGCATAGAAATCCAAATATGTGTCCTATTTCTGGACGATACCTTAATGACAATATGTACTAGGTTTTTCACATCTTAGCGAGTAACACATCCTTAATACACACACGAAATAACCCCGAAAATCCGATTTTTTCCGGGTTTTTGGGGTATATTTTAAAATTATTCATACGATTAGCAATTTGGGATTGAAAACACATCATTTATTGGTTTGTGATTACAAAAAAGGTTTACAGATAAACCCGAGGTTTGAACCCTTCCTGAGAGAGAGTATCTCGTTAGACTATCTCCTGCAAAACTGCTTATATGCGTCGGAATTTGCAGAGTCTCGAGTTTGGGATCGGAGCTCAGATTACTTGATAATGTTTACTCCCGTTTGAGAACCCATCTGTGGTCCCGTTCCAGCGGTGAATGTTAAATAACATTTCCCTCTCCTTAATGAGCTCTCCAAAGGGAGAGGACTTA
This sequence comes from Desoria tigrina, assembly GCA_906901685.1. Lineage (NCBI taxonomy): Eukaryota > Metazoa > Arthropoda > Collembola > Entomobryomorpha > Isotomidae > Desoria > Desoria tigrina. The sequence goes on from CAJQTU010000015.1 coordinate 3,357,839, forward strand.
AGATTCTGGGATTTTAGGCAAAACAAACTCTAATTCATTAAATCCACTGAATTTTTAACTCCCTTTCTCCCAACCGCCTCCGTCATCAAAAGCGAATAACTGAAATGGATAGACTGTCGAGACCCAAACCCTTCATCTCCAGCAATCCCTCAATTTCCATCGATAGGACGGAAACCACGAAAACCACGTCTTCAATCTATTAAAAGCCCTATTTCACAACCAGATATAATCACGTGTTTCAAAACTCCCCGTATAAAACCTCCAACCCACGACAAGTGCAAATAGGACCAAACCACTCAGGCACCAACCGACGGGATTTGAAGCGGAAGTCTCTCCATCCAGCAGCTTACTTAACTTTAAATAAACAGCCTTCACTAACAACCTTCTTCTTTGATGACTTCAACTTTAAGGGAACTAATTTTTTACCAAATAATACCATAATATAAGACTCATATCCCTCATATGAAATTCATAGACCTCACTTCCCCAAGATGATGACGGGAGAAGTTTTGCATATGCCCCACACACGCTCCTCTATGTTAAGTTATAATTTTATTTTATGTAATAATATAGGTATATCCAAGATATAATATTAGCGGAGGTGGTGGAGGGAGTGAAATTAGATGCCCCGCTAGGAAATATTTCATGAGGTGACATGGGACTAATCAAAAGAGAAAGTTGGGCTAAAGTTCTTCCGAAATTGGAAAGGGTAGTCGACTTTTGGACTTGATGTGTCACCTCTGAGCCCGCCCCTGACAGGCCCTAGTCACCAAGTCCAGTTGTCATGGATACAGCCTCCTCTATAACTATTACTACTCCGGGCTAAAGACTTGAACTTTGAATCATAGTGACATGACATGGCCATTGGCATGCGATCCCAATAGGCATATTCCACTTTAACGGAGCAGGAGATGAAGTATCAAAAAACTTTGGCAGTTCCGATGTTCCAATGTACGGAGGAGACCCGTAGTTATGGACTTTTTTACTTTTTTATTTTTTACTGACGAGTCTTATTTTTTGAACAGGAGTTTACTACAGTTTTTGCATCTAGAGAGAGAGAGGAATATGACGGGACAGCAAAATTCGAGGTTCGGGACGTCAGTCGACTGACAAACTTCGAATTTATAAATTATTGAAAAGAGTTTGATGGCGGGAATAAATTAAAATCGTGCCCTCAAAGGGCCTTACCTCCTTCGTCCGTGATGACTGCGACGGTTGTTGGGGGACCGAGCCCTTCGGGATTGAAGACTTGGAGAGAGACCAGGTACTGGGTGAAAGTCATCAGGTTTTGGATGATGTAGATCTGTAGGGAGAGGTATATCGGGTTGTTATTACGGTGACTGAGCAGTTATTTCGGGGGGTATTTTATTATGAATGAAAGGGCTTAATGTGGGGGGCATTTAAAAAAATTAAACGGGAGAATCAAAGTGGCGATTTAAGTTATGCCAAATCGGTTACAGGTTTTAATTGATTTTCAATTATCGATCTCCAATTCTGATTTGGGATTTTCATAAAACGAGTATTTTTCTGGAAAAAACGACCCTAATTCCTAGATTAATATCGTAAGCAAGTATTTTATTAAGTTATCGATAAGAAGAGTCCATTCTAGCTTTCGATATGCTTTCTCTTTAAGCTTATTCTATAGCGTGAGGAAGGGCAATATGATTTTTATTTTGTTGGGAGTTATGGAACAACAGATGGGTGCATTGGGAGCCTGTTCCCTTGCATCGTGATATGGTGAAGGGAAGGGATGTATAGGACTCAAGGATAATACATGATTTATGGATCCAATAAAGAAGCCCCCTGAACTGCAAAGATCTCCCGATTAAACAATTTGACATCGTCTCATACACCAGGCAGTTAGTTGCAACTTGCAACTTTCTCTCTGTATGCGACGCTCTTATTCTAGAATTGCAGTCACCTCCTGCTTTAATTCCCTGGAACAGGTTTCGGAATTTGTGAAACAATAGAATCGCGACACGAGGATCGGAATATTTGGAATGAAAATATCGGCTCGTGGTTCCACGCATATATTATCTTTGCGTAGTCAGTAGGAATAAGTGATAAAGGCGGAGAGAAAGTTCGAAGCTCGTTGCATTTTTTTTATCTTAATCCACATTTCTTGATTAGAGTGATTCCAGATGTTTTAAATACAAAATAGCACGAAAATTGTGGGACTAATAAATAAAAAATATGGCGTGGTCAATGAATTTTAGATATATTTTTGAGTGGGGTCAATTTCAGCGTGAATCTATCTTTTCAGCATGGAGTTTGACAGTAAATCTTGAGGTAATAATTTCTAGAGAATTACGATAGCATCCGTTGATGACTGACCTAACTATATTCAGATAAATCTCCCAAACTTCCATTTTAAACGCTATTAAAACTCTTCAAAAACGCTATTAAATCATACCTCAATTCCAGGATCTCGAAGATAAATCTCCTGGATGGAGTTGGGTCCTTTGTCGCGAGGCCTGAATGCCAAACGGTAGCCCAGGAACTCTCCATGAAGGGTGTGCCTTGGGGGTGGTCTCCAAGCCAATCGGATCGACGTCGAACTTGCATTCTGAGCTGCTGTTATTGTCGGTTTACCGTCTGGAACTACAGAAGACAACACAAAAATTAGTTTAGCTGATTGATTGATTATGATTGCAATTTAAACTTTCATGTTTCAAAGTCAGAGCATCCCGACGTCCCACAAATTGCAAGGATAGTGTCTCTAACATAAGTAACTAATTCTAGCTAGTCTTGGGATCATCATCGCAAGAACTATTGATACATAGATATTGAATATCTCTTGAACGTTTGAATACTCTCGATTAAGTTTTTTGGAAACCATTTATGATCTTCTACAGGGGCTAAGTTTGTTTGAGGACCTGTATGTCAAATGGCATCTAGAGTCAAAGGTCACATTTTTTTCAAATTAAAACCTTGTGCTACTTCGTCATTACTTGTATTATCAAGTAAAATTGAAAGATGTATTCTATTTGACCCTGGGTACCTTAAGGTTCTTGAATAAAACTTCGAACAATGACGTTAATTGTCATTTGACGTTTTTTTTCGTGTAGTTTCACTTTTTCGATGTGGGTTTGCAAAGGTTTATTCAAATTTTAAATTCTCGTAACGCGAGGTAATTTTTAAATAAAACGCCGAATCTCTCCTCATTAAAACAAATAAAATACCTTCCAATTATTCGTAGTGAGCACTATAAAAGTTCGGAAACCGAACCAGAATCTATTCAATTTCTTCCGTTCACAATTTTTTTGGGTGGGGCCGGGGCAACCCTGTCCATTTTCCAAAGAATGTAATAAATACAAATGTTCTGTAGGAGGTAGTTAAGTTGTATCCATTTTGATTAGCCTGCCTAACATTTATCATCTCGTTTTATTTTTTCCCCGAACTAAGGTTAGTTTTGCCTTTAAAACAGAATGCTCTTCTCCAGTCTGTATGCCTCCTCTCTTAATGATGATAAGCTCCGCTTCCTCTCTCCTGTCTGTCAGTATGGTGAGGATGGATGGGCAAAAAATTTCCGTATGTCTCGAGCCTTGGCCGAACAACGAACTGACGCTATGGATTTATTTCTCGGCCGGTATTTATTTTTCTCGTAAGAAAAAGCAGAAGATATAGATTACAATTGAGCTGTCTGTTGAGAGACGAGAAGGTCCTTGTAATTGCGGAGCTCATTGACTGTTAATTGCTTAGGGAAGTTCCAACCGGACTCAAGATGAAGATCGATGACGTGTCTTTTTTATATAAATCTCCTGACTGCAGTTTTTGATAGCTTATCATCTGATTTTTGTATGGTTGAGAGTCATATAAATAAATGTTGATGTGGATTGATGGAATTTCATGGAAGCGTCTACTTTGGAATCAGTGGCAAATTTGTTAAAAAGAAGTTAAAAATTTAATTTAATTTTTTTTAGATGCAGTGTGTACTTTAAAATGGTATATTATTCCAAAAAATTGTAGATATTTCTAGAAGTTCAGTTAAAGTTTATACAGAGTGAATTACAAAAGAAGGTATGGGTTTAAATACGGTTGGTCTCTGAATTTTTTCTCGCGTAAACAATTAAAAGTTCAGAAGGCAGTGATCCGTCATTCAATTCTAACGTTTTCATGACTTACGATCTGCTAACGAAGTTATCAATCTGCTCATTAAAATCCGGAGATTTCTCAGAATCCATTCCGTATGCTGAATAAAATAAGATGGATCGTGAGACGCCTCATGTTCATTTTGACCGTTTTGTGAAGGAGGACCGGAGAGAGGAGACTGGAACTAAATTAATCAACTGAGGAACTAATGAGCGCTTTGTATACATTCAGATAAATGATTTATTGATTCTATAAGATGTACTACAAAAACTATGTCTGTTTAAATAAAAGCTTTCAGCCATAGTAAATGAGTTTGACTTGGAGACTGAGCTACTTCAAAATATTATTGGGTTTCTCATGTATTTCAACCTAAAATACGATTTCTTATTTTTATTCAAAACAATAGACAACAAACGATGATCAAAACGCATTACAGCAACATGTTAAAATTAGTTTAAACAACGTCGATGGTCAAAATCGACATATTTCCACTAATAAATTAATAACATCAATTGTTCCTGCAAAATCGAATAACAACCATAGTGTACCTTATACATTTATAACTCCCAACCTGACATTTGCTTCTTCATAAATATCAAAACAAAACCGAACAAGCACCTCCAGACAGATTCCATTTCCAATTACAGCCCAAACTGTTGCAAAAACACGGGATCACCAGAGTCTCCTATCCAAACAAACTTATTTTTCCACTCTACATTACTGTCAGTCTTTGGAATTGACAGCTTACTTGTTCTTGCAGATAGGAAACCCATTCTTTCATGTTCCTACTCTAATACAGCTCTTCAAACTCCACAAACAAAAGTGAATCAATTTTTGGGAATAATATCCCGTCACAGGCTCCCTAAAAAGAAATGTGAGGAAGAGTAAGTTTGAAGCTTTCGGAATGAAACGAATGACAGTTTGGATGTAAAGGGAACATCTTTGATAGGGATCACGGAAAGCAGGTGAAACAACAACAAAGAACAAAAACAAAATTAGACAAAGGTTGTTAATAATGTAGAGATCCTTTGTCGGAGGTCGAAGTTCCAAGAATCCAACTTTTAACTGGAATTGCTCAATGATCCTGTCATTATTCCCAAACTAATATTCAGATCAAACTTTGGCAAAGAAATTAATTTAGAATTGGTTTTTGTTTTTGTGGAGTTGTCGAGGGAATGAGGAGCTCTCTTGTCTCTCAGTTCTTGCAAAAACATGATCCCTTGTGCCAGAGATAGGGAAAATAAACTAATTAATAATCCTCTTAATGAACCACTCTATCCCTAACCTCCTTTTAGGAACTGTAACAATAAATAATCCAATATTAGAAATTACAATGACTCTTAAAATACAGGACCAGCCAGACCAGAGACCTACTTGTTACCGTTGGTTACTTATTCCCACAGCCTGGGAATGGAGAGAGAAATAGAGGGAAAATCCAGGGTTATTTTCGAAACCGAGACAAATATTATTATGAATATCAGTGTTTTAGAAATTATCACCAGGATTTATATTTTATAAACCATCTATACCTAATTCTTTGGTCTTTTGATGTTAATGTACGGGTGAATGTAAATGTGAACAATATGTACTGAAACCTAAACATAATAATTAAAAACATCAGACGGGCTCTGAAATACCACAATCGTAACTCAAACTGGGACAATTCTTTGATACCACATTAGATGAAACCACAGAAGACTTGTTCCAGATCATTTGAAACAAAGTATATAAAATTAATAAGTTTCGCTATAAGATTTTATATATTGTTGTGAATGTTCCTTAATTTTGTCAGGTTTCAGAAACATTTATCGCAAGGTAGTTTATCTAATGAACAGTTATCGTAATTTGAAGCCTTTAAACTGAAACTGTAAATAAAGTAATGTACGAATGTCCATTGTCTTACTCAGGTTTTAGACTTCTTATATCAAATTATGCTTTAAATTGGTGCTAAATCTCAAGCTTTAGTATTATTCTAGAAGTGCTCTATATTGGTGAGTAGTGACCGACTTCCGTGTTCGCAAGATTGGCGGAATCAACAGTGTCGATTTTCTATTCCAACTATTTCGATTATTTGCACTCATTTGTCAGTCCAGATATAAATGTGAACACATAGTTTCTGAACGCATAACACCGATAACAAAGGGGTGAAACAAAAACTAGAGCAGGTCTCAACAACGGTGGAACGAGGAAGGTGTCAGGCGACAAAGATGTCAAACGATAAAAGACGTCAGAACTATAGTCTGACACATTTGTAGCTGGCACATTTGTCCAGACACTTTAGTACCCAGATCCTCAACAGCATCGTTTAACGATAAAATTTCTTGACAGAAACTTGGGAGGTGTTTAAAACAGAAATATGAAATCGTCATTAATCAGTGCCAGTGGGAGTCGTTGCGTGAAATCATAGAAAAAAAATCTGAGGTCAGGAGGTGTGGTCAAAAATTTCCAGTGTCCAAATAGTCATCGTTAATTTATGTATGTAAATACAATAATACGCAAAAACGTCTTGGAAAGTGTCAACTATTGGAATGTTCGAGTGAAAACAGATGGACGGACAGACAGATTAAGCGATCCCATGAAATACTTTCCCCCTTCATAATGGCATTAAATGTGGAAAACAATGGTCTTTGTAAATTTTGAAACGAAGAAGGAAAGTCTTCAAGTTCTGAGAAAGAGGTTTTTGTCCAGATTTGCAGAGTTCCAATTTATAGAGCTGTTACTACACAGAAGCCCTTCTGTTATGTCTAAAGAAGTAAGACCTATCACTGCCGAGCAGATTCAGATGATAATATATAATACTAGATATGAAAGGAGAGCATATAAGATGAGATAAGGCTATATTTGATGATTGGAATCAGTGAGGGAAGGGATCATTAGAAATTGGAATTTGGAGTCTGGAAATCCGCTGGAAAGTTCCCTTCATAAACACCAACGGAGCGACAAATGAGGCAGTAAATTAATCCTAATTTAACCGGCTTCTATTCACTCCCTCCAAACTGTAATTACCACGAGCCAGTAGCCAGAAACGTTATAATTTATAATTCTTACCCCACCAACACCATCCGGCACCAGCTAATAGCAAATAAACAATACGAGGGTTCGAAATCGGGGCTTTGAATCCCTTGGCCCACTACTGGGTTAATCCGATATTGTATGACTGTCTGGCATATCACCGTTACAATTGCTCACAAAGTTGTTATTAAAATGAAGGTGAACATATATTACTGATGGAAAACACTCGGCAAACCGGCTATAATGCTGCCAAAAAAACAGAAAAATTGCGACCTATTTTAATGAAATTTCTGGTTTTTGCTCCCAAATGTTCAAATATCCTTATACATATGCATTTTTTTCGTTCAAATTGATCAAAATCGAGACTGCCTGTCTCAGATTTCCAAAAACTCCGAGTCTCTTCGAACACTAGTCTTCTACTCATATGCTCCATCCAACCTCTGGGACCTTATTCCCAGGCTAGAAACTAAAATCAAGGGAGCTAGCATTTAACAAGGATCTTCAGCTACAAAACCCTTGTGTCCATTTCCTCCTCCAAGGCGCCTCTCTTTGTAATGAGAACCTTTGTTCAATTCGATCTGATGTAACAAGTTCAATCCTCTAAGTATTTCCAACACGGACATATCTCAGCCCGAGGTTGGACATTTATTTCTACAAATCCTCCACCGCCACCGCCATTCCCGACAACCGATCCAAGAGCAGAGATAAACAGAACCAAAGATTTCGGAGGAACTCTTGAGAGTCCTAACTATTTCCCGTCTCGACCTCTCTGATTCCTGATCTTCCTCCTTATCCCACCATCACATCAATGGGCCACGGTCAATATCTCCTAACACTGCCGGAAAAATATAAAATATATAACTATGGATGTATAGGGATAAGGAAGCTGCTCAGCCAAGGCCCTCTAGTACTGTAAAGGGACCGGAATTGTGGTCAAGGAGGAGGGGAAAGTGTCTCTTAAAAGTAATAGAATCGGCAGTCAGTTTGGTCGGTGGTCAATAACTGGGCTCTGTTGACCATTTCAAGGTTCTTTGGCCAAGAGCCACCATAACCCACCATCCATTTCAATATCTTAGGATAATGAGACGAGGAGATGGGAATGGCAATGACAATGGCCTCCGACCTCCGGCTCCGTCCTAAACTTGTCCCACAACTAAATGCGGAGGACTGTACTTTTATTGTCTAGATTATGGGGGGAAGGACGTGTTATGGGCCATTCCTCTCTGGAGCTGATGGGACGCGGAATATCAAGTGACAATTCTTATCTTAACGCTGATCATGATGATGAATTCTATTATAGGACTGAGCAGCTAGAATCGTATGGATGAAGTGATGCGTGTATCTGTAATTATGCATGTACGAGTAACCAGTTGCTATTTGTCGGAGTAATTGTCCAGTCAGTGCTTGGATAGATAGAGGAAGTAGAGGGGTTTGAGACAGCTGAGTGATTTCCACACCGCAATTGTCCAAACGACTGATCCCCTCTTTAATGGCTTGTCTAATCTGTCACCCAATGACAGATGAAACTCAAACAATAGTTGGAGTTCGAGATGGGGTAGAGGATATATGGAGTGACAATACAATGTTCGAGGTTTGGGGCTGTTCATAAGTACAGGTATGATATTGGTCTCAAATGTTTTGAGTTTTTTCCGCAGGGATATTGTAATTTATAAGCATTTTGAAGGATAGAGGACTGAATACTGCGAATTCTAATACGCTTTATATAGGAGCTTCCACGTTTCGCCACTCGGCTAGAGATTTTACCTTGCACCTAGCTACATATTAAACGGTAAGTGGAGAAAGCAGCCTCTACAATAATCGCTACATTCAAATAACCGCGCTCCGATTTAACTACCCCATCTAACAAAATAAAACCAGAACTATTAATAATTCCGCAAGACTTACCTTAAGCTCCGGAATAACTTCCCCCTGCCTTCAATTACCCCCCTCCCACCTCTACCAAGGGACCGTTTTCAGTAAATCCGGCAACAAAACCACGATTAAGGAACGGACCAAGGAAGCTGTTCGGGATAGAAAGTGATCAGTGAGATGTGGGATATCCCTACATTTGTCTGCATTATATCATCCTCGTCGGCTTGAAAAACACTTGACTTGGCAGAGCTAGAAGATCCTAGATGACAAATGGCCTCCGCCAAAATCCCTGTCATCTTTCCCCAAAGTCTTACTCACTGATCTTGATGACTGATGAGTACTCTTAAGCCTCCACTATGTACCATTTAGCACTACCGCTAGATCACCCTATGCACCGCTATATCAAGGAAGTTAACAGTTATTTACCAGAACCGAAATCCGAATAAGAAATGCATGTGTAAAACGGAAATGGGACGGGAATGATACAAAAAATCTCCATCCATCAGCAGAAGCGGAATCTATCCCTCTGAACAAAAGAGTATTTATTAAGGGGTGAAACCCCTTCTTGGTTTTACTCTATCCGTCCGTCTGTCCGTCCGTCCGTTCACACTCTAACTGTCAAACGATTCCGATTTTCCGATACAAACACCCTCTAGATTACGTTTAACGTTTTATTTCGTGCGGTTCCACCACTTTGCGAAATACGCTTACAACGGTTTCGCCAAAAGGTAGTTCCGACCCCGTATCCGACATTTCCTAATCTATCTTCACATAACAATAACAAGATGATGAATCTAAATTCAGAGGGGAGTGATTTGGAGGATATTTTTGGATTTTCAAAATCTGGAATAAATTCCCAGCAAAACAAAACAAGGGCTTTGGAAAGAAAGACAAGTAATTTATAAAAATCTCTAAATGATCATTCCACTACTTTTTTTTGCTGAAATGGGAGAATGTAAATGCGAAAGTTCAGTAGGTGAAATGAAATTCCGTGCAAATTATAATCTGCAAAATTCTTCCAGAATTTCCCAAGACTTGCGTTAATTAATAGTGGCCTGAGAGCAAATAATATAACTTATTTAAATCTTGTGAGACAAGGGGAAGGAAGTTTGATTAAAATCATAGCTTGCAGTTCTCAAGTTTTTTTTGCGAAAAGAAATTCCAAACTCAAGAACTTTAATCCCAGTTGGTTGGGATGACGGAAAGTGCATTTTTTGCACATTTTTAAACTCGGCTTCTGGAGGTTATTCAGAGGCAAGGCTGGAGATGATGATGAATGAGACGGGATATGGAAATTAATAGGATTCGCCAGCTCAGCTTACTCTTTTCACTATTTATTGTGCAAGAAAACATATTCTTTTCTGCAAAGTTAAAAATCCGATGGTTAAAAATCATATGCTCAAAATATTATAATTTGTTGAAAATGTTGAAGGCCGTATTGATATTAATGAAGATTATAAATCGAAGACAGTTTTGTTATTTGGTTTCTTAAGCCATCTAGAAAGGAAATTTATTTTTTATCCAATTAAAGGTAACATGATTCACCTTAAAAACACTTGCATTAAACTTCTGAAGAAACGCTCTGCTTAATTCGAGTTCTCGTGTTTTCATGGATTTTTATTTATCAATGTTTTTAATCGTTTTAGAAGCTACTCGAAGTATAAATGTTCCAGGCTCACGAGACGGAAAACAAATCGCTATCCGATTAAATTATCCCGTTTCTAATCCTTGAGACTGCAGTGTTCATCGATTTAACCTAATTATCAATCCAAAGTCTGTTACAAACATGCCATCAAAATAGAAACAATCTACTGCAATCCGGCCGCTAGAATAAATCAGTACACATAACCTAAATCCCGGAATAAATGCCCTTGTGTTCCACCCATCTTTCCGAGGTAAAAGCCCCCGTGCGCTTTGACTCGCCGGATAAATCTCGTTTCATCCTCCATAGTCATATTAAAGCTAAAGACCATATACTGCTATACTTATAGACAAAACGACATATACTCGGGGAGTCAAAAATCAGAGAACTTCAACGAGTTTGTGGTCTACAAAAATAAGGCCCCATGGGGATTTATAGGCAGCTTTTATTTGAATAGGAGAAGTTGCTAAAGTTTTTTGTCGGTATTAGTAAGATTGTGAAGATTATATAAGAGTAAGAGTTGGTCTTGTTAAGATAGTGGATAAGAAGTAAAAGAATTAGGAAGAAAGTGAACCACGAAGATGTCAGCCATTCATTTCTCTGCGGAGAGACTTATTAGGCGGAGGATGTTGGATTAGTTTTATAATACGGGGCCTTAGTTGTACATAAGGAACTGTGGGGGACTGGACCATATTGGGTCCCTGCCTCTACAAATAATATATCACTTTGACTTGGCCATAGTGATAAAGCAAAAAGTAACTTGGACCTGTCGCAATATTTTCTCTAATAATTTCCTACTCCCTCCAGATACATTACATTACCAACTTAGGGAACAGAGACTATATAACATTATATAATAGTATACATGTCGCGTCCCATCTGTATCGCACCAGAACCACGTCGTCCCTATGTCGGAGGACCAGGAAGGATACCCTATGAAGTTACTGGTGGAAAATAAACCTTAATTAGATTCTTTAAATTTTAAACCTATGAATCGTTAAAAATGATCTCCCGGTTTTGTCACAGTACAATTTGAAATGAAAAATTCTGTAAAAAAACGTGAATTGACTGTTAAAATTTCAAACTTCAAAATCGCGAAAACATTTTCTTGTAATCGATCAATTTTTTTTATTTCTTTCTTGTCGCAAATTCTACGAAAATGCATAATAATACGCCGTTCTTGCGAATAGTGTCCAGTCCAGACCATCCTGAAGAAACGTTAATTTTTCGTTGTAATTTCCAACATCCTAAACTGTGTAAAAAAATATTCTCATGATTCTGTCCAATTTTGTTAGCTTTTTTTTGACAATTCTATGAAAAATCCCGATAATAAGCTATCCCCGTCTGTAGGTTCTGGTGAGATATGAGTAGTATAAATGACCTAGATTGAGATTGATTGATTGAACTAGTCAGATATGGATGCCATTATTTTGAGCTTTGATGCACTGTATTTTCCTAACCTCTCTACTATTGATTCGAATTCTTGTGAATTCTATGTAATCCTGCCATGTTTATTTTAAAAACAACTCTGTTCTTCAACAATTGTTTTTTTTTATTGAAGTCCAAGTGCTACGACAGTGGGTCTGAAAGTCTCCTAAAAAGTGAAATACATTACGAGAAATAATATAATAGATATAAGGAAGAAAGGACAACTCTTCACTTTCTGTCCCGAATCCCTGACTCTTCTTCCTATCTCCAAAAACTACTACAACAACTTTAACAAAGAAAAAGAATCAGAATAATAAGCCCTTTTAACATACTACTTTCTTCCTTCAACTTCAACCAATGTTTTTAAGACCTACTCCTCGTCCCTCCCATTCTTATCTCCACGAGTTTACATCTTATGACAAAAGTGAGGAGTCTCTTCGCCCCAAAAGCCCCAAAAAAGGACTTCATGGCCCCTCAAAAATAGAAAGAAAACAATCGGAGGACTCAAGATTTAGGACAATAACGGCCCATACTGCTATATCTATGACTGGGTGAAAGCAAAGGACACAGATGGACCTTAGATTCATATATATGCAGTCGAACTTTGCAAAATAATAGCGGAATTATTATTTAGAAGGAGATACATATATTTTTTAAGGGGTGAAACCTCTTATGAGAAACACTTGGTCCGTCTGTCTGCTGTCCGTCCGTTTTTAAGAATCTAACTCTTAAGCGGTTTAATATTTTGAAATTATTTATGACCTATCGTTCAAGGTGAAAGGTAAAGCGTGCTCGGTAAAGGATCGTCTTGTCAAGTATTATTCAACGATGTATATGTTTACTCTATGGTTGGGGAAACATGAGATTCTTGTCTGAAACAATTTCTACATGTTGGACACCGACGTTAAAGGTTTATTGACGTCTTTATTCGTGGTTTAACCCCTTTTCCATGTGCGTTTGCAGGGGTTTATTATTCTATAAAATATAGGGGTTTGTCGTAGCGTTGTAACTTATGAGCTAGAGTTGCCAATACAAAACAGTAGTAGGTTTAGGAGAAATGGCTACAAGAGCGGGTTGGGTCGGTTTCCATTTATAGAGCCGATCTATACGGAAGTAAGTTTGCCATTTGTGGACGTTGGACGAGGAAGTGGTGCGGGGGAAGTTGTCCCATTCATTATCCCCGACTTATTTCGCCAATTGGAAGAGACACGTCCACACACTTTTGATAAAGTGAGGCGGAGGAATTGGGCCCTCTTGGACCAACTGACCATCCCCCGTGACCCAAACACCAGGAACCAACTACGGACTTCATGGACTTCATATCAACTTCCTCAACTTCTTCTAGAGGAAGTTGGCCATTCAAGTACTTAGCTGGGCCGATATAGAAAAGGACAGCGGGGAAGGGATGCCGATGGCACGTAGTTAGTTAAGTGACATTTGGTCCTGTTCATATAATATACTGCCTACTATATTCAGTTCCCAGCGATAGAGAGTATATAAACTGCGATATGATCAGATCGCAAGAAACCAACCCATTCATCAACAAACTGTCTCCTCTCATTCCCCTTTTAAAGCTCTAACTTACAAAGTGGGCCAAACGGGACTTCGGGACTGGATTTAGCTAATTCTGATGTTTTTCGGGTTTTCACCCTCGTTGCAACGGGTTTGAAATGGTTAATTCCCGGGCTAAAAATGCACATTGGCAACAAATGTATTAAAGTTAAGTTTTTTAAGCTACTTACCTTCACGAAGGGTTACGATGTAGTAGGACTCCTTGCTGGGTGGACTCTTGCCCAATGCGTTTTGTGCAGCCACGCGGAAACTGTAGACGATGAAAGGCTGAAGTGCCGTCACCTGAAATCAAACATTTCATCAATCACTTCCTCAGTACCTTTGACCTACGTAAGTTACAAGACGGCTTTCTCTCTGATTGGAAACCGTCGGGTTTGCACTTATTTACAAAAAAACTGGCTTTGGATTGACAAGAACAATCAATTCCAGCTATTCGAAACTATTGGGCTTGACGGTTAAAAATTTTACAACTGACTGTCTCAAACCTGAATTAAATGCTAATTTAAGCCAACAGTAGCATGCAAATGGACGATGCTAATGTAACCTAATCAAATTGACAATCCCACAAACAGAAAGTATATACAATTAGAATCAGGTCCTTAGGCAAGTACGCTTTTTTATTTCTTGACCGGGAAAACCAATTAATGAATTCAGTGGAGGCTACTATCAGTTAAAAAGGAGTCTATTTCAGTGAATAAGGAGGCAAAATAATAATAACCTGACGGTGCATCGATTTTTGAAGTTAGTTTATGAACAGCTCTCCAAGCTTCCAACTTGCAATTGTTCAGGGTAGTGGCAATAAGTGTAAAGAATTGGGAGAGTGAGAAAATTAGGAGCCGAAAGTAGATTGAGAAGAAGCCGTAAAAAGGATAAAAAACATTTATTGGAAGTTAAACTCTTCATCTTATTCTATGGATTCTATAGCCAGTAACTCTCTTTGTACGGAAGCTACTCTCCCGTACTTGTTACACACGGACCTATCTCCTCAAAAGAGACTTTGCACAAGGGAAAGTTTTTCTATGAGAGACTACTAAAAGTAAAGTAAACTAAATCCAGGGCCTGAGTTGTTTAATGAAACAATCTTCTCCCAGAACTGGCTATAGAGTGACAAGCATTAGAGAAGGAACTACCTTTAGATAGGCAGACGTTCACAAAGAATGCCGATGAGGACTAAATCTTGCGATAGATTGAGAAGCATCTGTTAGCATTAGCCGATACTTTCTATTAACATTACTTCAGCATTTAAAATTCGAGCTTGATTAAGACGCCGTAAAGCTTACAAGGTATGGTTGAAAAATAAAAACTTGTCAAAAAGTTAGCTGCTATTACTATTATTTTTCATTTTAAAAACACTAAAAACAATTGATTTTTAAATGCTAGTAAAAGGAGGGGTTTATTTTGCTCCGTGCTTCAATTTTTGAGGTTTGTAATGCCTAAATATGACGGATTTTAAAACTACGAATACGTCAATTGTTCTTACTGATGATTAACACTTCTGTCAAGAATTTCTGTTTTAAGGTCGTGAAAAGATTTTAATGTCTCTTTGAAAACAAAATCCTTGGCGTTACAAAACCGAGAAATTATTCAACTTGATCTCTATTCTTTGATATCGAGCCTACAATACTAATATCATAACTATTATTTTAAAAGCGATGGTCTAATACAGTATTGATGACTCTACATAAGTCTTTGTATCTTGACCTCCATATTGGCAAATAACATCATTTACGAACTTCTAAAATGTACAAACCGTACATTAGCCCTTCTTTCTATACTTGGCCAATATAAAGAGAGAAAAGTTACCTGATAGGACGTCCGGTTATTTTCAGTAACGATCCCACCACTATCGTCCCAATCACCGTCTTCTCCAACTCTGCAAAGTTAAAAGAAAAATAAATGAGGGTTAGAGGGCCATGAACCACAAATCTGGGATCTTATTTTATTTTATAATTAAAAAACCAGAGAGAGAGGAGCAGGTATGTTAGTCCTTTCGGTTATATTTTTTCGTACTCTTTCACCTTATACAGAAAGAGTGTAATATCGGATGTCTCCTATTCCCCGAACTTAAACAATATCCTCCATTACTGGAGTAGGAACTGGTAGTAAAGAGTAAGGACATTGAAAATGAACAACAAGAATCTTCAATCTAGCCTTGGAGATTGTACTTGGATAGGTTGATCAAATCAGGTAGCTTAAGCCTACGAGGATCCTCAGATTAGGTGAGATAGTCGACAAACAGCCAAACCACCGCGACTTTATTGGAACGGGCTCCTACCTTAGAACAACAGGTATTAAATTACTTGGCTTGGTTTGGGTTATAGGGGAATGGGTTCAGCTTAACCTCGGTGAACTTTGACTCGAAACTTAAAGCAAGGGGATTTGTTGCGTGATTACAATTTGTTAGAGTAAATTTGGCGTACAACGCCATCTCGTAATTACTGAGAAGGGGTATCATTTCGAGGCATTTATATAATCCATATATCGCGCATCGCATAATTTCTGGTATTACGGGTGTGTAAAGCGCGCGTATGTTTAAAAAATTAGTTTACTGAGCGGTAGCACGCGATAAAAATTAGCTGTGGTAGGGCGCGATCGACATTAGCAGTCGAGCCTACTAAGCAACATTCAGTTCATGTACAGGGATTTAGGCGAGCTATTAAGCTTTTATTTTGTAAATAAGTACGTTTGTAGTTTAATAAGATTCGTAAATCCAAAGACTCAAAGGGTTTTCCGATGTCCAGAAATCCACTTACTTACACAGTCTCTGTCTCTTTTAGACTAGTGCATGAAGGTGTAATGCCCTTTATATGAGATCTTTCACTTCCAGAAAAATTTAACCTTAATAATGTTAGACCTCATTCCACTATTTGACGTACACCTACTATCTTATTATAGGCTTAAGACTCCTTGCTTTGGAATATTGGAATCCAAGATTCAGGTTAATTTTCTTCGGTTTGGATGAATGATGCAGTAAAAGGACACTTCTTAATGTCTTTCCGGCTGATTTTTAGTTCGAGACTTTGAGAAATATGGTTCCGACAATGCGCTTTAGCATTTTATACTTACAAAATACACTTTCTTCAAAGCAGTACTCGGATATCGAATTTCAAGTGTCGGATAGACCTTCAAAAGGCTCCTATCCGGTTTCGCAGAAACGTGCTAGTTTTAAGTTCAAACGTAGCGTAAACGGTTTGCAACCAGCAATATTTTGTTGAAATCATGCGAAAACCAGCGATTTCGTGATTGTTGTTTGGAGGAATTTAAAAATTTCCAACACCGAAACTTTAGTATGTTTGCTGATAAATATTTTTGCGTGGGTGGCCATGATTTGGTTCTATGTACCTCAACAGTGTTGATATTCACTACAAGTAAAGGAAGATATGTCCAATTTACCTCACCTTTCCTATATGGGAAAAGTGTACAAAACATAGGAAGCCAGACGCATAGGATCGCTGATATATACGAGAGTGAAATGCAGCTTGTTTATAATGACACCTATGTTGTATGTTGGGTATATGAGAGTGAATAAAAGTGCGAGTAAATTTTTATAGCATACTACATAACTCCGGATGATCGCCATTGGTTTTATTCCGAACTCAGAATCCTCCAGGACTTTGCTCCAGAAACTGGAGTAACTTTACATTTTTGGGCTGTGTATAAACTACATACATTCCTAGCCACAAGAGAAATGCCATCCAGATTTCCTTAGCCTGTCTGAGAAATGTCGAATAAAGCAGATCGGGACAAAATTACTAATATCGTGCCCTGTTCACTCACTTATCTCAGGCGGCATCAATTCAACCCAACAATTTTCTATTAATATAGCCATGCCGGCTAGGAAAACCAAATCAATTTCAGACAATTTTAATTTTTCCAAATTGTAATTGGCATTCTAAATGTATTTTACAGCGTTTCAGGCGTAAAACTCCTCCTTTTGATTGGCCATATCTGTAAAACGAATGAACAGAATTTCGCCAAGAGCTTTCTTGATTTCCTTATGTTTCTTCACTATTCGCTGTTTAAATTATTGCAATCAAAATGTAACTAAACCCTTGTATGTATGGTAAATCTGGGAATTGTCATTTTTTGAGAAAATAACCAACCAAGTTTTTCGTCGAACACCCCGTAGTGAAAGTGAACAACGAAATATTCAGCTCAACATCGACAAACATCATGTATGAATCCACTGTCCTGAATTTGAACATGAATACTGTCACGCCTAACCACCTCTACGAAACTGGATACAAAGCCGAGAAGGCTCAAGCGACTATTCCATGTGGATACATGTAAATACATGTACGGGCAGAGCACATGCTGTACATTGACGATACTACCTCTCATTTATTACTATCCACATTCTAAAGATTTTGAAAACGGGAGAAAGCAAGGGCTATAGCATATACTTACGAATCTAGAAAGGTAAGACATACAGATACAATGTCCGTATATATATTTTTTTTAGATATACAGACACTTTCCCCGTAATGCGTAACTCCAGAATAAAAAAATAAGTGGGAGAGGAGAGCTGGAAATCATGAATATGAGACACTTAATCTCTGGCTGGCTGAGCTTAACAAGGAACGTAAAGAATAACAAATTGCGGACAATAAGTTTCCATAAAATGGGATGCACGGTGAGGGAAATAGTCTCTGCAGAGCCACATACGAAATATTACTCTTACATAAAGGGAAACCCAACACTCAAAACGACCCAATCCCTCTCCTATCAACTTGCAAAAGTATCAACAGAAATAACACACAACAAGCCCAACGGTTCCTTAAGAAACGTTAGCAAGTACAGACTAAAAGCTGGCAAAACCCCTTTCTACCGATTTCAAAAAGTTACTTTCTTATCCCGAATTATTGGCAAAGATGAGGTACTTCTACCCGCAAAACTTATTCCCGTTTAAACAGCTTATTTTGGTAAGAAAAGACCCAGAGCTGTGTATTTTATTACCAACTCACTGGAGTAAGTTTATACACGGAATTAATCGAATGCAAACTTTGCAAATGTTTTGAGAACTCGATTTTGCATGCACCTGAATGAGGCATAGATAGAATTAAATTCGATGAGCATAGTGAACAAAGAAATGTAGCCAAATGCTATTATACGAAGGTTAATGCTGGGTCGTGCAACGCAGGATATAGCTCTTCTTCATTAAAGTGCAGTATAACGTAGGAGAGGTTGGGATAAGTCTATTTAAGAAGAAGACAATAAAAGATTAAGGAAACATTTTCCACTCCGCTCTCTGCATACAAACAGATAATTCTTCAATCAGGATTAAGTAGTCCGGCATTTCGGGGCCAGGAGCCACTATATAGATATCTTTGAGACCCTATCGGGTACGGAATTCTAGGTCCCACCAGTCCTACTTTTCCAGTGACTGGAGAGAAGAGTAATAAAAGCGGGAGCCAATCAGTAAGCCATTAAGTCCATCCCACAGGGCAGATTTGAATCTATGCTAAATAGGCGGAAAAGGGAAAATTGGTTCGGAATTGAATAGAGAGTTATAAACGGAAGCCTATAACCTGCGACGATGATGATGAGGATAATGAAGCTAAAGCCACCTTGGACTAATCTACTAAAACTAATCCATCTGTTCCTCCCACCCGTTCCTTGTACATACATCCCCAACAACAAATGCAGGCGTCGTAACAACGGATATAAACAAGGTTCGTTGATGAATGAGCAGACTTTAATGATGAGCAACCTATAGGTGTTTTAACACGAAGTGGTCATGTCTTAACACTCAAACAGATAAAAACGGACAGACATGGGTGCAATAACATAAAGCATCTCCGCTACTTGATCAGAATTTTCCCAACCCGTCGTCCCACTTCCCACTTGTTATTCCCAATCGGGCTGGGAAATGGAGCCGTAAAGCCTTTTACTGCCAGTTTACATATTATTCCAGAATTAACTGCGGATTGGAATCTGTAAATGTTTTTATTTCCGGAGAAAGTCCGTGAAACTGAACCTGTAGTCTCAGTTGATGGAGTTGTGTTTTGGTTCAGAGTCCACAGGAGCTGGAGCAGAAGGTTGAAATGTTTTCAAGGGGGTTTGGATTTTATTTTTGGATCTGAATCAAATTACCATTCCGATGTCCCCCTCTGTCTTTTACCTCTTTATCCAAGTGTCCTGTCAGGAGGACCTTTGGGACGAGGATATTTATTGGGACAGACTTTTAATGACAGTAATGCAGTAATGCAGCCCTGGGCACCAACTCCCACGGCCCCAAGAGGGCAACGATGCTTCTGGGGGAAACCCTACGCACTTCAACTCCATTTCCTCTATTTATAATAGAAAGTGCATCAAAATCACTTCCAGACTCTACTTTAATGGACTGTTTTTGGGATGCTTCGTTTCGGATTTAAATTCCAGAAATCTGGAAAATCTATAGTGTGCAGTCAGAAATAGTCCGAATGAGAATATTCTGTAACTCTAAAATGCATGCATCAATTTGTTTGTATTTTAAATCCCAAATGTTGGCAACACATTTACTGGTCCACCGACGGACCAATTTGTCATTATCTTTAAACATAGCCTTTGAATTCATAAAGTTTACAAGTTTGCAAAATTGCATGCCAATCGGTTAAGCCATTTTGACCCTATGCACCGTGTCACGGACAGACATACAGACGGACGGTTACATTTTTACAATGACAAAAATGTCAGAATTTGTCATGTTGGAACCCTTGCAACATTTATGCAAATGCCGGGGTCAATGATACAGGTTGAATTGCTCGTAATGACAATCAATAGCAAGGTTATTTTTTATTTTAGTTGATTATCGGACAAGTTCAAATAAATTTGCAAATGTTTTTGAACAGGTCATGGGAGAGACATAAAAGTAGAAAGGACAGTAGATAAATCCATTCCCGTCGTCTCTTGCATAATAAACTATTTATTTATGTCCCTGTCAGGCAAAACACGTCTTATTCCCAACTACTATTCCCACTCCACAATTTATGACCCTCAATTCTAAAAAAACAATGACAAAAATGCCCGAACGGAACTGTATTCTTATATCGCTATCCTTTGAAACAAGCTGTATATGATTCATATATCTATATTAATTTTGTCTTGAGCTTTGCTTATCAATGGCAAAGCCTGATTTTAACTTGAAGAAAGTAAAACGTTCAGATATAATATTATATGAACTTTCACCATAAAAAATACAGAAATTTGACCCTTGAGGTTTCCAACCTAATTCTTCCGGTTTCAACAAACCATTCAGAATACTGCCCTTCTCAACTCCAAGTCGCATATTTCGACATCTTAATCTTTATATCCCGCTATCTTCCAGAAATGCAGATGAGGTGATCTAAACGGTAAATTTGCCGAATTTTTACAATCATTTCCCCCCTCTTCCCATTCATCTCCGGAGGAACGTACTCCGAAATTAGTCTATTTGCAGAGGGACCTCGGGGCAAAAGGCATCTCAATTTATCTCGGTGTCGAAATTCATTGTTAAAATGCAGCTCTGAGCTTTGTCCCTACATCCAATTTGAAATACTGCCTCCAGAATTTTGCTTAAATATTGTGACATTACGCACAATGCCTATCTAGCTATAGGGAGAGCAGAAACAATGTCATCTGCAGCTTAACAACCCTTCCTTCGCCCATCTCTCATCTGAAGATCTCGGGAGAAAAGACCCTGTTGGGCACCACTTCCGAATTTCAATGCAATTCTCCATATTGTGTTTCTCCATTACACTTTACACTGACGCAACACAAAACACAATCCAGTGTGTAGGTACAAGAGAATGGATAAACACAAGTTCCCCTTCTCCCACCCGTGTTCATGTAAACTGTATAGGGAGAGTTAGTAGAATTTAGAAATAAGACGTGGGTTGATATCATGGCCTGTACACTGTGTAGTGATGTATGGCTCTAACAGTACGTAGGTATCATGTAACATGTAACAAGCAGGAAACCTAATTTGCAACCCTTTTTAGATTTCATTGTGGCTTTGAGGCATGTTTGATGAACTACAACTTACAGAATTTGTGCCACTCTGACAACAAGCCTTTCATTTCGTCAGACTCGCTTTCACGACCAGTTCGGGATATAAGAGAGGGACACTGTGTATTATGACATGAAGTATATACGAATTAACAACTGCTTTTCGGTATATTTCCAGCCGTAAAAGGCAGAAACATCTAGTTTTAGGGGGGATTCCTAACAGCCAGGGTTACATCATCAAACTTTCATAAGCTCAAGGATAATCCGAACTGCCAGTACAAAGTTGTATTTTGCGTAGGATGCAGTACATAACCTTGAGAGTTAATTTTAATCAGAAAATTGCTAGTATTTGTCATGTGCTGTAAGTACTTTATGGGAATGACCTAGGTATCTGTGTGTCCGTCCGTCTGTCTGTTGACCCGATAGCTGTTAAGGGGCTCCACTAATACCAAACAATTTTATACTTAATATGAACGCATAAAAAGAAGTCGGACTCTCATTTCCCTAAATAACTCCCCTCGCAAGGGATGAAATAGCCCGGAATAAGTCCCCATGCCTTCCTCGATTCGTTTCCATTGGTGAATATTGAGCCAACGAATTGGATTTTAAACAATCCAAGTGTTAATGCTGAGAGTGTAAGTTCATCTATCTGAGCAAGGACTTGTAGAATGAATCTGGCCATGGGGAATTATTTCAAGGAATTGGTTCTTTGTGTATGTTTTTCGTAGGACGTGATTGTGTGTCTGTCCGTAGGAGTAGAATGTGATCAATTGGATTCCGCACTTGAGCTGT
The DNA here is from genome assembly GCA_906901685.1 of Desoria tigrina. Classification (NCBI taxonomy): domain Eukaryota; kingdom Metazoa; phylum Arthropoda; class Collembola; order Entomobryomorpha; family Isotomidae; genus Desoria; species Desoria tigrina. The sequence continues at coordinate 3,380,214 of CAJQTU010000015.1, forward strand.
TGGCTTCAATCATGGTTCAATCGAAGCAAATGAGTTTTTCCACACATTCCTTCCAGATCGGTTACACATTTCCCTGGAGCATCCCTACTAGACTCTACATATATTATTCACTATATTATGGCCTCTATAGCCTGCTCCAGTTTCCGCCCAATACTGCTATACTCAAGCCTTTAACATCATTATTATCGACATGATGATCATCAGAAATTCCGTAGACGGAGACAAGTAGAATTGATGTCTCTTCATTCAACCCCCTCACTTTCACTCCGCGTTACATCGTCCCGACGGGATTTAGAGCCAATAATAATAATGTTCAGTCAGCCAGTTTATTCAATCCCAATAACTACACTAAACGGTTGTTCAAGTTCTGCAGATTTTTCTCGCTTTTTAAAGGTTTGCATTTGGAGCCTTTTTTTAATTTTTTGCAAAATATTACGTTGACTAAAGTCTGGTTTTTTAAATGAGGTTGTACGGCTTACCAAGACAAATCCATAAAACTGGATGAACATTTTTAAAAGTACCTTTTTAACATTTACCAGCAGCATTTGAGGACGAGTAATTTTCCGTATTCTTGTATGATCTGAATATTTCATAGCGGGTTCTATTATAAAAATTGAAGCGGATTTATTGACGTCGAAATTGCCATTAAAATTCTGGTTTTAAATACCTGAATGATTTATTTTGGGAACGACGCTTCGTTTCTCTAATCTCTTATTAATTAAACCCTAATTACTTGCCATATTTCTGACAAATTGTAAAAAATCAGCTTGAACTTCTAATCAGTGCCATATTTGGTATTTCCAGAAATTCCACCTTTTTGCCCATTATATTATCTCTTGACTTTCTCAGTTCAGACTACCGCTTACAAGGGAACATTCCTAACTGTACATACATAAAACACAAGTACTCCCTATGTCTATGTCCCATTATTTTAGTTGCTGTTTCGAATTCAAAAAAATCTGGAGCTGCTACATTCCGGAATGTTCCCTTGTCTGTTCAGTTCAGGTCAAACAAAGAGAGATTTTTCCAGTTAAAGAAAATCCTCTTCAGGTCCGTCCATTTAATCCTTGAGGAAGGGTATCGTTTTGAAGGACAAGTATTTAAGAGACTTGAGCCTGCCAAAGAATAATAGAAAAATGAAATCCATTCCATATTAAGGGCAAAGGCGTCGAAAGCATTATTTCTGTCCACTCATTCAGTCTACTCTTTCTCTTATTCTATTTTGTGAAAAAGAAAGCGTTGACAAAAACAGGGACAAACTCCTAAACCGGAGGAAGAATCTCGGTATCATTCTATGGTCTCTCTTATTGCTATTGGATCGGATTTGGAATTTCCTTGTCTTCTGCTTTATAGTAGTTTACAATCGTATGAACTCGTATATGGATTGTAGAGGTTTTGGAATCTGCGTTTGCAGAGTCCCTGGATTTCTTTTCCCAATATATTTATAGGCTTTATAGAGGAGATGCATTGCTTTTTTAAGAATTGAGAGCTTGAGAGTGTAAAAGTGCCCGATCTCATTCTGCGGTTTCACAACCATGAACACATTGAACACCCATTCAACCAAGCCAATCCAATTCCTTTACACTTTTTATTCCTCTATTTCCTTGCATTTATATGGCTATATATAGAGATGTTTATATATATATATTATATTTGGGATAAAGTTTATCGGATTCTGAATTATGTTGTTCCCTCACAACAAGAGATACTCAAGAGGAGACGGTGGAGAAAGTCTTTAAGAAGCTCCTCGAAAAGCTACCTCACCACCAGACACAAGTGCCACCACCACCACCCTCGGATTTTGAAACTGGGACTGTTACAGGGATTTTTGAGAACAGGCAGTTTCAAAATGCCAAAATGCCAGTTTTTAGCCCAAGTCAGGACTTATGGAGTATTGCTGTCCGTTCCTCCGTCCGTTAGTGAAGCAACTGGGCCAAAACGGCCCTGATTTTCATGTAATTTTGCACACTTTTGTGTATTGTAAATACAAAGACCAAGTTTAAATATGGGACGAATCAGTTCATATTGGTTAACCCGTAGGGGTCATCTCAAGCTATGTTGCCCCATTTGATAAGGTTTAAAACCCATACAAATTGATACATGCATTCTAATTAAGAGACACGGAATACGCTGATTTGGGATATTTACAATTGCACAGTGAATGATTGAATGTCCATATGTTTTTTTCTGGTTTTAAAATATGCGCACTTCAATTGAAGTGCCCTGGTAATTAGGATGACATGTTTGCTTTTAAATGTCTCGGGAAGAGATTTTAAAGCCTCTCTCGGGACTCTAAAACCCGGAAGAATTCATGGAATCTGTTTTAACAGCCGAGCCTCATCCACTACACCTCTAGATTATTCCATGAAAAACATCCGCTAAGTGGACTTGGGTTGATTTACTTTTCGGAAATAACAGAAAAATTTAACTGTGAGTCAGTTTCTCGCCAATATTTGATAAATCTTTCAATTAACCGAAGTTCTAAAGAGTTTCAATTTTTTAGGTTTTTGAATTTTGCTAAAAGCCCGGATTGCTTTCCCTATTTGCCTGGGACATGTACGGAGGAATGTTGAGATATTTATAAGAGGCCGACTAGTGTTGGTTATATAAGACTGGGCTCGGTGTGTCGGGTGTGTATCTCTGCATTGGAAAGTGAAGTGGAGTAAGATGGAACGGGAGTTGAGGCCGTGACAGCTGGAAACGATTGAGGAGGATGGATTGAGTCGGATCATCAACAATGAAAGGAGGATGTAGTGCCACTGGTTTCGGTTCATTAACTCAACTCCGTCCCGAAGAACATTCTCCCTTTCGGTCCACCACTGTCTTCCCAATTCTACAAAAAATAGGCCTTTATCTCCGCAATGAAGAGAGGACCAAGACATGGGAGGAGAGACAAGGGACAAGGGCCATAAGATACAACACATCCACTACTATAACTTACACAACTGACTTTCTCCCACTGACTTGAAACGACAAAGTCAAGATCCCAGATTTCTCCTCCATTTTTAAGACGGCAAAAAAATTTAATCCGGACTTGACTCGACTTTCTTGAAATTTTTTTAGCGTAAACTCTACCCGCTTTTGGAGAGAAAACTAACCCGGGAGAAAACTTCGATTTCGGGGTTTTCGTTTCAGATCAATGCAGAATACATTGTATAAGATATAAAAACCCGTGTAGCTTAAATATCGTTGTAGGCATTGATATGAGGGGTGGGGAATTATTCCGGGGAGACTTGTACCAGTATTTAGGTTTGATGAACAGCTTCATAACTGATTCATAACGTCATTTAATTGAGCATGTCATTAATTTTATATTAAGATATTGAGAATAATCATTTCAGGATTTAAAAACCACATCCGACTCCAGTTTCCAATCAGCATCCTACCTTCCCATATTAGATTTGTTGTGAACATGCTATGCAGTTCCATTGTCCGTAACTCATAATTCAGCATCAAGCTCCCTTATTGTTTCCTTCTGTTACCAAGCCGAGACTGAATTCTAAACCATTCCGTCTCCAGCTACCTCTCCAGAACGGACGTTTCCGGCTCCCAATAAGTTGGCCAGCCGACGGGTCGGGTGTGTGGTGTGTGTATATATTATCTATATTATTCCATGTAATCTGAGGCTGAGTGATGGTATATTGGTCGGAAGGGCCATCATAACACGGAAGCATGACTTGGCTGGGAAAGAGCTACTTCTCAACTTCCAAAGTCCAAACAGAGGATAAAAATAGATGTGCAATCTGTATACAGCAGAGGACAATTTAGAAAATCAATCTGAGAACCCTTCAAGTCTCCCGAACTTCGAACTCTCTGGAATCTGGTTTTTTTAGAGAAAAAAATGTCCTCTCGATTTTTATTTTATGCCCCAACTTCCAACGGCCTTTCCCCATCATAACGACTCTCTCATTTCCCAAACACGATCATAATAAAGTGCAACAGACTGAGGAGGAAGTGAAAGTCCTAGAACTACTCGACAACATCTATACCTTATATCTGGGCTTATTTTGCAAGTTAAGAAATTCGTGGTGGTGTTGGTGGTGGTGGTTGGTAGAGCGATGAACCATGTAGAACAAGATACGATAGCAGATTATGATTTCCTCTTGAATATCTAATGCCTAACTTATTAGACCGAACAGGCAGATATCTTGGGGATGCTGACTTAGGCAGTTTTTAAACCCTCTTAAATGTCCTCCTGCCTCGTGCAAGAAGGTGGTTTTGAATACTTTAACTGTTTCTATAAGGAAATTTAGGAGTTGGAACTGATTTTTAGTGCTGAATTTGTCCTTTATTCCATTCCGTTGCGTTTTTTTTTAGTTGGGAGCGGGGATTCTACCGGTGGAGATTTGGTAAGTCGGGGAGGCAAGGTGTTGCCGTGGCAAGTCATCTAATTTACGGGGTTTTGGGCGTGATGGTGGTGGTGTAAGTGATGGAGGACATCAAGGAACTGCAGCCCTCGCATAAGGAAATCATTTACGTTCATTTTGTTCGGATCTGATGAAGAATTTATTCAAATCAATCTCGTGACGATTGAAGGAGCACAAGAAAGCTATTACTTCTGCCTCCCTCTCCCTTTCACTATCTACCTCCTTTAATGAGCTTCTTAAATGAGCCATTTACTCTTCTATTATTCTCTATATCATAACTTTAGATGGAAGTGTATACTAATGCCTGTTCAGTTCGGGTCTTTACAAGGGGACTAGACCAAGTGAACAGGGAAATTCTTAATCGGTTAATGTACAGTATATTAAATATATTGTTATATTTAAAGTTGGGAGGCAAGTTTCAAATTTAAAGTATTGTTAGAGGCTTAGCTCTAAATTACTCCGCTTTTTTTAAGAGTTTGTGGATTTTTCAACAAAAACCCGATTTGATCTTGTATTTTGATGCTCATCTTATAGAGTTTCACATTTTTAAACAAGTCTTTGTTAGACATATTTAAATTTGGCGGGAAGGTAACAAAAAATATTGCTAGAGGTTTAGTACTCGTTAATCTCGTGATGTGCTTAAATTTTTTATTTTTTCTGAAGCCTACTGGAAAACACTACCCCCGTTTGAAGAGTTTGATAGATTTTCTCAACAAAAATCTCGACTTGATGAAGTATCTCGGTGCTCACCTAGTTGAGTTCCATTGCTACTTACATAAGCACAAGCTTAATTCACCTCCAGGACTAATGCTAAGATTCCTATAAAGTAACCTTTCTCTTGACTAACAAACTATAAGTTAATTTAGAGGTCTTAGCTCGTTACTCCTTCCATTTGTCTCCACCTCGTCGTCATCATCATCCATTTCCCATTTCCTCTCCTAAATATCTGACCGAAATCCTGGAGTCGAAACGAACTGAAGGAGCCAGCAACCTATCCAGCTTTCTAATAAAAGTATAGCCAATTTCGAAAAAAACTAACCTAGGGCTGATTACGTCGTAGATGCTATATAAATCCCCACCTACAGACAGAAATGTCATCATCATGAAGCTAAAAAATCAAAGCCCTATACATGCTCTAGCTGCTAAAGAAGTAATAATAATCTGAGATCAGGACATTTGGAGCATTAGCATTTGGAAATGTGCATGGATCGGGATTCCCTGATAACCGGGGCACTGGACTCGGGATAATTGATTCCAACATGAGAAAATGTGCTTAAGGACTCGGAAATTATGATATTTTGCATGTCAAGTCCTGGCACTGTTCAACTGCTCAGCTGCTAAATGGCAAATCCTTTAAACTACTCCGCTGTGTAAGGAAGTGTAGAGGAGAGGAGATAAGAAATATATATAATTTCCTCGATTTGACTGACGTATTACTAATGATCTCCCGACAAGCCTCTTTGCATGCTAAGCAGCCTGTCAGGGTCGGGATAAGGGGCCTTACATAAGAGTAGACATCAATTCCTGAATTTATATTAATCATGCCATACTATAATATTTACAGTCCTTAAACGGAAGTCCCTTTCCCTCGAGGAGATGAATCACCCGAGGCAGAAATCTTAGCAGAATCAAGGTCCACGCACTTTATCCCGATTCCGGGATTTTTATTTCTTGTGAAACCCGCAAACCCAAGTTAAGTCGTCATTTCTTGAAATCCAAGACAGGATCTGTCAGATGACAAATACCTGAACAATTTGTATTACATGACGGGGTTGGATTAGGAGACTGGAGCTGGAGGGAGTTTACTAATAAGCTTGTCAGGGCCTGTAATTTCGTAGCATGTTTTTGTAAGAGGCGGAAGTGAGATTAATTACCTGTTTTCACAATTCCTATGGAATTTAAACAATCTGTGGGCTTTTGAGTGAGTTGTTCTTGGAAGTGATTTCAGGGGTTTGAGGAATGAAGTTTGTAAAAATGGCGTGTTGAATCGAAATTATTAATGCTTTTAAGGGATCCGTGGCTATTCTTCAGATCTCTTATTGTTTGTTGCTTTTTATTTTGGCAAAAATTCTTAAATTCAATTTAAAATATTTTGTAAAGCTTGAAATTTTATTTTTTCCATTTTCGCATGAAATTTCAAAATCCCTAAGTTAAATCCAAAGTTTTAATTTTTGAAGCTTTACATTTTATGTTTCATTTTTACCTGAAATTTTAAAATTCTTAAATGTAACTCAAAATTTTATTTTTATTGATTTTGATATTTCATATACATCTCTTGCTGTGTTGTACCAAACTTTCTTTGAGCAATTCGTCCTCATTATGGCAACTCTAAAATGCACCCAGTATCTTCAGTTTTATCTTCAAAGCCAAGAAAATTTTCCAATAATTTTAATCCAACAATTTTTCCAGTTGAGGAGATAAAATGTGTAGAATCCGACAACTACTTCGGATTAAAGGTAAAATCGAGTGAAGGATGTCTGGAAGGATATGAATAATTCCCACAATGGGATGGTAAAATCGTAAACGTTGGAATTAGCTCGTTACTTATTCCATAAAACGAAGGTTATGGCTCCCTCTAAAATACAAAATGGATGGAATAAGCAACCTACCTAACTCCTCCTGGAAGAGGATTGTAATAATAATAATAATAATTCGTAATAATATAAAAGGGACCATTAAATGGGCTCCGAAGCCAATCACTAAAAAAGAGACAGGAGGAGATGATGAAAGGAGGAAATTTCCCAGAAGATAAATTGAGTTGTTAAAATGTTGACTTCAAAGGACGGCGACTCGTCCTCTACTTTCATGCCCCTATGGACTTTGATTATTACGTATCGTACATTATATTATGTGAATGACTCTGTGTCCATCGGTCTGTCTGTCTGTCTATCCATACGTCTGTAACACCTAAAACTAGCGAACGCCTCATCTTTTTGAGGGTTTTCTGTGACAGAGGTCAAGTTTGTGGGATTATATTGCTCAAAGGTCAAAGGTCATTTTTTTAATTGCAGCCTATCATGTTAAATACGCAGATAGAAAGCTACTGTCAAGGGCAATTCAACGGTGCATTGTATCTGGGGATGAGTTACCCCCCTGACAGGGGGCGGGGCCAAAATGGTCAAAGTGGAAACGGATACCAGTATAATTGGTTTGAAAAGTACGATCAACGACTCTCAAATCGTGTAATTTTGCTCAATGGTTGGAGCAATGTGAGATTTTTGCATGCACGGTTTCTAAATTTCAAAAGACAATTATCATATTAAACATGTGATAAGCAGTTGCAATACATGCAAAACTTAAAAAATACTCATCTACGATACATTAGTACACTCGTTGGACGGTGTATTCCCTTTTATGTACTTTCTAAATGCAGACATTTATCTTTATCCCGCATTCTATTTTACAATTCGTAAACTACAAGTAGTTATAACATAGAAGCTAAACTCCTCTCCGAAGCTATAACAAGCCACCTTAATTGATTCCAGTCAAATTGAAACCTCTGCTCGTAAAACATAAAATGTTATTAATGACGGTTGTAATTCCTCATCCATCCTCGTAGAGGAGAGAGCGTAGGTAACAAAGTAGCATGATCATCTGCTCTCCGTTCCCATCGGACACTCTCATTTGTAACTTTTTAGAGAGGAATATAAATGACCCATCATCAGCCTCCTTTTTTATATAAGTTACCCACCGACTGGCAATGTGGATTGAAATAAATCCACTGGTCATTTACCCATATAATATCTTTTCAGTTCTGAATATGCAGTGAACTTTAAAATTTAGTGATTATAAATCCGATTTGGAATTTTTCCCTTGTTTTCGAGTCCAAAATCAAGTATTTGTAGTCTAAAATTGTGCATTTAAGAGAGCGGGTAAGGTGTACAAAAATAGTGGGTCAGTTCACTCATTCCTTGTCAAATTCGACATATCTGGAGGGCTAAAGGAAGCCGGCATTTGGCAATTACGTTTTTTGTCATCCCTGTTATTTATAGTAAGTTGAAGTTGTTATTAGTGAGTTGGACACTTGGAATTTCAGTTGGACTGGTCATATATGTTTGTATACCTCAACCGAGGGCTGGGATTGAATAATTGACATAATAATATTGGTATAGATTTGCTAGGGGTCCTCTGGCCGGAGTAAGAAGAAATTATGAACATCAACGGCTCATTTATCTCCCTTATCCGAAGGCTCATATTTTCTTATTCAACTCTCATCAGGATCATGAACAGCCGGAGCGGACATTAGATTTAGTGGAGAGTGAAAGGAGGAAATGGGAGGCCGAAAGTGACTAACGAAATAAATGTTTCCCTCTTACTTTCCGATCAGGATAAATTGTTATCCTCCCAACCCTTTTCTCTTGGACCGAATTCGGTGACAAAATCCAGGCCCTACTGACAAATATCCGTCTGACAGTTTGACTCCGACAAATATTAACCAGGTTAATATGGATGGCCGAACTGTGCCATTTTCAAATCGTTGCGATACAAATATCACAGTCATTTTTTGGTGATGCCAAATTATTTGTAATTTTTTAAACTTTGAAAGCGAGTGGAATAAAGCACTTTTTCCTTAAGTTTTCTAAATTATGCAAAATCAGATAAAGTGCAGAAAATGTACGGTATCTTTGTATACATAAATATATGTTACTCCGATTTTGTCATGAGTAAAATGACCCAAATAATCGAGTTAGTATATAAAAAAAATTTCCTAGATTCTAGTGTGCCTGATCCGATCTAACCTTACACTACAAAATCATGTAAAAGTTGTTTAATTGAGTTAGATCCATAACATTAGCGATGAAATTGGCTTAAAATATCAATTTCACTTTCAAACTACAAATTCCAGACCCTGTAAATATGAATTAACACAGGTCTAGTTATAACTAATCACGGCCGTCGGATTTTGAAAACTATACAAGCAAGTTGACATTCGATATACCAGGATTTAATTCCTACAAAATTCATATTAACCTAATAATTTCCTCCGTTTATCATCCGAAATGATTAAAAATGAAACATTCACATGCAAAATATCTGAAAAGCTGATATCTACACAAGGACAAATATAGGAGATAATTTTATGAATTTGCTATAGACTTTAAAAATTAAACAACACGTGCCGGAAAATTACAAACAGCTTCTATGTCTAACAACTGCAAAAATTTTGTTTCTAACATACAGTGTACTGTAGCACGATATATTCATTAGTTTAGGAGGCTGGAGGTACAAATTATTCCTGAAGTAATTAGCCATTTTGCTCTCTGTAAGTTACAACTGGTAATTAACCCAATAAACAGAAGTAACAGAATGTTCAAACTACTACACTCTGTAAGATAGGGTTGGAATTCGGATTATAATTTGGAATTTTTTTGTGTAATGAACATTTTTTGCCTTCATCATTTTAGTATTTTATTTCTATTTTAATCCTTCCTAGAGAGATATTTTGTACATCCCATTTTTCTTTTTAATGGGTTTGACGATTATTTATTAGCTGGAAAACGATTAATATCCAAAATAGTTCACTACATTCTAACTATAAAATAAATATCGAAGGGGTAAATATATACATAAAATTCCTGTCCCCGACCTGACGTGTCATTAGACGAAACTATAGGAAATTCCATTCAAACTCCTTAATGTTGTACCAAATAGACATTTTTAATATTTAAAAAATGTGATTTATTCTCCGTGCACATAAAATGGCATTAAAGTAAGATAAATAAAATCCAACATTTATTTGCCTCCTGGACGCAAATAATTTGCCGCGAAAATTCAATAGCCTGCGACATATTTGTAAATTTCTCCGTACAGATTTACCACGGCGGTATATTTCGTCGAACTTTTTATATTTGCTTAATAATCTGTAAATGCATGCATCGATCTTCCTATAGTATATTACAGTTACGTGGTGGTGTATAATATGTATCCCATTTCCTATCAAGCCGTTAGGTCTTTGAGAGAACTTGCCTCCGTAAAGTTCAGAAATCAGATCAAACTAACCTACATTTCTGAAAACTTCCTTTCTTTTTCTCAGGCAAATTGTACTGGAATAACTCTGAAAACTAACTATCACTAACTATTTAAAAGTGTCTGGAAGTTGGGAAAGATTTCAATAAAAGGGGATCCTCTATACCATTACCGTACTTTCGACAATGTTATACAATAGTATTTAATGTATTGCTCTATTCTATCGTCATTATTTAATGGCAAAACCCTTTACTGCCTTCACTTCGTCTGTCGGTCCGTCCTTGTGGTCTTTTGAACGGTTGAGTATTTTCGGATTTTGTTTTCCTGAGATCATTTATGACTTTCCACCGGAGGCTAAGTTCGTTTGAATGCCGTGAGAGGTCAAGGGTGTAGTCAAAAGTGACAATTTTTCAAATATAAAACAGTGCATCTTTGTAATTGAACGGTTAAGTACTATTCAACAATGTTTAACAATTGCTCTATGACTGGGGAAATATGAGATTCTTGTACAAAGTACCCCACCTGTCGGTTAATGACATTAATGTTATGTAACGTCCTGCCTTGTGTGGTTCCACTCCTTTGCTATGTGCGTTCCAACGGTTTATTGTACCTCTTTTCCGTTCCTCGTATCGTAGCTCATGGAATACCGTTTCTAAGAACTCTGAGGACGATGATGGAAAAAGTTTAAACTTTTTTCTTTTTATTTCATTTCACGGGGAGGAAGTACTAATAATAACTGTAGGGATAATATGTCCCATGGCCCATGAAAACTATATAACACGTATCATTATATTTATTATATTATTATTACTCCAGTCAAGCTACACCAGACATTACCTTCCATTTCTTCTTACTATTCCTCTACTCATTCTTCCACTATTGGGTTTTAAACTACGATACAATTCAATATAACAAAAATATAGGCCTTTTCTCATCTAAAAAAGCGTTCAAAGTTGACAAGAAGTTGTCCACACCGTTCGCTTCAACTTGATTTCAGAGGAGAGGAAGTGTGTCGTTCCTGATTTGATTAGAACTTTGATTTTATTTCCAGAGTGGGATGTGAGAGGAGGATAATTGAAATACAAAAGACGGCATAAAAGGGAATCATCAAAGTTGGTAAAAAAGAACCAATAAACTTTGTTCTATCACAAATGTACCATGTTACAATAAACATTAAAGTAGATGGGCCTATAGTCACTGGTCCGAGGTGATGTCAATACCGGTTGTTGGTGGTGGTGGTTTTTCGGTGGTTCGGCTTCTCTGAGCTTTTCAGAGTCGGGTGAAATAAGACGGGCAAGGTGGGACGTCTGATAGGGGAGAAGGTAGACCCAAACTTTTGCAATTTATTTTAGACTTTAGAGACAAAAATTTGAAGGAGAGATTTTCGTAGAGTGCCGAAATACCAACTACCATTTCACACTTCGGTGCCTTCCGGCAGTAGAGTAAGGAGCTTGATTTTTTGAGGGGGCTGGGGGCCCTTGACTACAGTGTATATCTTTTAAAAACTGTAGGACTGCAGGGAAATTATCTGCAATTATGACTGATTAAGTTGTGTTGGAAGTAAATAACAAAATCTTGAGAAAATTAAGAAATTGTAAGGATATTTTCTTAAGATTTTTAGTTATGATTCGCAATCACTGGAATAAGTTTTAATTAAAAAAACTTGTTGTAGCTCCGCGACATTGTTACTGCGGTTTCTATAATCATGATTGTGACGCTATTGAAATGTTCGCAAAGGTCGCTTGCAATATGGCTTTTCATCAAGTGATTTTCTATCACGGGCTTGTCGCAGAAAATAGCTCCCCGCTATCAACCTTCGCTTAAAAATTCCAATGTCATCCCGCTCCTGTAATACCAACTACGAAGCGAACGAGGCACGTACAGGCAAGTAGAGCTAGTTTAGGTTCGAGTCATCTCCTATTCCTATTGCACAATTCCTCAGGACCCGTTCTACTACCCGATTGTTCCAAGTCGGTGGTGGTGGTGGTGGCATGGTGACAAAACTTGGACCAATACTCACTAAACCTACCTCCCTTCTCCTTAATGGCAAATTCTTCAACGCGTGTCACACTCCAAAAACCCAGAGAGCGGAAAAGGAGCCCAAGATCCGTAGCCAAGTATCGGATATAGGCTCCTCTAAGTTATGTACTTTCATGAACAGAACCAGGACTATGCCAAACAAGTTATTATTATTATTTTTCACAAGGCCGATAAAGTGGCTCATATTCTTCCAGCTCAGCACCTCTCATCTCACAATAATTCTATAGATGCCAATGAACTGGCGTCATCTCAAGAAGCAGTGGCAGTGGTTGAGAGTTGGTATGTTGATTAATCAGGCAGTGGAATAATGATATGAAAAACAATTGGAAATACTCGAGTACGGAAATTATATGTTTTAACACGAACTGGAAATTCAACCCATTCAGTTAATTGTGAATGAATTAGAAATTTAAAATGGAACTCGACTTGATGAGACTCGAAAAGTATAAACATGACACGGACCATTCGTCTGTAAATATCTTACTGCAGATTCATTTTAAATGACATGAATATTTTTGTAAACAGAATCAAAATTAAGAGTAGTAGCGTAAGTTTCGGACCATTTTGTAAATTCTCAAGTAATCGGTAAAGTACAACGAGTAGAACCGATTGCCAGAGGCCAAGTTTGCGAATAAACAGAATTGTAAACAGGGAAGTCAAAACACGGAAGAAAGGTTGTAATTCTGTAGCAAGTACGCCCCTAAATAACTGCCCCGGGTCACCCATAAAATAATAAGTAGGCTTTACGGGATTTCAGCCCCCTTTAAGCTGGCCAGCCCTCATTTACTTAACTCAATTAATGGATTGCAAACTCGCATGCCATTCCTTATATATATATATAATATACTCCTCAGCCTTTGCAGATACTGATAACATAAAACTATATCGGACTATATGGGAATTATAATATTATTCCATCCTATATGCAATACGATCGAATTGATATAAACAATCTACAGATTTCCGTGTCAACTTGAAATGTCCTGGAGTAGTAGAGTCCTAATAGCTCTATAGTTCAAGTGCTTGTAGTTTAAGATATTGAAAGGAGTTGGAATGAGTTCGGCATATCGGGTTGGGTGATTTTATTCTAAATTCAAATTTTACCGGATGTTACTGGCATTTTGAAAATGTATAACTTGCATACCCAATTTGAGTGGCTCTACATTTTCAGAATCCATAAAATCGAGCTTAAAAACTACTAAGGATATTAATTTAAACGTCTTAAAAACTAAATTGCGATATTATTTCAACACCGGAAAACGGTGTTAAAAATTTGAAAATTACTATTTCAAATTCAAGAGCAGGTTTTTTGAGTAAAACGTTCCTACTATTTTTTTTATTCCTATTTATTTATTTTTTTTTTTGGCTCCCACCTGAAAAAATGTCCCAATTTAAAGAAATCACTTACTTCTCTTTGCACGGACAAGTGCAATTGCTAATTTTTCAGAAAATTAAAAAAATTGGGTTTCCAACCCCGGCAAATGTTTAAAATTTTTGCCCTTTAGATTGACCTACATGTCCTATAGTTGAAAACTGTCGTGTAACACGGGTCGGTGTGAAGAGTTGAGTTGGCGAGTGTCATGAGAGCTGAATACTGAACCGTTCTAATCCTTCAATTAAGGGCTGTGCCTATTAAGTACTTAAGTTCTGGACCCTAATTCCAGCCTGGAATTCTGGTGACTGCTCACTCATGAACCCAACCTCCCTCTCCTGCCATTACAACAAATGCATTCAGTTTAATACATTAATACCTTAAGCCCTTCTACTCCTACACTTACCCATATTTATCTATTTATAAGAGAGAGATACCGATATCTCTGGAGATATCTTCCATATTTCGACCCAACAGGGCAGACTATCTCGCAAAATTCAAATTTCAAATCAAACACTTGGAAGATAGAGAAGAGGGTTCGGAATTCAGAATTCCAAGTGGAGGCACATAATAGAATCTACGGTTAAGCCCTACAAATTATGTGGATTTCCTTTCCTCCGAACAGAGGAAAGTTTAAAGTGTTTAATCGGCTCGGGTTCGGGTAAATTAGTATCGAGCTTTCATGTTTATAAATTGCAAAAATCAGTAACTAGATTTTTTTTTATTCTTCAATTCAGCTACAATAAACTTGTATTTTTTTTTCTGAGTCTACATATCTGAAACTGACAAAGGTAGTATTTTAGGTTGCAATATAAGGGAATTGCTTGAAAAAAATATATACTCAGATTCAGAAACTTAGATTAACAAGCATGTTCCAAAGTCATTTTTCATGAATTTTTGTAGTCGTCAATTTTTTAAACATAAAATATCTTAAAATGTAGCTAAATTTTAGATTTGATCGTTCATAAGAATTGGGTATTTGAAATACTTCAAACCCTGAAATGCTTCCCTTGTGAGGTTCAGTTCCGTTCAGTTGGTGCAGGCAAAATTACAAGAACAATTTTGTAACAAAAGGAGAAAGTAGGGCTTAAAAAGCCCTTATATCATGAATCCTGACATGAGACATGGGATAAGTGTCATACACGAAGTCCTGAGAGCAATAGAACCAAAAGGGCACTTGAGACCCCACATACAGAATACCTAATACTTACATCCGCTGAAGGGCCTAGAATAAACTGTCATCCTATAATAAGTGAAAGTGAGGAAGGATAACAGTTTTCCTTTCATTCTAACCATTGTTTAGTGAAGTTTTGAAAATTGAAAATCAGGCCCTGATTTTTTTTTAATTTTCCGGGTTGAAAAATCGGAGAAAACAAAACTTGGTCCCTAGTTCCAGGACCAAGGATCCTGGTCTGACATTTATTTTAAGACGATGGGTTTTTTGTAAGTCGGTTGTAGAGGAAAGATGTATCTATGAACTGGCAGATTATTAAGAGTCGTATGTAAATGTGAAGGGGAGAAAGAAGTGGATGAATAATTCCGGCACTTTCCTTCGACAAGTCTCAATGGATTGAGAGATCGAGAACGCACTTTTACAACGATAGAGACGTATTTTGTACTTACAGCCCTTTCAGCTTTTATTCCCCACTTCTATATTCACATCTTGACGTTTTTTAACTCTTATTTTGCTCCTCTTACCGAGTCGAGTTACTTTCACCCGAAGGGTAAACCTTTCCCAGTTAGTTTACAAGGGAACTTCCTTGGTTGTTTCGACCAATTTTGCCCAAAATGTGAAGAAACGAATTCGTATAGACTAGATTCGGAAGAATGGCGATGGTAATATTTAAAAAAAATCCATATATGTATGGCGCAATTGCAATTTGCAGACACATTTTTGAGAGAAAAGGAGCGTTTTTTAAAGAAAATCAAACAATTTTGTAAGCTCAGTTTATGCTTGAGTGTGGATTATGCTTGCTAAAACCTAAAAAAATGCATGAAAATCGAATTTTCACCTAAAAAATGGTTAAATATTACGTTTGGATTGTGATTTCATTTCCTGCCTCCTCGTAGGTCCGTAGCAATTTACAGTTGCTTAAAAGAAACAGTTTTATTGTAAGCATATCTCCCAATTGCACTTTCTTCTTCTAATAGACGATTCATTTGTCCCTTTTGAATTTACTAATAAATTCGAATTTTCAAGCTTACGAATATCGACGTCTGTCTAGTGTCAACTCTCTAGCAAAATATAGTTTAAAGCCCCAAATAAAAATCCAGACATTTAAACAAGGGAACTTTTTGAGGTGCTAGTTGAGAAATCTGCTCGTGGTCCAATCACCATTAACGCACCCACCAGTCTCCAACCTACATGATGAACTTGAATTTTTGAATAGAACCCTTTTAATTCATTTATTTCCCCCTCGGATTCTTCTACCTGAATTATCTCATTTGCCATCATCCAACCCCTTCGTTCTTTATGCTAACCAACCCTTATTGCAACTCCATTTTCAAGGAATCTCCAATTTTCAGACACTTATGAGGGAATCCTCATAAATCCTCATCAATTCCGTCAGAATTATAATCTAAAGCGGGGTTGGAATAAAAAAAACAGGCTCGTTTAAACAGAAAACACCAGAGGAAAGTTTTTTAATCAATAGCCCGACTGCTTATTTTCCTTGTCAGTCTCTCTGTCGAAATGACTCCCCGATAAATCGGGCGAAGGTTTTTATTCGGGTTTGAAAGAATGCATATGGAGCAATTAAAAATGCGTTTCTTGTGGATTTTTTACTCTAGTATTTTATGTACAAATACAAGTTTAAAATGTCCGTAGAAAGTTAATAAAAATTACAGTATATCAAATTGGAATACTGAAGCTGTTTAATAAGGAATTATATACCAGTATTAAATAGAGGAGTTTCTCTCTTCACAAAATTAATCACAGCTTCCGTTTTGTACAGAAAGGGGAGTGTATAGGATTTAATGCGGGAATAGCCTGTTATTAATGTGTTTTAGCCCGAGCTAATTTCTCGGTCCCAATTCCACTAATCACTGAACAATTACAGACCCCCCTCCGGATATCGGATAATGCATTCCGAGAAGTGATGTTAATTTTATAATGACTTAGGAGGAGAGGGTTCATTCGTTTTGTAACTCTATATTCAAAGCTCCATGTACACTTTTAAGGTAATGAGATCATTTTTCGAGTGGAGGTCTGAAATGCATTTTAGGCTAAATATCTACTTTATATTATGAGATTGTAACAGATCTTTTTTAGCCTTCATCAAAATAAATTGTACTTGATAGGATTTAAGCTGCGGAATTCTAAATATTAGATTTTTTTTAAACAATTTTTGATTGATAACCAAACTGGAACAGTAGAAAACCCGTATTCGTATTCCCAAGTAGACATTCCCAAGTAGTAGAGTATTAACATGAACCCCGATCAACTGTGAAGTTTGCTCAGTTATTTACCTCGAATTTTTTAAATCTACTTTCACTTTTGGCATCCGAATTAGCGTTTGCTGGGTGTTTTATATTCTAGTATTGAAAGTTTTTTTAATTGTCAATTAGAATCAATGGCTTCAGTCTATCGTACCTGCCGAAACATCCCTTTATTTGAATTTATAAATTAGTGAGGTTAGAATAGGGCCGGGTGGAACCCGGTCTAATTAATAAAATCCGCAGTGGCCGGAGATGGAGTGATGGACAGAAATCGGGTGTTAAGAACAGGAGTGAGTCTCTTTATTGCAGTTCATTCAATTAGTCTTGATTCGGAGGTAACGAGGGTCTTTCTCTATATTTGCTCTAACATCTCCACAGCCATTCATCGTCATCGAAACCACAGATCTTACCAAGCCCCTTGCACCCCCTTTGCTCAGGTATCCGTGAAGGTTGTCCTGAATACGGACACCACACCTCCACCGAGAGTGACAATGAACCAGAAGTGGATGATGATGCTACAGTGTCAGAATACCATTACCAACTTAATTGAATACCACACGACTAACAATAAGACGGATAGTGAAAGGAACATGACTCTATCATTACTCTGCTCAAGGGTTCGACTAGAAACCCGGGATTTTTTGAATTAAAACGTTGAGGCAATTTTGAGCTTCGTGGGGAACTTTGAGACAGTCATAGAGTAGTAAATATGAACATTTTCAGCTAACTTGACTTAAAGTAACCCTCATTGTCATTACAGAGTGGGAGAACCAGAATTTCAAGGAGATTTAATCGCCTTCATGTCAATTACGAAATGTTTTGTATTTAGACCACCAACGTTATTAAAGTCCCTGTGCTAGTTAACTCGTCTGGTCACCAATATGTATATATATATGGTTGTCTCAAAATCCCCAGATATGCAGAGCCGCGAATAACGGGGTAGATCGAACCCTGTCATCTGCTAATGTAAAGGATGCCGGTGAAGTGTTCCCTGTTGCCTGGTTGTCTTGTCACAATGTCACAATACCTCCAACCTACTGTCACCTTCCTTTAATTAAAGAACGGGAGACTTAATCTGTAGAATTTATAGAAATGTAAGGGGATTGGGTAGAACTGTAGGTTCAGCCAGCCTTGAAAACCTCTTCAAGACTCTCTCCTCTCTCTTGATTAAATTATATTTGATGATACGACGAGACGACATATATGTAAAATTCCGAGCCGGCAAATGTAACTTCTGTGTTCTTCGTTAGAAGAATCAAAGTCCCTTTCAAATTACATCAAATTTCGTACAGTTGGCTCCCTCAACCGAGAATGCATGATCATATTCATAATATTTTATTACTAGAGAGAGAGAGAGGTGTTGAGGAGGATGGTTTAATAATTAATTCTACTTTAAATGTCCTTCCCTTAATTTTAGAATTCAAAATCCCATTCCTCGACGAGGTTCCAAGAAGAGGAGGGCTGTACAAAAGGGAAATGAAATGAGTGGCAGGTGTGTCGACAGTTTCGACATTTTAATTGTCAAAAGTCCCATGTCGACATTCTCCAGACAGTCTGATTGGATCTTGTTTGAATAGAGATGAGGAGACATGTGAGGATATGCCAGTCATTTATTACAAATTTATGTAATCTCAAGCTCGTCTTGACTTCGTCTTATTAAAGCGACAAATTACAACGTTAAAAAATTAATTTCCCACATCCATAAACCTTTTATATCAAAAACTGTCTCAACTTCCCCCGATGTAAATGGTATCGGGATTATTAAAATTTGAATTTCCCAATAAATTTTATACGACATCCAACATCCTCCCACCTCTAATTTCAGTGTCGTTCTTTTAATTTCGTTTAGAATTTCACTCGAAGCTGTCTAAATCTCCATTCTTCATCTATAGAACGAGGATTTCCTTTCATTTCACAAAATCAAGAGGAAACTGTAACTGAAGTCAGAGGAGCAGATTGATCGGGATCTCCTTCATCATTAATATTTTCAAGATGGCTGGAGTCCCATTCATAATATTCCGTATCTATTTGAAACACATATATTAAAATACATCCTTCTATCTCTACCTTCCTCCTCCGTAATTCAAAACCGAAGTGGAATCGGAGGATAATGATGATGATGATGAAATACCCAGTGGACCAAGTGCACTTCAAAATATCTCTCGGAGAGTTAACCCTCTCTCTCTTGCTTTCTCTATAGACGGACGGGGAAAAAATTGGATCGAATTTTAAATTCAAAAGGGGATTTTTTTTCTACAATATTGCTAGAGATACAGATACAGAGGGGACCCTGTCTATAGATAGAGATACAAATAGGAAAACAATGCCATATATTCAATCCATGTCCCCACATACAACATACGATCGGGATCAATTCGGTCTGCAGCCGGCCCCACGACGGCCTTAATTTTGCTTATGGATTGACAATTTATAACGACCCTTGACAATTTCGAATTTCAATCTCCATTGAACTTCCTCCGCTCCACTGGCCAAATACATAGGAATTCCGTGCCCAACGACGTTACAGGATTTAGAGAAGGTAAAAGACCTTCCTCGGAATTGGATTTTTTCCATTGTAAATGATCCTGTCTCAAATTTCCAGATCGTCTCGACAACGAGCAGCCCATTCTGCCCTTTGAGCCCCAACATTTGATTAAATTGAGTGACCAAAAGGCAGCAACCGTACAGTTGACCGGTTAACTTATATCCATCCATTTAGGGTTGGATTCATGTCTCCTGGACCCTTTTTCGAGAGAAACCCAGCACTCTGAAGGTATGAAAATGAAGTGAAAGTACAAAAGCTGATCCCGTTGAATAGGAGATGGATTTTGTTCAAGTGAAAGGAGTCTAAAAAACGGAAACTGTCTACACACGATAATAATATTGAATATAATCATATCTCTCCTGAATTTACTTAACTCATTTTGGAAAGGAGGACAAGAGAGATGCCAACATCAGCTTTTTTCCAACCCATTAAATGCAGTGGATGGGATCCAGTCTTTAGGAGCCACCTTCCCTATAATAACTATAAAATATAAGTCTCCTAAATCCTGCCCAACTCAAGTACCTCTACTGATATTAGAGAGGTCTACAGGACTCAGCACTACCAACTGCTACTAACGTCCATTCCCAACTTGTTCTGCTAATAGGACGACTTTAACAAATCCTGACTCTACACTCTTCTTGGCGACGAACACTCTCGTTAGAAGACCCGATTTGTAAGGATGACGCGGGAGGAGGACTGGCGTGGAGCTGAATTTATTGTAAACTCAAAATGCGATGCGTTATATACCAAAAAAGAACAACATTAGAAATCATCTTCTGGAGGGGCAGTGGTTTTAAAACAAATATTAAGTAAAAAAAAGTCTTCGGAAAATAGGTAGGGCGGTAGCGGTGACAGTTGATTTGAGAAACAAGTTTGACTTTTTCCACCTTTTGGCTTTTTGACCCTCATAATGATAACATCCCATTTACTTTTGGGTCAAATAAAAAGGGCTTCAAAACTCGAGTTTCACTCATTTGTTCTTGATTTTTTGATGTGTAACGCATCACAGTATGAGTTTACAGGAAAAAAACTTCCCTGCGAGTTTGTTTGGGTGCGTAAAAGAGACGCCTCCCAGATTTTGAATGAAAATTGTCCCAGTAATTTGACAAATTTTTAGATCCCCAAAGCTCTTCTCTTATAATGATGTTGATAAAGCATAGTATAGCAAAGCATGATGAAGAAGGTGGAATTTCATAGTCTTTTGTAAAAGATAGGACGCGGATCTTTATTTAAGACGCAGTGAATTTAATGATTTCTTTTTGTTCTTGATCAAATCGACGCAGATTAAAAAGAGAGAATGACTCCAGCACAATTTATCAAGCAAACTGCATCTGAGGATTTGTTAATTGACTACAGGAAGTATATATAAACGGCCTTTGTACCCAATGAATCAATAGAACAAAGGGATTCGAGTTTTGTCCCAAACTTCCAGAGGTTTGATTTTGTCTCCAAGTCAACTCTCTAATTAATATCGTTTGGGTCATTTTCCTCTGAAAGGTTTCCTTTGATGCAAAAAAGTGTAAAGTCAAATAAGTTCATTCCTGCCAGTGAAAGTTATGGTTTGGGATAATGTCGCATCGGGGAGTCAAATGCATCTCATCAGGATCACTTCCAGTCAAAACGATTCATTCAATTTTTTTATAATTATTTTCCATCGAAACTATTCCTGTTTTTGTTGTGGTCGGTTTTTGAAGTTTAACTTCTGTTTCTTTCATGTCAGGATTCAAATTCCGAGTTGACATTTTGTAAATTGAGTTTAGAGTTATCTTCCGCTCCTTTCTCTTTTACAAGAACAAATATTAGTGTGCTTTTTCCACAATTCCACGAGTGATGTCGATTTTTACAATTTTTAACGTGAGTCTTATCCGAGTAAAAATATTATTCCTGGCCATAAGACCAATGTTAAGGGAAATTGTCTCCAAATTTCTCTAAAGGCCATTACTAACATTGATATAGATTGTTGGGAGGTTGGGACGGTTAGTTTATGTGATGGGTGATCGGTTGATGGCATCGGGTTTTTTGGATTGGGATGAGGGGGGACCTAACATCAAATAGCAAAGTACATACAAAAGGAACGGAAATGGGACTCTAGTTTCCTTCAATCTCCAAATAGGTAGAAGTTGACTTGACGTGCGTAAGTAAGTAACTCTGTATATATGATAGGTATAAGTATAGCTAAGTTTCTTGGCTATATGGGATATTTCTCCTATAGCTATGGGCTATATGTTTAGGGATTGAAGAGGGAGTAATAATGGGTGTAAGCCAAAGTGTTTGAAATGGAAAATGTTTGGAGACAATGGTCTCTGGATTTGGCCGTAGTTCAATGTCTCTTCATTTAGAAGGAGTCCACCTAACGTTTCCTCGTCCCCTTCAGGAGATGAAGACGGAGTGGGGGAACGAGGCTTTCACTTCACCATTTCCGACCAGACATTCCCCTTCACCCAAACCAGGAATAAATGCCTAATGTAATAAAGAGGCAGTGGGGACAGAATTTAAGAGATACCTTGAGCAGTCCTGGGGGCAGAGGGGGCTTACTAATAATCATAACTCCAATTTTTAGTGATGTTTCGTTTGAGTGAGTGTGGGTGGGGATGCTATTGAGAGGATGATTGGGATGGGAGTTAGTTACTGTTTTTGCATGTGGATTTTGACGGAAGTGGAGAAAAATTGGGAAATTTGAATAAAATGGGGGTTGGACGAGTTTTGAGATGCTAAAGTGTGAAAGGGTTTAAATTATTTGGATTCCGATTAGGCAGGTTAAAGTATTTCCTCAGGTTAGCAGGTTGAAATTGCTGTGTTTTTAATTATGATCAGTTTGTATATTTGTAGAGTCTTTATTTACTTGGCTAAATGAAGTTTTTCTTTATGGTCAATCTAAGAGATTTTGTGGTCTACTTAAATGCATGCTGTTAGCCTGTTAGGGGAATTCTAAATTCATTACATTGGCAGTTCTGACATTTCATTGGGAACTTGTGTAGAAACACTTAAAACTGCGTTTCACAAGGTACTACGCTGGTAAAAATTAAATCTGTTTAGGGTTGTACAACTATTATCAATCTGACATTCTTCGTAAAAAATAAATAATTTTAAACATTTTCAAAATCCTAATTTCAATTGAAGCTGTAGAGACAGAACCTGATCATCCTCGGGTCCTGAAAACATCATTATCTAACCCTACCCTTTCATTTACTTTCTCAAGTACATACCGTTCCTACTCCAGTCCTTGATTTAAATTAATCTGATCCGTTAAGGAATCCGACAAACTTGGTAGGACTGCTCGGAGAGTTGATGAAGATCTGCGACAATGACAATACATACTAATCCAGAGGTACAGCTCCTCGCATTGCATCCCGTAGTCATTACCACCACTACTCGGCCCTCTCTCTCTCGCGATGATCATGTGTTGGGGTAAAAGTAGTAGTAAATAGCGGGGTAAATCTTACCTTGTATGAATGAGGTAATGAGTTATGCGGCTGTTGTGGCTGTCAAGTGGCGGAGCCCAGGAGAGGTTGACGGCCCGGGACGTAAAGGCCAGAATGAGGGGTCTCCCAGGAGGATCCGGTACGGCTGTCAACATAAAGAAAATCCTTAGTCATACTCACTAGTACGGAGGCGGGGAATAATTCACACTTTCACTTGGCACCTCCATTAATCTACATTTAAAACCGTCGACGAAGCCAAACCACTTTATAAACTAAGAAAGCATAGGGGGTAGCAAGGACTGTCTTAATAGGAGACTAATATATTCCCCGCAACTTTAAGATAGGAGCTGCAGAACTCAACAGTCCTTGTCAGCAAAACCAGAACCCACCTTTAATTTAAGGCTTCCCTGATTATTCCGAACCCGAATTTGCATCCCCTTTATTTACGTGCAAGATAAGATTAGTTCTCTGGAAATGTATTTAGAATAAGACGGGCGGAATTGGAACGGACCGACACGAGACACCCAAGAAGTTACCAGTCCCGTCTTGTTACTCGGGACGAGCTGTAATTGCTATTTTATTCACTTCCCGCACCGCAAACTCGATGCATATTCCCAGACTGAATCAGTACTTTTGTGTTTATTTATGTAAAGCGGATGGGGTTGGCTACATGGTGCCCCGGGGTTGGGTGCGAACCTTGGACAGGAACGGCTATTTTTCAGTTAAAACAAATTTTTCATGCAAAATTCAAGTACATCAAAATATCATGTTCAGAAGGTAGGGAAATTGAAATCTGGACAAGGGAAGTGAAAGCAATGAAAGGATTGACAAAAAGCACGTTCGGTATCATTATCACTATCCGCGATATGTAAAAGAACTGCACTTTGAAATATTGAAAAATTGGAGGATTGAGGGAGAATCCACATCCAACCGACATGATCAAGTAGATCTGCCTCGGATTTATTTTTATAGGTTTGTATATAAATAATTTTGAAGTAGGATTCGGGTGGGAAGGGCTTTTGAGCCTCAAGAACTTTCTCTCTCTCTTAAATTATGGAAACTAACGCCTCGACTTCTGTCAGGGGAACAAAGCCCATAGATCATCTCTAGAGGCAACATGTTCACAAATTCACAAAACTATTCCAACAGAAGAGACTACATTTCCACGAGATTTCGGAGGAAACCCTGGATTCTGCATATCATCTCTCTCGACGAAAAAGGAGCTCTTCTCAACCCTTTCCTACTCTTTTTTTTTGCTTTATGATTATCCCAGCTTCCTTCAAGAACTGAGGGAAAAGGTGCTGGAGAAGCGTATAGGGATATAGGGAAATCCCACCGTAAACCGTAATAATATGAATGATGCACTGGAACTGGAACAGACGGAGTCATGCTGACTCCCGCATCATGTGCAACCAACTGAATCCGGACCAATGCAATCCCATAATATCAGATATATGGGCTCAAGGAACCATCTTCCATCTGATAGATAACCGGCTGGAATCGTCCTCGAGCGTGAAAGGTCTGGTCTGGTGGAACAGGACCGAAAGGTTCACATTCTGAGATAGGCAAAGCTATCGCAGAATTGAAACTACCCTGTCCTGTACCAAGGAGTTACATTCTGCGATGAGAGCATATTTATAAAAAAAACAGCCCAACCGGGTCTCCTATAAGTGAAAGCTGAGCTTAACTCCCAGATGCAGTTTACTCCAACTCGTCGACAGCTATAAAGATGGAAAGAATGGAGTGGAAGCAAGTACCTTTTGCCCATCAAGATCATACACCAAAAACACCCTCCTATCATCTTATCACCAACACCAACACCTAAGTATATACATATATAATATATAAAGCTATAAATAGAACACAGGATCCCGATCCCGTTTATACCTACACACGTCCCCGTATATTTCTTAGGAGGGTGGGGAAAGTTGGTAGTTGGTAGTTGGTGTGAAATAAGTTTCAGTTTTTGTTTCTCCCGACTTTTTTTTGTCGAAGATTGGTTAGTTTTGGTGTGACTAACGTGTGAAACGGTTCCCTCTTTGAAATCCCGATGGGGCATGCCGTAAAGGAAAGTTTCGGAGGGTGTCGGTCAGTTTCCCCAAGAAACGTGATCTGGAGAAGGTTCAAGAATCCCTGCCTCAATAATTCATATTGGGATCCATTAGTTTTTTTTTTTAGAAATCATTGGGAACAGGATTGAGAACAAAGTCTTTGGTCCCTTTCACTCGACATGTAAGGATAGTAATAATAATATGTGAGATGACTGAGTAAAGAAATGGATTTGTTCGACTTCGGATTGCGAAAGAAATCTCAAATCTGACAGATCCAGCTGGATCCCGTTTTTTTTCTTCATATAGAGGTATAGATTGTAGGAAAGTTTCGGAATATTTATAAAGGTTTTTCGTAGCTATAGGTAGGTGTTTTTATTATAGGTATTGTACAGGGTGTTTCAAAATTATTAAAATTATCATGGGAAAACTTTGCATATACTTTTTAATACAAACAAGTTACAAAAATTTTGCGATTTTTTTCCATTTGTTGGCATAATTTTGAAACACCCTGTACGAATCCGTAGAATATAGGAATATAGGGAAGTTTTGAAGATTTCCGACTTCCCCTTGGTTTTTCTGGATGATGATGAATGAATGAATTTGGGATTGGGGTCTCGGGGTATTAAAGTCCCTCTTAGAAGATACGTTAGCTTCAAGAAAGAGAAGATCATAAAAATTCATTAGTTTTCTTCAAAAATCTTGAGAAATATGAATATGAAATTTTCCCATCTCTCTCGAGTCCACGAGCCCAGAACCTGGAAACTGGAAGTTGAAGGCTGTTTTTTTTTATATCTACGCGGATTGAAACTAGCGATGAATTTTTATATCCCCAAGAAGTTGGCTTGAAAGTTTATAGCCGATTCAGAAATTATCTTAAACCAAGAATGTCATTACTCGCTTGTTGTAATGCCTTGAGAGGTGATGATTCTTTAATTGACAGTGGGTTAAAATGAAAAAAGTGATTTATCTCCTTTACATTTTAATTGGTCCAAACAATAAGTTATTAATTGGTTTCAAGAGCTTACTCTCCTAATCCTCAATTCTAAAGATGAAATTAGAAATGAGGATTATCTGATATCTTTCTAGCAAACTTCACCAGCAACAAACCATTTAGAGAATCATCTGCCACCACCGCCACTTTCACCACCTCTGTCAATGTGTTCTGAATATAATTGAGTCGGAAAATGTAATAAATAGGCAGGCCTTGTGGTTCTATCATTATCTCAGAAATGAGTAGAGTCTGAAAAACCGTTGGGAAGTTCTGTATAAATAATCCCCTTTGTCAGCGGATTGAATTCCGCTCAAGTTCCTAACTGACTTCGGATCCGTCTCTAATAATCCGACAAACTCAAAGGACCAGTCCTCCTTCATCTCTCAAACCTATTTATAGGCATGTATAGCATCCAAACCTTGTATTTGTGGTGAGTGGGGGTGGTCGGTCTGGATTTACCTCATATATCTATTTTATTTCATTATAATATTATCAATAAAATGGTCCAAACATGTATCGAAAATGAATGAAACGATGCGAAAAATACCTCGAAAAACATTCAGTGTCGTTGAACGACACCTAGAAGTTCTTTTTAACAAGAATCTCATATTCCCCCAACCATAGAGTAAAATTATGTGCAGGAAGAATAACTTTCGAAGATTAAGAAGTTCTAGCATAAATGGATAGACGGACAGACGGACAGAGTCTTCCCAGTAAGGACTTTCGCCCCTTAATAATAGCAGATCCTCAAATCCCTGGCACTCAACGTCCATAAGCAGTGACTAATATATTGAGAACTAACCATTTGCCTACAGTTGAACCATATTATAATGATAGGGCGTACATATAGGAGAGTGTAAATAGTTCGACTAGACCAAATCCATATTTTCTGGTCTGGTGAATAAAATAATGGGAGACTTCACCACAGGAGATTTCAAAGGGACGATCCTATCTCGTACTGAATACTATGTGTTATACTACTAAAATTCCGCACGATAATAATAATAGTAATATTGTTATAACTGTTATTGCTGGAAGATGTGCATGAACTATGACACGAGGCCTGTGAGTCAGAGGGATAGGGTGACTAAACTCAGCCAGTGGTAAATGTCCAAGTACTGGAGAAGGAGATAATATTATAAATATTTGTCCGTCTTGTCAGCTACAGTTAAGGCGAGGACAAATACACTGCAATATATTTGGCGAGAGGAACGGAGCCATAATATTAAGAAGAGTCTAGTCATGAAGTGTCACCATTTCCGGGAGGATCCTATTGTCACTAAACCACTACCAACATTAACACCAACTGTGTTATGTTCCATACTTCCATTTCCATATATATATATATAATCATAATGTTCAAAAACACAATGCTGCTCATGAATCTTGACATTGTGTAAACCCCGTGCATATACATATTATATGCTGAAAACACTGAAATAGGTCGCCCCTCAAAATAACGCCTGAGATTTGAAATCACACGGTTTAGGACCATATTTCGATATTTACGGTAGTATACGGCTTCACAGGTTGTTATAGAGTGAATGGGGACTGCTAGGTATACAATGCATATACAGGGTGTCTCAATTAAAAGTTCCACTAGCAACAAAAATTAAAAATCCGAATTGCTCAAAGTTCCTAACCAAATATGTGTTTTGCAGCTAGTGAGGTCTTTTAAGTGGAACACCCTGCATATAGATATATTTAGAAATATCTGGGATGAGAGAAGAGAAAGCAGAAGCCCATTGTACTCCCGATTCTGCAGATCCGAATATTCCGTGAAGACAAATTTGACGGATGAATCATGAAAAAGAGGATAGGAGATGATGTATTATCCACGAGGGCCTTTGATTTCCCAATTTTCTGCATATTTTATTAAACCTCAATACTGGGTCCAAGTCAAGGCTAATCCAACGAGGGAAAAGAACGACATCATTAGATTACTTAACTCTCTATTCCAACTATCGAGTGTCACGTCGGCGGCGGAATCTGCTCTCGAAACTACAGATTCTGGGGGAGAAAGTACGGGGAAATTATGTAGGAAAAAATTGAAACAAGGGAGATATAGAGGAGTCTCTGTTATCATTTGATCATGCTCATCAATGAGGATATCGATAGTTTTGCCCTCAGGTAATAATATTATACCTTGGTTTCGGGTTCGTAAGCCGAGGAAGACTGAATTGGATTCAATCCTCCCAAGTCAATACAATAGGGACAATCCCTTAGAATCCTTTTCCCATCTATATGCAAATAAGCTAGAAGCACGGCGGGTTCCCCTAGCTAACCCAACCTACTCGAGCCAAATAAAATATCAAGTGAGCTGGTTGAGTTTTAAGAAGATCTTGTGGTTTCCAGAATAGCTTCTTCCGAGGAGGCAGTCAAGTCTTAAAATCCGGGGAAAGTCGTCGAATTTGAAAATACTAAGGGTCCAGAGGCAGGAGAACGTATTGATGAGGATAAGCTTTAAATTTTAATTTCCCTTCCGGATTATTTTACCATATTCTCATCGTCGGAGAAGTTTGGAGGGACATGAGCTAGCTTGATAAGTAGTTATGGAATGCAAGTAGAGTGGTGGGATAGTCACATCAGCGCTTTTTATGTAGCTTAATTTTAGGGATTCAGAGCTGGACGCAGGAATGGATTCTTTTATTTTCTTTCGCAATTATTTATTGGAAAAAATTCAATATGAAAAATGTTTAGTAAATTTCGAAATACGTGTTTTTAAGCAGTTTTTAAGTAAAATGTTTTCTCAGTAATTCCTACCTAGAGGATTGAACAGTAAAAGGCTCTGGATTTTTTCAGGACGTCGGAAAATCAGATAACCCTATTCTAAAAAATTAATCGTTTCCTCCCGAAGTTGTCAAATTTTCCCAATCTTTACCTCAAATGCGATGAAAATAAAACATGTTCCAGGTTTCCAGGTTAATTTTTTTTAAAAGCGAGCTGTGTTTTAAACGGATTCACAGTTTTACTAAAGAATTGCACGAGCAAACGACACCAAAGTGAGGGAAGTATATATGCTTTGGTCTTGCAGTTTTCATTTTTCAAGCCAATTTATTTAGCTAAAAAATAGTCTCAAGAAGCCGGTCCCAACTTATTCGAGCCTTTCTAGCTCCGCTAAGAACCATACTGTCGGGTTGGCCTTATCCTGTCTCTTTGGCCAGTAGTGGCTGCAGAACATGTGGCCAAAAGGGATGAGGATCGACACGTAAGAAATAGTGGGCCTAAAGATGAGTCCTTTGCATTATTCATGTGGAACGGTCGAGTCACTCATCTGATCACTTGCCACCTTCCATCTTCATTATTTCACTCCCGAATTTCTATCAACCTCCTCCCGTGTCCCACTTCCGAGTCGGAGGACTACCGACTGTGTTAGGACCAGTACATGCTCTCCTACACATACTAACACCGTCACAAGAGCTGGGAACATGGGACAAAAGAGAGCCTCAACTGAACGGCAACGAAAAGTGAAAGTGTTGGCAGAATTGAGTAGGATAAAGAGCAAGGAGATGATGAGATCAGGAATCTCAAGGAATTAGCGAATCTTGAACTCAGAAAATTCCAAGCCACTCTTCACACCAATACACTGTAAACTGGACGGTTTTTCTTCCCAATAAATCCCCAGGGGCACTTATTCCGGTGAGACAGATTCTCTTGCAAAGAAAGCTTGTCGAAAACTACTAAAATTAACATTATTCGTTCCGTCTTTGAGCATTTTCACCCAATTTTGCAACATCTCTCTCGAGCAATTTGGGGGCTACTATTCCGGGGGATTAGTTTGAGATGAGGGATAAAAATTGGAGGAGCCAAGAGAATCAAAATCAACCACATGCCAGGAGATTGAAAATGGAAAGGATTGGAAGTGAAGAGAGGAGAGAAAATCCGGACCGAGATAATTCCCAGCTTCCCTTCAGTTTCCTGGAATTGAATTTTAAGAAACTTAATCCGCAAGTGCCGTAGGACAGCTTTATAATTCCAGACTCTGAATCCGGAATTCAAAAACAGGAATTATAGGGAGAACACGATGGTGACAGTAAAGTATACAGGGTGTTCCACTTCCAACAAGAATCCTCCTAGTATAGAACATTGACCATCACAGAGACAGTCACGTTGAATGTTGCCCAAGACGATTTTGGCTGTTTATTAGTGAATATTTCTTATTGGAACATCTTGCATATTTTCGGCATGTGAAACTAATCAATAAACAAATAGTACATTTTACAAAACAAAGTACGAAAAAACTACTGGTTTTTAGGCATTAGAAAGCCTTGTTTCTTATTATTCAGAGAAAGTACGTTGATCATTTCCGGAATAATCCAGCCCATAAATTGTAGCATTCAAAACGAAATCCTCTGGAACATCTATCAGATTTCTCTCGGCAATTTTAGTCGTTTATAACGGTCCCTATATTTAGCCGGATAGGAATTGCATATTGGCAAAACATTGAGCCTAATCCAGGGGGAAAGCTCCGGATTCTGTTTCTCAAGCACTGAGAATTTATAATATATAATACAAGGCTGTATCTATGTTTTTATTCCAAGTCAAATAAGAGAATGGAGGCCGACTTGATGGGATTTTACTCCTAAGACTTTTTTTATTTTTTTTATTTTGAAAACTTTTCCATCCGCAATTTCAATTCCTCCGCCTATAGGTCCTTGTTGGAGTTTGAAGAATCCTCAGGATAAAAGGTTCAATTCTTATTGAACTTTAAGGATTTGGCGAACACATTTTCATACCTGGATGGCCCCCGATGCCATTATACAGATGTATACCGATCCCAATTTCGCTACTGTCAGAATCCGTCTCAAAGAATAATGCAAACTAGAACAGTAGAGGAACTTTCTCTCAAGTCTCCGTAAATTCCCCGGAATTTTCATCCTCAAAGATTTCAAGTCTCGACTTTAAAACTTCTCAACGGATCTTGATCGTTTGCAATTTGCAATATCCCCGTCTCGCTATTATCCTTTCGGAATGAGTCCTTTCCGCACGTGCAAATATCATATAAGGACAAATACGCCGGTTTAAGTCCCCACTATACTCCCCGCAATAACTCCCCACCCTATTAACTCATATTGAGGATAGTTAGTGCCCATGGGGACTTATTTCGAGAAGGAAGGGAGTAGGTAGATGAAGAGTGTAGTGTAAACAAGATAAATTAGGATGAGGAAAGGCGGATGGAGAGGGCTTAGGAGTGAAAGGCTGAGGTTGGATGGTTAGATATCGGATTAGGATTCCCACCTTTCTCCTATCTCCTTACCTTCAATCATTCTGGCCTACTTCCTCACCTATTCCACAGCCGAAATTAATAGCACATCCAAGCCAATTTTGCACAACTACAGGGTGTCCAGGATAAAAAACAAGGTCAGAAAACTAGAAAACAGGACCCGATCCGTCAAAACTCCGGAAAAAAGCAAATTAGTAGAAATGCACCCGTCATAAAATATCAGATTTCTCAAAACCTCTGCAGTTACTCCCCGTACACCCTGTACACCTGTGTACACACACTCAGCCTCCAAGCATCTACAAGTATAGAGGGCTACCTGGTAAAATAAATTGCATAGGGTAAATCATCACGTTCAGGCCCAGAGTTCCCTATCCATTACACACAGGGACGGGATTAGAGGTCATCGGAACTGTTCGGAAACGTGGCTTTGGTAAGGTGCAAATACTTGACTCGTTGACGGGTCTGGTCTGGAAAGGTTGAGAATGGAATCTCAAATAACCCAACCGATTCGAGGTGATATTGATACGTGTCTAACTGGCCAACCGGTCAACTACTCCGCCAAAATATAAAAAACACCGTCTCTCATTCCCAATATTTTATCCGATGTTATTTCTCTATATACAGAGCGTCCCGCTTCATCCCGCAGTTCCAGACGATCTTCTGAAGCAGACATACCTTCCTCCTGGAAGAAGAAGAGGAGAGGAAGCTATGGAGAGATGCTTCTTCCCTTCGTGTGGAACAGAATATGAAATGAGGTGAAGCGGACGGGGTCGTAGTTTCTTGGACGATTCCATGCCCGTCCTGTATTTCTATTCCGGCAAGGTGTCCATAATAAATACAGATGTGTACTCAATACCCTCTCCTTATGCTGGACTATAAGCTGCGACCATAGGCTCACGTATCCGTATATATATTGTCGGTGGTGGTGGCGGTGTGACAAACTGGAGAAAGTGGAAATAAGGGGAAAGTTGCTCAAGTAGTAAAGTGAGCTCCTTTTCCAGCTGCCAGTTTCCGTGCCAGATAACCGTTTTCCCTCCCACCGTCATAGCCAAGTAGTACTGGTCAACGTGAGACGAATCCCAAATTACCTCCAAATCCGAAGGGGAAAAAAACTTTGGCATTTCTCAAGGTAAGCCGATATATAGATGTTCTTCTACCGTCCGACTTACAATGGACATTCCTTTGGTCGCAAACGAATTAAGGCATTGGAATTGGAGATGTCCAAATGCGGTACTTCGATGATGAGGATTTGAGAAATAATCAATTTAGGCCGACAAAATGCGCCCCAGTAGAGGAAAATCAGGTCAGAGCCTGGTTAATTAGCCGCCGTGGGAAATCAATGGGTGGAAAAGCAAGTTTTTAAGTATTTAAGCCCTTATTGGAGTCGATGCAGAATAAAATAGGTCCTTAGCGTTATAATTAACAATTAAAAATTAGTACCGCGCCGGAACGAGTTCAGGAAATCGTAGCGGCCATTTGCTATTGGGAACCCAAACCTAGCGTCTACCATTTGTCTTTCCCGCCTACATTTGGCATACTAATCCAGCGGTCATTTGGTCCAACTAAAATGATGATTTTCGGAACCGGCTTAAGTAGGACGGAATTCTTCGCGGGCTTTCACTCTCTCCCTTTAACTAACATTGGGGGCGGTGAAAAATTTAAAAAATCCCCTTCTACATATTAATGGTTATCAGCAGAATCCTATTTCCACATATCACATGATGTAATTGTAATTCGTTTGTCACCCAAGCAGTGTCCATTTTCCTACTGTGGATTCTGCAGTGAGTGAGTTTGAGGACAGGACTAGGTGTTTACGTATTTATATATGTGTGGCTAAGAACGGGCTGGAATTGTTGGGGAATAAAGGAGACTCGACTTCCATTTCCCATCAGCCTTTTTGCCCTCATCCAAGTCATTAATAATTGGCCCAGATACGTTCCCAGCCTCTCTCTAATCGGATCAGTATTATATTAAACCTCTTCGGCACTACTGCTCTACTCTTACTTCCCTCTATATAGACACAAACTATAAGTACTATACAGCAATATATTATAACACAGGGATATCAATAACCCACTTGAAGCAATACAAGTCTCCTTTCATTATAGGAACCGAGAAGCCGACGAGACGACCAAGGAACCTCTTCCTTTCACGTTTCCAACGCCCAACTCTTTCTTTGCCTCAAGTCAACGGCTAGAGAGATGTTCAAGGAATTCAATGCCTAGTGGAATCAATTAAATGTGTTGGTCTTCCTTGAACACGAGGAAAAACTATCGACGAAAGGGTTTAATTTAATGAATAATGGATAGATGACATTTAAAATAATTTTTCTTAACCGTGAATATGATCTTTCGATTGCAAAACCCAGGAAACACCTTATGGGTCAAATTGATGTTTCAGAATTCGATACCATTCCGAATTAGATCCGATCTGCGACGATTTATCAGTACAAGTGGAATTGAACGTACTAAAGAAATGCTCTTATTTCTCCGAAATTTCTTCCGACTAAAATAAGTTATTCTGCGATATTGAAGTGGATGCAGTTTCGTATTTAAATCTACGACTGCATTGTATTTCCCGAAACAAAAGACAGCCTCAAAATACCACTGACGTTTGTCTAATCATCCCAAAACGCCGTCACCCTTTCTCTTACGTTGTCAAAGGAGGGGTAGCAGGATTTAGTCAGCCTTCAACCTGTCCATTAAAGAGCGGAGAAAGTGACATTAGGGAAGATCCAACTTCCCAAAGTCGGCTAAAAGGTGAAGGAATAATAATAATCATAACAATGATGCAAATGATAATACAACCATCCCCAACCATAGAATCCTCCTATTTCCGTGGAAAAGAGTCGTTTGGAATATTGGGGCCCTGGGGGATTGGCAAAGAGCGTTTCTGGATGAGTCGTAAGTGTGGTTTGATGTCGACTCTCTCAATTCCCTAAAATCCTCAGATAGCCTGACAGCCTTTTTTGACAAAGATAGGGCGGCTACAGCAAGTTAAATACTTATAATCTCCGGAATATAAAATATACACGTCTGTTGGGAATGAATTCATCAGGAGAGGTTCAATGAGGTAGATATCTATTAGCAAAGTTATTTCAGATGAGAAAGCTAAAGTCTTGAACTGAGGGACTTTGGAGTTGGGGTGCCTTTGTATTACGTAGCATTTCATGAAAGTCCATGTACTTTCATGGCCCTCTTACTGGTACTGAAATACTGACATAAGTTCCTCACCGAAATAACTACCCACCTGCTACATTTAGACTGTGATGCAGTAAGTTCCCGAGTGGAGACGTCCATGAAAGTACATGGACGTCTTACTAATAATAAAGTAAGTCAATAATACCCCTAAATAACTGCTCCCAAGCTATATTTAGACATTGACACAACAAGTCCCCATGGGGTAGTTATTCCGGTACTTACGGGAAGTAGACATCCATTAAAGTCGGGGAGAAAGAAGAAAAGGAAAAAGGAGGCTGACATTCGGAGACATTTAACAAGGAGGCTGAGTCAAAGCACTCTTCTTCACACTTTGACATTTATGAATTGTCTCCCTCTCCTTCAAATAATTCTCGACAGAAATCAACTACTTCCCAATCTACATAAGCCAAGGAGAAATACCACTCACTTTCCAGAAGAAGATGGAAAATTCGGCAAGAAATTACACAATCCCGAATTCACAACAAATGATGAATGCAACGTGGAAGGAAGAATGGCTCAAAAACCCTCCAACCAGTCCAACCACCACCACCAGTCTCGATAATAATCAATCCCAACCAAGCTCAATTCCGAAATCCTCTAATTTAAAAGCTAAACTTCGACGAGGAGTAAGAATCCGTCAAATTTGACAAATAGGAGAGGGAAAGGACTTGTTCTCATTCAGAAAAATCTATAGAGACGAAACAAAAAATGCGGATGTTTCCGGAAAGGGAATTTTTCTTCACCTTTTTTAAAGGTTTTTATCATGTCTTGTCGATCCATAGTTCTCTAAAAAAAATAACAATGTATAGCGCATTTGTAAACAAATTTATAAGATTTTTCTTAGAACGGAGTTGCTGCAACTTTTACTTATTTTTAGGGACTTTACAACCTCATCATCTTCAAGGATAAGTAAATGGACCACCAACATCTTTATAATCTCGCTTTAGAAAAAAACTGATCAGTGGTGTGGTGGTGGACCCCGGTGGGGTTTTTAAATGCTTTCCCGGAAGTTGGTAAACAAAAACATCATACTTTTCAAACTAACCCGTTCCAGTAAATATGAATAAGGACTTTCTCCTGTTCGATTCTTTTTACTACGGGATTTATGTTCGGTTTTAAGTTTGATAATAATATGTCCCTCTGTATTTTACTTTATGTCCACCTTCGATAATCCTATAATCCTCCGGCAATTCCATCTCTATATGAAGATATAATATAGTAGCAGAGTAGTTGGACTATCATATTTCTCAGTAAACTGAGGAGAAAGTGAGTAGTTCTTCTTGGAAAGGATGTAAGTCCTCCAGTTCCTTTTATTACACACCTCAAGCCATTTCCTCGGGTATCTTGCGGAACTGCTTATAGTCTCTCATAGAGGAGCTAAAAGGTGCACCACGTCCACCACATCCTCCTTCATACCAAGTTTATACATCCATAAAGCAAAATAATTATATTATACGTACATATATTTTTAGCGCCTATATTTCATATAAACTTTAAGCTCCTCTAAGAATACCTTCAGAGCTCCCTTTATCCATCTCTGTTATGTTATTATTATGAATCCTATTACTAATACCTTGAGTCTGATGATATTATTATTATTATTATCTTTTTACTTCCCCCCTTTTATATCCCCGAGTTTAATTCTCAAAAACCCGGAGGGATTCCTCGGAGGGATGAGTGTGTAAATACGGTAGTCAGAAACTGTGCAGAGTGTGTATGCGTATGTGTGTGGGACACAATGGGAGCCCTAAGCCCAAGTACTAAACTTCCATTTACTACTCACTTTTATTATTCAAGTGGATTAAGTAGGGATCCTAATCCCGGAGTTAGTAAATAGAGTATTAAATTCATTTACAATTTTATTATCAACTTTCCCAGTCATCCCAGAAGAATTCGGGACTATTTTTCTTAAGGATTAGGCGGAAATGCCGTAATTGTAACGGGTTTTGGAAAGCTTTATATTCAAATTTTGAGATTTTCCCGCCATGGCTTCGTTTTGGATTACAATGCACCCGCGAAACGATTTTTAAATTCAAACGCCATTACGGATGCTCAATTATTATAAAAAATTAATGAGGTTTGGACGGAAGAGTTAGGTTAGGTTATGTTGGGATATTGTTTCCGGGAAATAATTTTTAATTTATGTCTGGTTCCGTACGGATAAGAATTGAGGATAAACCGCAGGAATGAGGAAAGGGTGAAATAAATAGAGGAGGAAACTTTGTTCCTAATGTTCTAACGAGTTATATCTTTGCATGTCTGCGGTTGTTCTACTCCCCAGTTCCACAACGGCACGACGTCGTAACTAACAAGGGCGCCCAACCAGGCAACAGAACCTGATACATTCCAAATTTACAAATCAAATACGAGTTGCAAGTTGAGGGACTACAGGGTGTCCCTATAGAGGAACTATCTTTTTGAAATGTCTTGGACGGAGATTAAGTGAATTTACTTCAATGTTTCTGGAACCGTCAATTTAAAAAACGAAAGGCCTGGATTACGTAGTAAAGGATTTTAATTAAGGATTATCCTGTATTAAAATGGTGGGAGTATGTCCTAAATATCAGAAAATATTGCAACTCGACTTGGATGGAAAGTAAGGCTGGAATAATGCAAGACTTGTGAACAAAGTCAAGTCAAATAGGAATTAGAATTAGGAAATCGAGAGATTTCTCCTCATCTCTTGGGATCCCGAAGTTAGGAACCTTTAAACCTTTTCCTTCACTTCCGGAATTCCAGTTCAAACCAATTCAAGCTAGGAATAGGATACTTTAAGCAAAATTACAATCCCAACTTTGTCAGCTCCTCTGAGCCGGTTTCTCTGCTTTCTCCGTACTTTTATAACTTGGAGGCCTTAAAGCTTACGGATTTGCTCTATTTCAATTTTTAAATCAATATACAAGGAGTTGTATACAAAGTACAAGGGGATTTAAATCGGGTCGATCGGAAAAGTAGAACGGTAGGATATCACGTGGTCAACTGAATGATTCTCTTTTGGGTTACATTAAAAACAAATCGCTCCTACTGAATCAGAATGCTTTTTTTCATTTTTCAGCTATTTTGAGGCACAAAACTTGATAAGAATGACATATAGAATCGTTTCTGAAATACACGTAATTGTGTAATTTTCAATTTTTTCGTGGTTTTACGTTTTACGACATGATCATACAGACAGACTACTCTTTCCAAAACTGATCTTTAATTCCTTCTCAAAAACGCAGTTTGGAGCTCAAATCTCGATAGTCAAAATACGACTCACGAAAAATACTTTAAAACGGGCTCAATATCTACTTCTTGGACTATAAACTCCGCTCAAGAGTCCTTGCAAAGATGTGCTACAGTCTTGTTCAAGAATTTGTTTGTCATTCAAAGGGATGATGATGATGATGTGAATTTTGTAAGGAAGGGGGGTGCAGTTTTGCTTCTGGCTGGTTCACAATAATATCTGTGCATTAAGTGAGGCAGAGAGGGCTGGTGAAAGTGATGAGTTTCGGGAGAAGGGTTGAAGGAAGGGTGGAATTAGTTGATAGATAAATTAAAAGGAGAAAGGGTGATTGATGAGAGAGCTCAGGTAAAGGTCGGCCCGTCGACTCCACGAATTCAAACCTCATCTAACCAACCCTATCTCATCCGACACTATATACCTATACTCTACACATACAAGACCCTATATCTATATGCCTATTACAATCTGTACAAGATAATAGAACAGTTCTAATTTCAACCAAATCGATACTCCCTTCCCTTCTCAACCATCCACCATTCATAAAAAATATCAGCCTTCCTTGTATTTATGTTACAGGACGGGTTGACTTCTGAGGAAATTATTTATATTTACGGTAACATAAAAAAAATACCGGATTGGAAATCCAATTTTATTGCAATGAAGCGAAAAAAAACGGAAAATTTGACACTTTCGACGTCTAAACATAAATTCTGGTTTCTAGAAAATTACAGAAAAACGTAGTTAAAAACGTAGCAAATTAATGCTCGTCATATGCTTAGAGAAAAGAGAGTAATAGCCCACTTGTTAGTCAAATACGTTTTTAATTATCGTATTGATTTTAAGCAAGGTACGGCTTTCTCTTCTAGGATTTGTTGGAATATAAAAGTTTAAAATAGAGCTCCATTACAACATTAAAGCTCTCAACTGCAAATAATTGATCAAAAGTCTTCAACAAGACTGGATTTGGGAATAACTCAAAATGAGTTTTTGTATGTACATTTATTCCATCATTTGAAACGGGTAGGAATTAAATTTAAACAACTAATGACATTCCCGTAACACAGGATTTCGTTCTAACTTCCTAAACCCTAATAACCGATGGCAAGAGAATGAAGGAACCGTGTGGGATGTGGATTTAATACAATTCATCCCTCATATTTTATCATCAGAGTCCATTCCAATTCCCTTCATATAAGGAAAGATGATCTTGAATCCCTCCTCAAATCAAGTCTCAAAAAGAGCGAGAAAGCAGAAAGGGTAAGTGGAGCATTTCAGCATTTTCAAGTCAGAGCTGAGGAGACTGAACGGTAATGTTAGTGTTAACGGTGAAGTTAACCAGACCAGGAAACTGCTCCATCTCCTATCAATTCAAACCCCTATAGCCCAATGCATCCGTATAGTGAATGCAGTTCTTCTTCTCCCGATTTCGGAGACGAGGATCAGAGATAAGGTTCCAGTTCCATGAGTCAAGACAATAAGTCCAATCTGACATCTAGAATCCCTATCATCGGCCCGGCAACTTCCCGATACTTTATTACAGAGTTTCTACAGTTTATATTATTATTATTACTACTGCTACTATTCCAGAGATAAGTTAGTATGGGTTTAATGGAGAGGTTTTAGGAGACAAAAGCAAAGGCCCGTGAAGATCCAGGGTTTTAGAATTTGGAACCAACTGCATCCCTCTTCTAATCTTTAAAGATCAAACTTTGCCATTCAATGTCATGGGAAATGTAATTTATCAAAATGCACCTTGAAGTTTGAACGGGGAATTTGCATAAATGGTCGGTAGGAACTGTCGGGTAGTAACCGATTTTGTGATTTGATTGTGTTAAGGCCGAACATACGTCAAACTACATGCTAATTCTGTGCAAACACGAGAGGAGTGCGAACGTATTGGAGTTTAAGTCGACAACTTCCGCAAGGGAAATTGGGTAGGGTTCGATTTTTTCGAGGCACCTGGTTTTTCCAGCTATTCTGCCAATTCCAACGAAATCGCATGTGCGAAATAAAACATGAAATTTCATACCTCAAAATCCTTGAAAAATGAAAAATCACATTCGGCATGAAATGCCCAACGCAAGAACTAAAACTGAGCATCTCCAAGTGTGGTTCACCCTGGATCGAGTGAAAGTTAGTTGGAATTGGCTGTGGCTTCTCGTGTAGAGTGACTCTGGTTCCGACTGACTGTGGCTATATTTAACTCATTCCATCCTGTGGTTAAGATGAAACGGGAAGGTTGAAGGGACCAGAAGCTAATGAGCACATTTGCCTACTCTACACATGAATAGAGACGGGACTAATTTCAACACCAATGACATTTCCCCCACATCCGAAGATCAATTAGGACTTTCTCTCTTCTAAATTGGATCCTCTGCCTGATTTACATTCCTCACTCACAATGGACCCTCAAAACATGACACGGGATCGGGAAAAAATGAAGGCCATTTCGAATCGATACAGACGAAATATTTACAATCACCAATTACGTTTCTTAAAGTTCGGGGATTCGTCATTTAAATCGGAGACTATCACATCCTGCCTCTTCCTTGTCAGACTTCAAAGGTGGGTTTTTGGGGCATTTGAGATGGAGGCAAGAAACGGGAATGAAATCCCATTTCCGTCATTCCCAATTCCCAGACCGCTTTGTCTTCCTATTTGTTTCAATTACGGACCTTTGCTATTTCAAGCACTACCGACTGGTTTAGCTTCTTACCGCAGTAAAGCGAGTGTCAACGCCAGGACTTGACTCAATTACCGTAATTCTCTATATGTAAATGTGGGGAGGAGTGGATCGGTAGTATTGTCAACGGCGTAAAATTACAGTTTATAGGACGTAATTGCTGCAAGGGGGTATTAAAAATCCGAGAGTAAGTAACTTGCACATTTAACAAGCCGTAATTTTGAGATGCTCTTTCGATCAATTCGATTTCAAGTACAATGGAAAAAACACAGCAAGCTGGTATTTACGTTGACGAGAAATCTTTGAGGAAATCAGAAAAATGAGAACCTACTTTTATTATAGTTCCCGTTTTTTTTTCACCGAAAATCGGCACATTTTTTTGTATTTTTGGCCTAAATACGGTAACAATTTTAAATCGGTATTTTTTAAGGTTGCCGAGAAGTAAAAGATGCGGAGTTTTGGCACATTGCTTGCTAATTTATATCCGATGATACGGAGACAAAAAACCGAAATACAATGATTTTTCTGGAGAGATAGTTGTTCCGCCTGAAGAATAGAGCAGTTATTATTGTGCTCCTGGAGAGAAATAAAGGTCCGGATTTATGCCAAAAATGGGGAGTGGATTTGTGATGTAAGTGGATATGACTGCTACTCACTTGTGAATATGTGAAGGATAATGGGTGGATTATGAATATTCAGGAAAGAGCCCTGATTTCGAGTGCAGGGACTTTTGTTCCTGTGACACTGACAGGTAAATGAGGAGAGGAGGATGTAGTCATGCAAATGTGCCTATAAAACGGACCGTTAAGTCCGTCCTTCCCAATTCCCAATCCACGATATCCGGACACGCTAGAAGGCCACTTGCCCACTCTCCAGACAAATGTCTATTATCATCACCATTTCAACATCATCTTCATCTCCCCATACTCTCTGTCCACTTACGACGAATCTCTTAGAAACTCTTAGAAATGTTTGATTTTTATGAGAGAAAGTAGAAGTAATAAAATTTTTAACTATAAAAACGTTAAATTTAGTTATCCTATTTTATTTTGAGCTCAAAATTGCCCCTTTCGACAGCAGGTAAAAGAGACAGGGAAAGACAGTCGTCCTCCCCTTTTTGAGGGTTTTCAATATTGAAGAGGTTCGTAAACAAATTCAAGAAGTTTGAAAGGAGTAAAAAAAAAATCAAAAAATTTCGGTTCAGTGTTTTGAAAATTTAAAAAAATTACAATCAAGATATCTTAAAATCAGTTCATAGAGCTTTTCAAATTGATTTTAATTTCAAAAGATTTTGAGCCTCCCAACGATCCCGAACCGGGTAGCTATAGGTATAGCTGAAGTTCAATATTTTACGGAAGTTTATTTTTTACAATTTCAGTCTCAGCCTCTGCCTCGCTTATAAATAATGGGATTTTTCATTTCATGAGACAAGGTGCAATATACTTGCACTTGAATCTTGAAGTGGCTCGGCTGGGGTAAAAATAGGGATTGCAGTTTTGCGTGTTCCAAAGATATGAATAGAAGAGGGAGTTATTTTAAGGAATGTCCACAAGGAACAAGAGCTGCCACCATCACCATCATCCTATCATCATCACGATCACGGAATAGTGCATTTAAGCTGGATTTAGGAAATACGGAAGAAGAAGAAGAAATTTAGGCGTGGTCCGGCTCTACCTATATAATTTACTATTTATTTATTTATGTCAAACACTGAGGCTCGGCTCTAATAAGCGGGGCACTACGTCTCAAGGGCTTTGTAGAATAAAAAGACAGTGGATATGATGATTGGATATAAATTAAGAGACATATAATATAAGCGATCTTAAATTAACAAGACCCATCTGCGATACAGTTCATTCGTTGGACTGGACCTCGACGGTTGCTTCTTTTAGGAAACATAACAAATAATATTAAAATATCAAAGTTCTCAAATATCCTCAACCATAGAATTTAATACTTGGAGTCTTTTTAGACGTGATCTTTTGGAACAGTAGGAAAGTAATTGTGTGAAGTGCTGTGAAGTGAACGGAGAGTAGTTTTTCGTTTTTGTCTCAGTTGGTACTCGAACGAGAGGAAGGCAGGAACTACGAAGCTACAGCTCGTGCTTCTCTCCTCTCCGATGTAAACGTATGAAGATAATTATAAATTAATACATAAATACAAAATAATAAATATTGAAT
This sequence comes from Desoria tigrina, assembly GCA_906901685.1. Taxonomy (NCBI): domain Eukaryota; kingdom Metazoa; phylum Arthropoda; class Collembola; order Entomobryomorpha; family Isotomidae; genus Desoria; species Desoria tigrina. The sequence goes on from CAJQTU010000015.1 coordinate 3,422,920, forward strand.
ATCAATGCACAATGTAATTTAATAATATATCAATATCATGACCATCCTAGTTTGCAGAAGAACTGCTGTGAACTGAAGAACGCACACGGTCGGTCGGTGCACATTTTGCATTTGCACTTTTGACTTTTGCACACTTGCACATTCATTCATCATTCGAAGAATTTCGAGCTCGGAGTGCTAGAACATCATCAAAAAACACGCTGAACGTGACGCAGGCAGCCCACAACCCAAACAGCAGGATGACTAACAACGGGAAGACGCTGAATCGTCTCTGGGGAGCATTGGTCAGCGATTTCGAACTCTTAATGGGAAAGTTTATGGACATTCCTGGGTGGCGATTCGAACACTTCGCCAAAATAGCTAGAGATATGAAAATATCCCTAATTATGAATATGTAAGTCTTTCAACTTCAGTATCACGATCATCACATTCGACATTAATTGCAAACAAGCATCATCAGTTAGATCGTACAAAACACAGTACACTCGCATTAGTCGCATTTCAGGATTTCATTCCGTATGTTTAAAAACAACTCTATTCGGTTGTTTAGGGCCATTGTGCCGGGGAAAGCAAAGGACGAGCATTATGAGTGTACAACGAGCCTCATATTCCAGACCACCAAGACCTTCTGGCTCCGGGCAAGAGAGACTGAATTTGGGGACGAGGCGCTTGATAAGAAGCGTCGGCTTGGTGGCTTCTACTTGTCTTACGTTATGTACTTCAAGCAACCGCTTAAAGGAAGGTCGAAGATAAAAATGGACCCACAGGACTACCTCCTTTTGGCGGAATTCATAAATGATGTCCTCACGCTTCAATACGCTGACGAGATGATGTTTGCGGTTAATGCCCTTATTGCTGACAAGGCTTTCTCTCATGTTTTGTGTTCGGATGACGTTAGTACTTTCTTTAATAACCAGATAAATAAAATATACCTAAGTAACATCCACGCACGAGTATATTACATAAAATGTCAGTAACAACGCTTTTCTGTTGTTTATAGTATGGAATCGAACGTTTCCGTCGCATTACATTGACCAACCAAAAAAGTGAAACGGTGGAAAAATGTTTTGAAATGCGAGATGTTCAAGACTGGTTGGCATACGGAACTCATCATTATAAAGTTGACAGGGCACTCATGACATATAATTATAATAAAAATGTCTTTGCCGAACAGATGAAGCAGAGCATCCTAACTCAGCGTAAGGGTTCTCGATTTTCACCGTATTTAGAAACGACCAGGACCAACGGTCATTTACTTTTCTTTAGTTTCTTAATTATTAAGAAAAAGGATGTAAGATGTAACAGATTTGATAATTTGATTTCAGATCTTCGAAACATCATCGATTCAAATGATACCTTGTTTGGAATGTTTACGAAGACGGAATGTCTGGAAGGCGTTCGTAAATCCGTTGGGATCATTAATGAAGTTTCAAACAAACCCGTTCTGACTCTTGAGCAGCTAACCGCTACTGATTCGATTGATCGGCGAATTCTTGCGGAAACTCGTCGACGGATTCAGGTATATACATCTACGGTGATCATCGGCTCCGTCTCTCCAACCAACCACTTATTACCTTGTAACCTTGACTTGTAGAACTCCTAAAAAGACAAGCATTTTCTTGCTTCATTGTTAGCTTCACTATCTAGCTCAATACAATCTGTCACACTCATAGTCAGTACGGTGGTTTCATTTTATTTATGAAAATGCATGCAAAGAGGCAAATATGGTATTGTTTATTGACGAATTGTGTTGTGGCTAGTTCTTGAAATCTGGATGTCCTCTGTTTAGCGTCAACGAAAGAAGATCACGGCGGAGCCCGGGAAGGAGGCATCAAATCCATATGTTCGCGAAGGAGGAATTTACGGTCGAAAAAATGAAGCAGATGAAGGGAAAGAATGCAGGAAGCGACGGGAACGTTACATGTGTTCTGGCAATCTTTGGACTTACATTAACGAATTCACTTTCGACAAGCCGCTTGGGCATCTACCTGATGGAAGCAAAAGCAATCCGTTGAACGATACTGTGGAAAAAGAAAACGAATCTGAGGCCCTTGAGGTTGGACCATTTGATGCGGCACCAAGTCAACAAAACTCACCTGCTGCTAAATGCCCACAAAAATCACCAGTTGCTTCATCCTCGCAAAAATAATGTACTTAATAATAACGCCAGCAGCTTCAAATTGAACTACAATGGAATGCTACCAAAATAAACCTGTAAAATACCTTAAAATGAGGAAAAGTCGAACAAAACTGATTTTTAACCGGTTTTTTGGGTTAGTATTTGACACATATCTCACGAAAGTTTTGGAGATATAAAAATCTGGTTAGTGATTTACACTCGTAATAAAACCGTAAATAACAATTTGTATCTGGTTTTTTACATCTAGAAACTTAAAGCACCTAAAAATCAAGGGAATTCGAAAAAATCCGATTTTTACCCGGTTTTCGGGATTTATCTCAAAAACGCTTCTATGATTAATGTAGTTTTATTGCAGATTCGGAATCTACGCCAAATTTGCAATACAATGGTGTATAATATGTCCGGATTGAAAAAATTGACCCGAATATATGTCATTTTAGTAGTTGTATACTAATTACGATGTATTTAAGTCTTGCAAGGGAGATTACCATAAGCTCAGACCTAGAACCTTCTGATTTTCTAACAAATAAACAAAAATTGACTTATAAAATTTAAAAAATAGCTGCAGTAATAGTAATAGCCTTTTGTGGTTTTTAAATCACATGTGAAATCAGAATATCAGGAAAATTTGTCTGCTATTTTACACGAAATTTGTGAAGCTTCCGATTAGAATAAAATCAGGTTTCCAAACTTGGTATCTGTTTAAACTCGCCGGAAGAAAAGTGTTAGGTTTTAAAACGAATTTTAAATGTCTAACTACTGCGGACATTAACCACCGCAATTTCAATCAATTTTGCCACAAATTCTACGAGCCTTTAAATGAAAAGTTTGTATTCTTTCTGAAAATAAGAAGCGTCCTGTTGCAGTGGAGTGTTGCTTGTAAAAATATTAATCCAGCATCATCCCTCACAGATGACCAACGTTGCTACCGTTCCTGCGATGGCATTTGATTGAATTGAGCTTTGAGCCGGTATCAGGCTCAACTAGAATCCCATTGACAATAATCTCTGGTCGTATTAGGGAACTGTCCCCTCCCGGATCAAACGTAATCATGGATCGGAAGTCAAGTTATGAAAATGTCAAAGAGAGGCTCAGGAATCCTATTAAATCCTGATTGACTCTCCTGTCTTCAGACTTTGAAACCCTCCGAGTTGGACGAAGCCTTATAGGATGAGCATTTTAGATATCCCTCCGTCGATCCCTTGGAATGGATCGGAATTAAATGAAGTAATGGAGGAAATAAGAGAGAAACAGAAGCACTCTAATTTCATTGGACATATCGGACTCATCATCGGGAGAGGAAGTAATTTTATCACGGGGAAGACGTAAAAGCAGCTTTTATTTCTATACGCACAGCAGACCTCTGTCTAAATATTGGGACCCGTTATTTATTTATACTTCAGTCTGTGTTTCAAAGTCAAGGGCAAGGTTCGTATATCCCGTTCTTTCCAGACAAAGGTGAAGGTTTTTTCGAAGTTTTTTAAATGATTTTTGTAAAATGACATCTAAAAAATGTAATCAACGGCCAAGAAATGATGTTGTACGAGCTGTTACAATCGCTTTCTCACTTAAAATTAGCAAAAAAGGGGTAAAAATTTATTATCTCACACAATCCTACTTTACAATGTCTTGGAGACGCGAAGAAAAATAGTTAGGATTCATTGGAACCTAACGGCTGGTTGACTTTTGAGTACAAGTAAGTCAGACCTTATACGTACTATTCCATATAGAATCCGTTTATATCCGGCCAAAACGGGCAGAAATGGGCAGTGAGTGGTGGTGGTTATCTGGGATATAATAATATAACCCTTGTCTCCCTGCATTTCCCGATAAGCTTATTTTCCAGAGTCCTACCGTTCTTAAGAACAGGCCGGGTGTTGGGACTGGACCTGGAATTTCTTGCTTCGGAAGCAGGTTATTCCAACTGAAGGAAGTTGGAAGTAAGTTCCGTATTGAATGTCTATAGAGATGGGCAGTGGGGGTCTAACCCGGACTATCAGTCAGTATTGGATAGGACGGGAGGAGAGGGAATCGATTTCTGGAGCCTTGGTTTGTGCTATAAATTGTGTGTGGAGGACGGGAGCTTTCTCTTTTTTCTCATCCGCTCTCGGCTCCCGTTTTTCGGGGCAAAAGGCGGCGGAGAAATCATCGGATTCAGACTCTTTCCTCCGATTCCGGCATCCTGGGACCTTTTTCTACTCCACAACCACTTCTCAGACAACTCACCAACAAGAACAAGAACCAGTTAGACTCGGAAAAATATTATATCAGCCGCAATGAGAGAACCCGATATGGACATTCCGAAATCAAGGATCCTCAGAAAATAAATCTGTTCTGATTCCCCTTGCCTTTTTTTAGGTGGTGGTCGGTGGTAGTCGAAGAAACAGGTCAATCTGATGGAATTAAAAATCTGAGATAATGGTACGTTCATCTAGAAATTGTAGCTGACTTCCTGAACTATTTCCTGACAAGAATTTACCGAGTTTTTTCACCAGCGTGACAGTGAACTCTTCTTACTGTCAGATATTTAAATTGAGGCAAAAGAACGTCAAGAATCGTCTCCAGAGCTGTCGAAACTTGTTGAAACTGTCAAATATTTTGAATAATGCAAAGTTCCCATGCAGTAGCTTCTAGGACAAGCCGGACGCCGATCAGTCGATTGGGACAAATACCGACCTGGGATTTAAAATAACGAAACCGGATAGATAGTTTGGCTTGGAGGAATAAAAATACAAAACGAAAAGTTTGTAAAATAGCTGCACTTATCCTCCTGGAGTAACTGAAATGGGGAAAAGAAAGTCCGTCTCCTCAACCTAACTTTGGAAATTCGAACAGTAACTGTCAGTGGGCTAAGAGCCCAGAGTCTGTCGGACTTGGAGCCGAACTTTGGGCCAATATGTGAATAAAAATATAAAACTGTCATAATATTATGGACAAATAGGAGGAACCCTTTCGGAGGAACTTCACCTGCCTCTACATGAAAGTACATGTACCCACATCAGCCGATCTATTTATAGTAATAGCTCCGGAATAGTTTCTTACGAGTTTTTTTTTTTAAATATCTATTATATTTCATATCCGGCTATACTGTTGACTATAGGTATCGGCCTTTTCAAGGCTCCAAGTTTACCAGTTAAAGTAAATTGGAAGGAGAGAAGGAGACGTAACTTCTGTCTTCAGTCAAGTATGACTTAATGTTATTACGGAGCAAGGCTCTCAGTAGCCAGTCCTAATGTTCCCTACCCCGGAATTTTATGTGGTAATTTTTGTAAATCAGCAAAGATTAGCTTCCCCTAAAAGGAGAGGTCTAGAGCCTTCTAATAGCCTTTCATCAGTCTATAATGTGTCTATACCTAGGCCTATACATATACAGGGAAAGGGCCGTATGGGTCGGGGCGAGTTGGGACTTGAGGGGACTCTTAGCTCATAACATAATGTAAGATAATGTGGAATATGCAGAGGACATAAGAGGCACTTTGAAAGTAATCTACTACCTCGTTATCCATACCCCTCTCCCACCAACAGATCCCAATTTCGACGTCTTGCACAAGATCAGGTGGGGACTTAATCCACTAATTTAATCACTAGGCCGTTCCTTCCAATGGCTTCTGAGGAGCTGCTATTAGCCTCCGGTTGAGATGTTGTTAAAACCGGCTGATTTCTATTGCCAAGAACTACGTTCTAATGAAGCTTTGACACCGAAAAGTGGGGGATTGGAAAATTGTCATTATTGTGCGAATTTTAACGATTTTGTTTAGAAGAACTAGAAATCTAGAATTTGAAATTGTACTGGTCACCTCTGATGCGATTAAAATTTCAAACCTTTCTCGAGAATTCACTTTCATTAAATTCCGTTCAAACTTCCGTATTTTTCAAAGCCCAACTGAAGATTGAGTTGGATCTCCCCCTCCAAAATGGAATTGAAGAAGGTATGGAATCCTTACTTTTTGTTGGGATTCTCTGATTCTGCAGATGATTATGATAAGGCCTCAATGGGCAGCCTCAATGCGAATGTCCTGGATATGTGGATAGTGGCCTCTCATTTCGGGTAAACTTCATATACGGGTTTTGCTCCTAACCTAACCGTCGCGTAAGAGTAGGACAGACCGAGAGACGAGAGATTCTATAGAAACATTCCTGTCGAGATATAAGGTTTTGACGTTTTTTATCCCCCTCCAGAATTCCCTTTAAAAAGGAAGGTTTGTAATAAGAAAAGTCTTATCTCTCCTCAACATTTTACTTCCTTTTATTCACTTCTTTCTTTCTTTGCTTTCTCTATCTCTCTTCTTTCACTTCCGACCAAAAGACTCCTCCTCGGGATGAGGAGCTTTTAGAGCTTTTCTTAAAATAAATTGTCGACTCCGAAAAGGCTGCATGATTATTAGATACACGGGTTTTGAATTACAATTTATAATTCATTCCCACCGCGACACAATTAATGCGTTTACGGGAAGCCGCTCTCTTTAACGGTTTTAGGATTACGTATTTTAAAATCAAATTTCCTATTTTAATCAAGTTGAAAATATCAGGTTTAATTCAGCCAAGAAATTTTGGCGGTTTTAATTGCCCTGCCTTCAAATTACATTGGTGGCGGGAAATATTCAATTTGAACTTGGTTGATATTTAAAACAGTGGCATCATAGCAGGAACACGGTCGTGTACACGGCTTTCGCACAAATATGTGGTAGCGATTACTCGACCGTGTAGCTAGAAATAGTTCAGAGTAACGAAAATTGAACAGAGTGTCTCTTTCTCAGTCGATCTAAAAAAATAACCATTGTTGATAGGATTTAAGCCAGCAGTTGGTATGTCACAAATTGATCCAACAGTTTTGGAGTTGACAGAAACAAGTCGAGAAGTGATTAATAATTCCACTGGATCAATCCTTTGATTCAAGTGACAATAAAAACGACAAATTTCACTTTACTCAAGGAACCAACTTGGGAATATCCCTTGGTGGCTAAGACACTAACGAGAAAAGAGATATTTAATGATTGGACTACTGGAGGGATAATAACAAAATATAGTTTATAAATACACAAGGTATATCAATAGGGTAATACATATTACGGCTTATTCTATCGAACTTTCGAAGGGAATTTCTCCTTTGAGTCAGAAATAATATTTATCATTCGAAAGTATTTCTACAACTCAAAGTCCCTCCGTAAAAGTATAAAAGTACAAAGTGATATATCCACGCACTGACGCACTGACGGACAGACAGACAGATCAGTACCTGTATATAACTCATATGTATATATTTATATATCCAGAGGGAAGGTTGACATTGACAGTCCAACTGTCAAAGCTAAAAATAAAAGTACGGGGAGAAAGTGAGATAGATTACATAACTTCTGATCCTCTCGCTCTCAGCCTTCAGTTGGTTACTGGAATTTGTTCATAAAGCTCGTTTCAAAGGAATTATTTCTCTATATAAAAAATGTATACAGCCAAGTTCCTCCTATCAATCTACATCTACAGGGTGCTCCAGCTAAAAGTATACAACTTTGTTTATGACGTGCCAAAAATCTTGTCGAACTGTCGCTGCGTTCAACATCAAATAGCACAGTTGTTTAGATCTATTAGTTGAGCTATGCTCTTTTATTAAAGTAATCAAATTTTAAACTACGTGCAGTTATTGATAAAGACAGTTGTATACTTTTAGTTAAGACACCTTGTATACTTATATGTTTTATGTCTATAGGTCTGAAAAACTACGTAAGTTGAAGGTGGATCTCCTTGTCTCCTCCGAAGAAGAACACGTCAATAGTATTAAGGACTCTAGATTGTACAAGTGGCCAATCCGAACCTATTCAGCGATCCAACAATAAACCGTTTTGATATTTTCCCTCGTCCTCTTTGAAATCCGAAACAATAACAATGTCCCATAGGGACTTAATTCACATCTCCAGCCTCCACTTTCCCCAGCTCTAAAAAATATAGCTTTAGCTTCTATAGATATAAACCTAAAATCTCATCCTTTTGACAGCCATTGAGACTTATATACTCCCACAACTTGTAGACGAAAAAACGGCTGAATTTTGGAGGAATATCGCAGAAGAAGAGGAATTGAGTCTGGAGTCCATCTCTCTCTGGACTATTTGTCCAACTTTTTTCGTTTTAAAAAAAACGTCGGAAGCTTTAGAAATAGATAAGAAATGTAGTATATTATATGAATGTGTATAGTCTACTAGTCCAAAGAACTTCATCCTCTTTTTGATGATAAAAAAAGAAAGTCATTTTTCTGTCCTTCTCTTTGAAATAAATCTGTGGGCTGAGTTCATTTCCACCTCACAAGGGAAGGTTTGTAAGCGCAAATTTCCAACTTGCTTTAGGTAAATTTGCAATTAATATGTACATAAAAATCATACAAAATACCTGTTAATAGACCTTGCTTTCGAAAAAATTGAAATTTAAAAAATATAAAAAAATAACGTCAAGAAGATTTTTATTTGTGAAAGTTCCCTTGTCAGTCCGTTTCCAAATAAAATGTCCACCTGGAAATACTAGAACTTCATTTTAAATGGGAACGAGTATTTTTGACAAATATTTAACCCGCAAATAAGTCAAGACAAATAACATCCTGAAACTACTATTAAATACAATATAATGTTAATTGTAATCATCGGCTTTCTTAAGCCTTGCCTCCAGTCATACTTTTGATCCTCGAATCAAGCCCAAGCTGCTACTGCATTTAATCAGATAACGTATTTTGGCCTGGAAGGCAAGTCTCGTAACTGGAAGATATAAATCCTTCCAGCTTTGTTATCCATAATGCGGATTTATGCTGAATCTAGCAACTAGCCAAGCCTTGATAAGGAGGGGTAATGAGATCGGATTCGTTAATTTAACAGGTTTTTGATTAACTCTTCCTCCCCAGCGAAATATAGGAGGACATTACTATACCGAGATTTGTCCCTCGTAGACTGTAGGGACAAATCCATTATTGCTCTAATGAATGAAGATGCAGTTGAGATTTTGTCCTTACGTAAGACGGGAGGGCTATTCTTCTTACAGATCCCAGATTCCAGTTCGGATAAGAGTGAGAGAAATGAGGGCTAATCAAAGCCCCATATCTGTGATGGGCCCAAGAGGGGGGGGGGGGGCAGTGGGGGCACAATGAAATCAAATGGGGCAGAAGGGGCAACTGGTGACTGAATAGGCGGAGGATTGGACGGGAGAGCTTATCTGTCTCCCTTATCCACGTCCATTTACGAGATGCACCTACCGCCTGACTAATGCCTCCTTCACTCTCGCTCCCGACTTTACTTTGTATTCATTTGTTCTTAAGAACCCTAGCTTCTCGTTGTTACTCTTCCCAAATGGAAGCATTAGGTAATTTACTAAATCATTTTGAACACATTAATAAGATTTCGTCATTCCGGCGTAATTAAGCAAAAAAATTCTAAAAAATAAGCTAAAATGAATCATTGGAATCATTGACTTTTCAATTTGCTTAATATTCCTGATTTCCGGCTCCGATTATTGTAAACCGTTTGTTATTCACCCTCCAATTTCAAAAGTCCGCGCTATATAGGTAAAGGTAAGCTTTCTTCCCAAAGCATTACAGGATACATTTTTAGAAATCGCGGGCTTTAGTTAAACAGTCAAACTACAAATAGCTTTTGATTTGTTGATAAAATACTACAAACGCCTAAAATCACAAACAATTTTGATTTGCCTATCGATTTAAAGAATTTCGAATTTCTTCCTAACAATCGGAGAATTTTAAGACTGATGATATTGTAGCTCATAAACTCAAGTGGATAAGAGTAAACCGTAATCACAGGATCTGCAATCATGCCCTCCCCCTCCGAGGTATGTAGTCGGAAATGGCAGTGGTGGTCTGGTACTGCATGTGCAGTGGCATGGAAGTTGTAGGTGACGATAGATATACGGTTGTGTAATATAATAGGAAAAGAGGGTTGTTAGGGAATAGATGATTGACTGTTGGGGTGAAAGAAGACAAGAACGTCATGTCAGTCAGACGGAAAAGAGTCAAGTGGACTTGAAGAGTCAGAGGGACTTCACGTTTGGATTCTAATTACTCAACGAGAGCATTAAGCTTTATTTAGGATCCTGTGGTTTGGCATTTGATTAGATGGTCATTCCATCCACTCCTACGTCCGAATGGACCAAAGGGGGAAAACTCCTGTATTTACAAATACAAATGATATATTCCAGGGTTCCTTTGCAAATGTATCTGTTACGGGCAGTGGTGGTCATTTTACAAAAAAACATGCGTTAGCGGACGAGTGTTTTGGAAAATCAGGAAAGGTATTATAAACACCATCAAATTTACTAGTAGTGGTCTACAAAAAACCGAGCTGTATCCAATTTATTTTCAGTGTCACAGGACTATCCGTTATTTCCTAGCACAAGTTAAATTCATAGAAAATATTGCAGAATTTTGGCCGACTAATCTGTACTCAGTACCGTTAAAGATATGCAATGTCCGATATAATGAGAACTTAAGAGTACCCGAGTATGCGAAACATACCATTTGAATTCTACCGCCATTAGAGTAGCGTCGTTTTACCCTATTATTTTTTAGATTTTGGCATTTTGAAAGAGTTCGTGAACGAGCCTACCGCTTTCAAGTTATTCTCTAAACTGAGATGTTTAATTCCGCCTGGAACATAACTCAAAACGAAAACACCGGACCTTTCCTAATGAGCGACTAATAATTACGGCGATGCACGTCTCATCTCATCCCCTTATATGTTTAAGCGAAACATCGCATTTGGTTTGATTTTTGGGGAGACTTGAAGTTGAGCCCTATTCCTGATTATCAGGAAGTGATCATTGGAAGTGGATAGGAAAGAGGAGACTCATTAGTCGAAAAGGGCACATCAGGTTCAGCTCCAGAATCCACATTAACGATGAATAAGGAAATTAGGGAGAGAGCTGGAAGACGGAACAAAGGGGGAAAGCTACATCCTTTCCTCCACATGTTCCCACGTCTAGAGCTACAAACAAACAGGGCTATAACGTATAAGGGCCATTTAAATGGAGCTGGACAGACTGGGAAAGAAACAGATTACTTTGTATAATAATAATTTATAAAGGGACACGGCGAGAGGGGAGCGATGGAACAATTACAAGAGAGACAAGGGCCATTTACACCTTCAGCCTGTCACTTGCGATGGACGGAGGGGAAAAATGTGATCACCAACAACTTCACACAATCAGCTTTCCAAAACTGATGCCATTCATGGATATATCCAGAGAGTCTAAAGTCTGCATCGATCTCAACTTGTTATAAATGCATTTCTACTACCCTGTAGAGTGTAGTAACAGAAAGGACTTTAGTAGGGTTCCGACAGGGAAAGGGTTTTTTAGGAGTTTTTGAAGGACAATCATGAGTAGATGCCCAAAAAACGATGCAGAAAGTTATAACAGAGATCTGCCTTGGAATTTTTTTAAATTTTTTCCAGCCAACAATGTTATTTAAATGGAGAAGGTGAAAACCCGCGAAAATGTTAAGCTGGTAACGAGAAAAATGCGTTTTTTGCGTCAGCAGCCAGGAAGACCTTGGAATAACCTGCAACAAATCCGGGGTTAGGATTTTGAAACGGAACAGTTCCTAATTCCCTGACCATGACCATGACAGGCGTTACCCCTTCTGTAACAAAACCCAGGAGGGGGGTGTCAAGTCATCATCATGTCTGCATTGTCCGTTTCTTCGTTTTGTACTTTCTCCTCTTCCTGTACCTTGAGGCTGATCGTGTAAAATAATAACAAATATTGGAATGAATGTCCAACCTTCTTTGTTTACTCCTCCATTCTGCTTGAATATGGATTGAGGAGGAGGAGGTCTAAATAATAGGAACATCCGAATCTCCATTCTCTGGAATGGGAGCAAAGGGATTGCTTTGACAAAGCGAAGGGAACAGAACACCTTTAAGAGATCAATAGAGAATACACAGAGGACAGATTTAAGCATTTGAACATTTGAACATCCCAACGTTCTAACATTTGAACTGTGAATGATGAGATGGCAAAGGTTGGAGAGAAGGGGGAAAGGCCCGTTATATCCAGTTATATCTATCTGTAGCAATATATTTAAAAGATAGATATTTCGATATAAGATATACCTATAATAATATAATAGTCAATAGGCAATAGGATTTGAATACTCTGTCCGTACAGGATTGCCCCGTTCCCTTGCCAGGATTACTTAGCTGACGGTGAAAACACAAACAATACATATAGATTGGAAAATCCCAATTCAATCCCATTTCCTGAAATGGATACCTTACACGACAACTTCATGTCTTCAAGCCTTCAGTCCCAATACCCAACAACCTGAACATGGGCAAAGGAGAACAGAGGCTTGACACTGTCTCCGCAACTGTTACAGGCACAATCCACCATTTTAAAGACAATTTGAGAAGAATACGTCAAATAAAAAGACTGTTCAGGATCGTTTCCAATTCAACCGTGAAATGTATCGACAACTTAAGCAAAATAGCGTCAAAGCTATCCATATTTGAGTTTAAATGTAATTATGGATAAACTACTCCGGAACCTTAACGATTCTCATCGATAGCGATTAATTTAATGCCGATGCTTAATGCAAACCATATTTTGGCGATGCTTTGACCGACTGACGCTTAAAACAGCAGTGTATTGACCGCCTCCCTGTTTTTATCAGTACGATTTAAAAATTTCCCCGGATCAACCCGATTTTTTCGAATTGAAGCTCTCATCGTTCCAACTGAAAAGTTGGACAGGAACACATAAAAGAGGGTGTAGTGCCGATCCCTCGTGCTAAACTGTCTAGGATATTACCATCGCCATCAGTTCTCTCTCTGAGATGGGATCGAGAATAGGAAGAACCCTGTCCCTTCCACCATTCCTTTTATAATAATAAAAACGGGGATAAAAAGGAGAAAACAATCGGAGGACGTGCCAGGCATATTTTTTCATACTCGGAGCAGATAGGATCCCCAGTTAAAGTCCCAACTCTTTAGTAGGCACCTACAAAACGATATACAACTCTCCTCATCTTCTCCAGCACAAAGAACCTGGAGAAAACAGGTCTGGAGCAGAACTGGAATACAAGCCTTTCGCTTTCTGAGCTAGACAATGAGTATCTGAGATCTGTGAGAATATATTATTATTGCCGGGCCAGATCCATAGCTCCTAGGACTTCCATTGCCCATTCCTCTCCGGCAAGACGTGGACAGAGGAGCTGGAGAAATAACCGAGGAATCGGGGATGGAAAATGAAGAGACATTCGATAACGATGGGAATGAAGGTATTGAATTTTCAATGCTCGCCTATCTCAAGTCCTGGGAGAACCTCGTTTACCCGATCCGACGGGGGAAAAGAAACGGCCCTATCCTTTCATTCCCGACATCTTTCTTGTTGTTGTTTTCTTGTTCTGGTCCTTATACCGAGACTATAACTCGCTCCGAGACAATCAAGAATTTAGAACTATCCCTCACCTCCCTCGCTCTCTCTCTACGTGATGCATAATGTATGGACCTATAGAGAGATCCCGATACTCACGATCCCGTGATATGTCGATATCGATATAAGAGGCCGGGGTCGATATCGACAAGGAGCTTGTCAATGTCGATGAGTCTGGTCGAAATAGGCAAAGAGTCAGGAGAGTCCAAGCCCGATTTCGGTCCTGTCTTTGCACTTTGGCTTTCTCTCCAACTTGGGTCGTAGGTATAGGGAATCAAAGGAATTTCTGGGAGGAGAGACTATATCTCGGCCTGAATCCGTATATTTCGACGAGATAGGTGAAGGTAGACGGGCACCGTTGTGGGATAGCTCTCCTCCTCGTCTGTCTCGGGAAAGTGTTTTTATTTTTGAGGATGGGAATGAGCGGAAAGACGGGTAGATTTCCCCAGAGGATCCATAATATTATGAGCTCTTTGTTTCTCCATTCTGGAATGATAGGGAGTAGTTGGCCTAAGTCATAATATTGCCCTTTGGAACGTTTTTACGCCTCCTCGGCCCTCAGTACTTTATCCCATGAGAATGACAATGAGCCATCATCGGCTCGAGTGCAAGTCAGGAAAGGATTACAAACCTCTCTCTCCAGAAATCGGAGAGGTTTGGAAATTCGAAAGAATTGGATCGAAAATGTACGAATCCAAATGAATAGCGATTCCGTTTCTGGCGACACTTTGCTCCTCTCTGATTAAAGACGGGTGGGACGGAGAAAGTCAGAACTGACACGACATTCTGAGATATGAATAAAAAAAGCTGAAGAGTCAGAACAGAAAAATAATCTTTGAGCAGAATAAAAATAATAAGGCCTCCAAGGCATCCCACTTACTCCCCTGTCTTTGAGATTGGGGAATTGGGTCTAGTTGTGAAAGTGCTGGTGGCATTAGCATTATTATTAGACTGCAAGCCTTGAGGAACCATCCCGAATTTCCGAATTTCCTCGATTCTGCCTGAGAAATAGGAGAAAGTGAATATTGAAATTAGGAGTGGTAGATCGTCTCCGATCATGTATTATGTTATCGCACCACATTTACCAACACCCCAAACCACCGGAAATTATTGTCTATATGTGCAGAGAGTGTACCTATTCTGCTCCTACTCCTATCACCCACGACGGAATCATCACCGGCAAGAGAGCAAGCTTTCTCTTTGCAACTGCACACAGAGAAAGTAGTACAAGGCGTCTCCAACTAATTAGATTTCTCTCACAAGACTCCCTTTCTCTTTGACGAAGCTTCTAGCCCAACTAGCACAAAGCCTACTAAACAGCATGTAAAACACAATGTAATTTTACTAGCGTTTTTGTTCTGAAATGGTCAAATTTTGGTCACCAAAACATCGTATAACGACATCGTTGATACAACGTTGTATTTGCAATGTATTTGTAATGATGCTACCGCATTACCAAATCAGTAGCGAATCATCAATCTAATACACTCTGAATACATAGACTTACTGCGATGTTGACTCATTGACAAATCAATATGAAAAACACAGTGCAATTACTCGATGTATAGTTACGTACAAAGTATAGAAATGCCGATGAATCAGTGCTGAAAGCAATTTGCTGAATACACAATGAGTTTTTAATTGCATTTTATTTATTCAATTAAGACTCCACAGTAATAACAATCAACAAAGTACAAAGATATTGATGCACAAAAATTAATAACAACTTAACCTATAAACTAACATTAGTACTTATCAATATGATTATTCATAACATTAATTAATTAGTAAGTAGCCAGCATAATTAACCCAATCCTTAATTATTATTTTGCTTAAATCTGAACATAAAATATATTCTGCAGAGTGTAGAAGCATAAAGTTATTGAATTTATCTGAATCTAAAACTTTTGCTAAAACAACTTTACCAATGTATAAAACAAATAAACTAAACTCCGTAGCTTTAAAATGTCTAATATCTTTAAAAGATCGTGGTTTTCGCGCAAAATCGCTGGGGACACTTTTCTGTAGATTCATAATTCGTTCAGATAACTCGTCGGCAAATGGACTTAAGTACTGAAAATGGTCATTTGTTTTTGTCTCTCTGTAAAACAATGCTACTATGAAAGGTATTTGACAAATGGACTGATCTACTACTGCCAATATTGGCCAAAATTGCAAATTTGAGGACTTGCTAATGGGAAGTCCATCAACCCCTATTGTTAGCGTAATACGGTTAGTTAAATTTTTCAAATTGTCTAATTTTGGTAATTAAATGTAACGAAGACCTTTTTCGATCGAATCAATGATCCGATCTTTCAATCCAAAGTAATAGTACTGACCTCCAGAGCTATTCTCAATTACAACTACGCGAGGAGTTTTTAGCAATGTTCGTGGATCAGTAGGAAAATTATCTAAAGGTATTCATTTCCGAATTTCAACAAACCTGCTGAAGCTGTATGAGTTATGTTGTGAGCAAGGGCCCACTCTCTAAGTTCATTTTGCTTACTAATTGGATTTTCTAAATTTAATTCAATAGGACTAGAATTTGAGCTCAGACTTAAACTATATTGATCACAATTTACGACATACTTAATGTTTGTAGTTTCCCGATTAGTCAAATTCACAGTTGTACTTGTTTCAGGAAGATCCTCAGAAGTATCCGATAATGAAATATTATTAATTGTCGGAATCAGATGAGCTTTCAGTGTTGCTTCCACTGCTACCTGAATTTTGCGGAGTTTCGTGCTCCTGGGCGTGTCCATCCTTCTCCTTTCTAGGGTTGGTGTATTTCTGAAGAAATTTCCCATACAATTGTTAATACTGGAGTCAGTTGCTTCTTTTCGGGCCATATTGACTGAAGAGCAACTGAAAATGAATACATATTTTTTTCTGAATCCTGAAATGATCAAAATTATATACTACCTACGGCAGTTGTAATACGTTTTTAATTTCACTTACCTCTGACACATTTTGCAACTTGCAGTTGTCCAAACGCTAGTTTATTGGATTTGTCCGTGTACCTTAAAGTCTAAGCTAGCTGTGTCGATAGTAGGTGCCTTAACACGTCGTAGACGTTCTTATTGACGCTGATTCCTCCAACCCTCTTTAGTTCTTGTAACTATAGTTAAAATTATATACATTGCACTTTTTATTGAGAAGTATATTTTAAAATGCAACACATGCTTGTTAATATGCTTACTAATTTGTCATACTGCTCTGGATCCTTAATACAGTTTTCTGTTCCATTCAGTTCGTCGGTGGTCTTCAATGGTAGAGATGGATATTTGTGACCAGTCGTTGATGTTGTATTCGGTTGAAGTTGGGCCTGTAATTGCCGATTTTGACGCTTAACATCCGCCAAGTCACTTAAAATCTCTTCCAGCTTACTCACTACCACGATTTGAAAATCTGTAAATGAAAAGACAAATTTGATTAAAACAATAACAATTATATGTTTATCATACAGAGATCAAATCTAAAATATATTTTCCATCAACAATCTGAGCATGAAAAGCAATCTGCAATTTAATTTATTATGTATTATTCAATATTTTAAAAAACTTACTTTGAAATTCATTCTGAATTTCGGCTCGGTAGATTTTGAAGTCCTTGACCGTAATGACGGGAATCTCTTGTACTAACAATTCTTGACTCTGCACCCCGATTTCTTCGAGCGCTTTTGTCTTTAACAATTCTTCTACCTGATTAACATCTGCAAAGGTACACACAAAAAGGCCTTGACAGTACTTCACACATGACATTCTAAATTTAAAATAATTTAAATGCCTGAATTGAGACGATCAATCAGTTCAGACGTTTGTCGAGAAATCGGGGACCGATTCGATTCTGAGTCACTGGAATCAAGATTTACGGCGAATGCGTCCTTCAGTTTCTCCGATTTTTTCTCAGCTTTGTGAAATGAATCTTTGGATGTTAATAATACCTCTTTATTGTATGACCCACATTTCTATAATTATTTAGATGATATAACGTTAATCAACTTAGAAAATCAAAACTTACCGTAATACTTGTGACTTGAGGTATGAGATGTCGTACTTTTTCCACGTTTTATCAGGCTGGGATTTAGGATCCTGAACAGCGGGGCTCACATTTTTTGTCGATGAACTAGGCCAAAAACAGAAGTCCTTATCAGGACTTATCCAAGTTGATGGAACTGTTCCATACTTTGCTTCCTTTTTAAACAAGACCACAGCGAATGGCTTTTGAATTGTAGAGTTCATAATATGAATAAATAGCTTTAAATCACATTAGTTAACAATTTACAAATAAAAAACTGGAATTACACACGTTGTTTCGTGTTGGTATGCTGCAGGTAGACTGCATACTTTATTGTCAACGGCATGCATGCTAAGAAAAGATGGAGGACTCAAGTATGTATATTCCAGCATGGAAACTTTGATGAAATGTATGTGCGCAGTAGTCAATGTTGATTGCATTGCATTTTCTCTAATGTTGGTTCTCTTCAATTTCAGTATTGAGTACTTCTTTATAGAAATCTCGCATATTTACTGTGTATTTTTCAACGGTGTAAATATCAATGCTGTTAATTTAAATCAAATCCCATCATACTTTCAATATGTAAGAGGTAAATGCACTTTACGTAGTGAAACGACCAAGCGTTATGAATTATGAGATTTTCACATGATTAATAGTATTGATCATATGATGCTAACTCCCTTAATGCAATTCGCACTACCATTTCATCAATTTTCATCATGGTCACATCACAAAATCATTACTCTGTGCTTGTTGGGAGAGGGCTGAACAACCTATACCTGTGTCTAGGGTTCGCCGACACCGGCTTTTGACACCTTTGCAAACCTGTTGTTTTTTGCCTATTTTGAGCACTTTCTCGGGAATCCCGTTACGGGTTTGAGAAATTTAATTCGGTTTTCAATGAATCGGTGTACAAAAATAAGAAGATTCAAATGGTTTGAATCTTTAAAAAATGAATTTGGAAAAAGTGAATTTAAAAACCCGAGTGTCCGTAAAACTGCAACAAGAAATTGAAGCCAATTTTCATCCTCAAATGGCTGAAAAATTAAGACGCAAAATAATCCCGTCATTAACTTCAAAGGGAATTAATGTTTTTTTTTAGGTATTTCCTATTTATATCTTTGACGAGAAATTCCGAATTAGTCGTAAAATAGTCATTAGTCCAAACAAAAATAAGCTGAAAACTGATGGACTTGAAATTTGAAGATTCATATCCTTCGTCGTTTTATTCGAAATTTAAATTACTTAATCATGTGCAAAATGCCAGAAACGAGTAAAAATTGTACCCGTTGCTCCAAAATCTCGCAGCCTAGATTTTTCCGAACCCTGTACAAGTTTGGAGACTAAATGCATAAGCCAAGAGCATATAGAGATAGTAGGTGGTACAATGTATAGGATGATGGTGATAAGGTATATGAGATGTATTTAATTTGGGACAGTGTGTAGGCGAAATCCCATTATTCCTGATGAATTGATGAGATGAGGAAGAAGAAGGTGTGAAAGTCTGAACTCCCCTTAATTCAATCACCCCCTTCAATTCTCCATCAAAGCTAACTTGAATTAATTAACTTTTTTTGTTTTCCTCCAAAAACTATACTCAACACGAGTTATTAATTCCACAACTTCTCACCTATTTATTGACACTTCCTCGACTCCTCTAATTAAGCATTTTTCAACTTCATTCAATCATATTCTCCTCTTAAATACTTCAATTCCATCAATATGTAACACCATTCTCATTCAGCTTATTCCTGCTCAAATGGTTGACACAGAAAGTGGAAATCTTAATGAATTTCCCAACCATAGAGTTTCCTGTTCACTATTGTTTGCTACATATCAGAAATTAAGAGTTTAGCATTTTGCGTCCAGGAACTAAATTTAGGCCGTCGAAAACTTAGGAGACAATCGGGAATTTTCCAAGTTTTTCGCAGTAAAATAAAATGAAATACACTGCAAACTAGATACTCTGGTTTTCAAACTAGAATGTTCCGAAAAATGGGGCTATTTATTATAAGAATTCTTCGTTTTTCCTTCGAAAATATCAAATTTTCCGAAATTTTCTGTTTAACACAGTAAAATTGGGGTTTTCAAATCTACAAATTTTATTACGTTGATGAGGAAAAGCTTTTTTCACCAGCAATTGAGGCTCAGCTTGAGCATTCGATTTAGCGTATTTATTGAATCCTTGTGCGCAGTTTTACTAAATACTAAATATCGCCTTAAAAAATTGCAGTTTTGTATTTTTTATTAATGTCAGAAGAGGCGATACAAAACTGTGTATACAAGGCTCTTGTTGAAAGTGAACAAAAGAGAGGATGAAACTTGGGATTATAAAGCCGGTCCTTTAGAGGCCTAACACACTTGTCAATATCCATATATTCCGAGCCCTTTCAATTCAGATGATTTATGACTCTCCATATCCAATACATTCTATGGAGCCTGGAATTTGACAGTAACGTCATTAACGATCCCTATTACTATTATAATTTTAAGCCAATTTAAGCCTTCGACTCTCCTTTCATTCCCGCTCTATCATCTGTAGCTATTCATGGTAATTGCATACGCAAACAAAATGTAATCAGCAAATTATGTTTATCTTGCCTTTAGCGATGACAGAGATTTTTAAATACATATCTGCAGATTTTGACTCCTTGTCTAAAAGCAAGTAAACAAGACAAATAACAGCTCTATGGAGTGGAGGAAATATCCCGTCTGTCCTATCGATTACATTTTTGACAATTAGGACAAAAATTAATTGAAATTTTAAACACTTTCCGATTTTTTGGAAATTGGCCGGTTTAGAACTCGTTTTGAAATGTTGAATTCTCAGGAGGCATCGGAAGCAGTAAAAATTAAAAACTACTGAGGTTTAAAACATCAAGCACGTCGAGTCCATAAAAACTGAACCGGAGCCTTCTCCCTCACATTCAAAGATAAAAAATATATGATTTATATCTGGATAAATTATGCGTAAGGTGGTGCAGTTACTGCATAATTCTAGAAAAAATTAAAGGTTCAGAGTGACCATTCATTATTGCAGCTTTCAGAGAGGAAAAAAATCCAGTTTGAAATCTGGCTAATGGAAGCTGATTTCCGTTCTTGTAACTTTGAAAACCTCGTTATTTGTAACCAATTCGAGTCTAAATATTTTTTTATCCAACCCTTCAGAAAGAAGGAAGACAAACGAGTGGGAAAGTGACATGAATAGGCTAATTTAAAATGAAGGATGCGTCCAGGTAGAAATCGTCTGGTGGTGGCAAGTGCATCTCTTATAATTATTGCAGCTGGGCCCTCAACTATTTATTGGTTTTACTCTGTCTGTACGTCCGTCAATTACTCCGTTCAGACTCGAACTCTCGAACGGTTGAAGATTTTGAAACTCTTCTTTGTACAACATCGTCGGAAAGGCGGGCAAGTGCTGCAAGTGCAATGTATATAATTTTACTCTATGATTGGGGAATAGTGAGATTCTTGTATACATTACCCCAATCTGCCTGACAATGACATTTGGATCATCATGAATGGTATTTAAAGTGTTGTGTTTTTACTTCGTGTGGATTCACCCTCTCGCGATGTGCGTCTGCAACGGTTTCTTACATCTAATGTTAAGCGATCATGGTACAAGCCCCGCTAAGAATATCATTAAATCAGCTTTAAAAGAGTAGAAATCCGAAAAAGTCATTGAATCTTGAATATGAAGACAGATATTTTATTTTTTAAATACTTGACAGGCAGTCTGTCTAGTTATCCGAATCTAGCACTGTCTGATTCTGAGGTTAAGTAGGCTCTGGTCGACTTCAGTTCTCATATAGAATATTAAAAGCATTCAATTTTATTTATAACTAGACCAGTTTGTAAGTTTTAAGAGAGTTTAAACTCTGGATTTAGACATCTTGTTTTGTTTTTTTGTAAATCAAAGGGCCCGATGTCAAGAGTAAAGGCCGTTATCACTTCCGAAACTGTTCTCCAGGGCATCTGTTCCCCTTTTGATATAATATTCCGGAAACCAAGTGCAAATAGCGGAGTTTAATGCGGAGGAAACGGTTGGAGTTAGGAGTCAGTTGTGTTGGAAGAGGTTAGAGGTGACCATCAATTACAGTGGCACAACAACACAAGACGGAGGAGAGAATCTAAGATTCATGATATAAGTTCCTAGGTGATGTGACCCCCGAGACTTACTTATTTCTGCCCTAACTTTACTCTCCAACTTCTACTTCTAAGTTCACTAGAAATTTTACTTTACGTGAAAATGCTACGGTATTTTACTTAGGGAGATTGGAGAAGAAATTCAAATATTTTTAGTTGGTTTCAGGAATTCTGGAGTGTTTTCACTCGTAAAACTGAAAATATTTAAAATCTGAATCATCGGTTCAGAAATGTTGATATTTCGGAGTGTTTTTTTTTGCATGTAATAAATTGAAAATATTTAAAACCGAATCCTGTAATGTCCTGGTTATATCAAATTTAAACTCCCGGGTTTTTAACCTAGCGTCTAGTGTTAGTGGATTTCAACAAGATGAAGTAGGAAGAGCACCGATTTGAGAATTCAAACAGAAAAGATTATGGGAGAAATCCGGCCCATCATATACGCCCCATAATTGCCGTCCTAATCAATCGCGTCCATTTAAAACACCGCCCCATCCATCAGTAGTATGACAATTAACAAGCTAATTTAATTCCAGCTCAATTAAAGCTTAACATATTCTCATAATTTTATTACAACCAATTCCAATGAAATGGACCCCAGATCCATTGCAAACTCAAATACAGACTCTCTGGCTCGGGATCGTCAAATAAGAGGACAAGAATAAGTCACCGGAAGTTGGCAATCCGTAATTTAAGTAACCTCAAGGCCTCAATAAATAAATATGCCCGAGACCCATCGTATTTCAGCGGTTCTGTTGGAAATTCGTCCAGTCCAGAACCACATCCTCCGAATCGGATCTAGGAGGAGAGGATAAATAAACAAGAAAGATATTTGCGAAATTGGAGGCGGAAATGGCATATTACTAGAAAAACATGGCAATTTCCTCCCCATCCAATATCAATTTCATCTAGCATCCAGGAAAGTCAAGATCCAATCCTTCACGAGAAATACATATAGGTAATTGTATATATTATGCCTCGAAAGCCCTAAACTCGTATCTATAAAACATACGAGTATTGACTCAAGCGATCATCTAAATAACCAATTAATGCATTAGCCCATCAAAAATATCAAAAAATATCTTTTTCCCGACAGCATTTTATCATTTCATATTTGAGCACTTTCTAGTCTCTCTTTAGAAACTTGATGGTTATCGAGAGGGGCTTTTTATAAGCTTATCTCAACTCAATAGTACTTGTAATAAATAACATCAATTGGGAATACATCCCGTCGAACGGATTTATGGTAGCGGATTTCAAACGGAAACGAAAGATTGCTAATAAAAATCATATTTCGAGTTTTAGTCAAGTTGGCCTTGTCGAGAACGAGGAAAGGATGTCAAATGTTATGTTTCTCTTTGCAATAAATTTATTAGTCTTGAGACTAAAATTCTTTCGATACTCGAAATTCAAATTTATTTTTTAAAAAGTTACAACAGCGTTATTCCTGATTAATTGCTTTCGAGATAACAGGCTTTCGTAAAACGGAATTCTAGGCGGGTTTTAACTTCTACCTCTAACTAACATTGGGGCGGGATAAAGTTTTAAAAAATCCGTCCTACATAGGCATGTTATATGCTATAATTCACACAAACAAACGACTTTGGGCTCTTTAAATCCAGGGGAAACAGAGTTTATTTTTTCCAAGAGCCTGGAATCAGGCAGTGTGGACTTGAATATCCTGCTAAAAGGCTATTGATATCGGAAATGGATCCAAGTACATCTGCATATCAATGATCTCCTCCAGACAACTACGAGAAGGAACTAGGATCTTCAAAAGTTGGTACGATTTCGCCAAAACCAATCCATCTATTCATTGGGAATATGGGAAATGAGGAGTCAGGGCGGCTAAAAGGTTCCTGTAGTCAGTGGTGGCTGTTACTCTGTAAACTTTTACTTCTCCAACTTTGAAAAGTCCTTTTCCCCAGGAAATAAAGAGATGGAAATATATACAGAGAAGATTCTGAAATCCGAAGAAATTCCAACAGACGAAGAATCTGCAGTTCATGTACACTATCGCATGCTTTAAGTTTTTTATAAGCCCTAAACCACTTCAGTATTGAACGTTATGGGCATGGCTCAATAGCGACTAAAATCTGCCCTCGCTCTTGGGACAAACGATGCAGGACGCCTGCTGAGGGCCGCTTATGGAAATATGGTTTAAATAATAGCTCAAATTTTGAATAAAACCAAAAACATATGTAAACCATTTTTTAAACAGTGACAAAAAACTAGGTTAAAAAATGTCCACAGGTTTGCAGAAGGGATCCGAGAAAGAAGTTTCAAAACGTTGAATGATGTGAACTGGGATTTATTACTAAAATCCGTAACAATAAGATTTTTTGTCTCCAATCGAAATATATATTAGGCGTTCAAAATGTCAGAACCAGAAAATGAATTCCTGAAATTTGTGTAGTTTAAGAGGACGGCTCTAGGTGTCGTTAGATGGTTTCTCCACTTCTCTTAAAAACCACTCTCAGTTTATGTAGAGCTATCGAGTGAATTAGAGACACGTAGAAGTATTCATTGATTTAAATCGGTTTCGATCCCCAGATGATGATGAATGAGACTCTAGTTCACAGAGACAGAGAAACGAATAATAAAAAAGGGTGACGGTGACCTGTCCAACTTGATTTCTATCAAAATAGGATAGATAGGCTAGATCGTAGACATAAATTAGATTATATTCTTCTTATATTAATTCTCTGTGTACAACTCTATTATAATTTTGTGGACTAGATGGACGGATGAGAAGAATACAACAGCGTGGGCCGATACTCGTTTACGAATCTTAACTTCTGACGGAGACGTTCCGTTTTAAATAAGCATGGGTTGTAAATCAATCCCATCTACTCATATAATACAATGGCTATGTTGCAGTCAAACCTACCGTCGAAATAGTGCTTTTTGGTCGAAAAATCGTTTTTCAAGTCCAATTTTCAAGACTTTATCATTTGTGAGCCTGGTTTTCGAACTTGCCCAGCAGTTTTTTATTCTTCGGTGCAGGAATGACCGTAACAGGGGGGCTATCGGAAATAAAGCTCTTCTGAATAGAAAACCTCCTTATATCTTCTGAATGTATTCAAATCGGGATTGGGAAAGATCGGGCGACTTGAAACCTGGAAGTCTGGGAAGATCTGGAGGCTCTCTCTCTCTCTAAAACGAAGCTCCTATTCAATGAAAGGTGAAAGAGACACTCGACTCCTTAGGACTTTTTTGTACGGACAGGAAAAGGGGCACAAAACTTTACTTTTTCCCTACAAGTTTTTCAAGAGCGAAGAGAAAGTTACGTAGAATGACCGGGATGGGATAGCCTTCAGGAAACTTATTCCGATTTTTTTTAGAAAATTCCCCAAAAGGAGACAGGGACATATCCCTTCGGAATCCTAAATACAAGTCTGACAAATATGGACAAAGTAGAGCTGAGGATTCAATACTGTTTAAATAATAAATTCCGAAAAATACAGATACCAACATCAGTTCCAAAGGAGACGGGTTTTAGTTTTACGGGACGAGGGTTTACAGTATTTATTAAAGAGTGAAAGTCCTTGTTGTTTTTACGCTGTCCGTCTGTCCGTCCATCTGTCTTTGCGCTGTAACTGTCGAACGAAAATTAAGTTCGTTTGGGTCAAAGGTTATAATTGTTTGAAATATCAACCGTGCATGTGTGATATGTCGTTAAAAAGGTGCAGTCAACTTCTAATCAACCAGGTTTACTCTATGGTTGGGGAAATTGGAGATTCTTGAGCTCACAACAATGCTCTATGTTATCCGTCGTCTTTTTTCGTGTGCCTTCACCCTTTTGCAATGTGCGTTTCCACCGGTTCATTAAACCTGGTCCTACGCATAAGACTCTGAAAGGCTCTACTGCCGTAAGCATAAGACAAATGCTAAGAAAACAAGGTCACATCCGCCTGATATCCGCTACAAAGTTGGATGCTCTGGATTTAGTTCATCTTTCCAATCCCGCCGTGTAGTTCCTCAACCATTCTACTCCTTGTCATAAAGATAAATGTGTTCTGGAATTGAGGAATGAGGCTGGAGTGAAAGAGTATAGAAAAATATGGGAAAGAAAAGGCTCCTATTTACAAACATAGGCTGTTATGTTGTATACGGGATATAAATTATATACACCGTTCACATGTATACATCTGCATTTAAAATAAGCTGTCTATTTCGGAAAACACATTTTTCCCTTTCACCCTTTGACAAGGGAGTTGTCGAAAATTGCCCCGTCTTCCTCTCCGACCCGAACCTACATTTTCCAACTTGTATCATCCATTTGAAAAAGCAGAGGCAACCGTGGGACAAAAACCAATTACGGCCTAGAAGATACCGTTGCCCCACGTAGAAACCGTCCCCGGGATGGGTTTTGAAAAATTGAGAAACACGCGGAAATACAATGCCTACTTTGAATAGGATTTCATTTTACTTGGACTTCAAAAGTTTTTTTTTCTTCCGAATGAAAGGGAATTTTTGAAAAGACAGAGTGGAGTTTGATAGAGGCACTTCTCGTTGTGTAAAAAACGCAAATTTTGAAAGAGATAGAGGAGATTTGTAACTGTAAGGAATAATACATAATAAATTGTTCAAGTGCAATCCGAATTCCCTACTCGAATATGTCTGCACCTTCTTTTCACATTCATTTTAGCCGTTGGATTTGAATACAACACTAAAGTTTCTTGTCGACCTATTCCTTATGTAGTTTAGTTTTTTTAAATAATAATAATAAATATACATTTCAGGAGATGAATTAGGGGACTGAAAGAAGCCTATTCAAGTATTGGAATCATTGATCAGGATATAATGTGGATGTCAATGCTTGAAAGATCTCGCATGAGATCAAGGAGTGAAAGGATACGGGTGTAAATCAAGGCATCAAAAGCATGAAATAGATCCCCATGGGCTTTTATTTCGGTTTAAAAACGTTCAACTCTTAACCGGGGGTAAATAATTTTTATTTAAATGGGGTTTTAAATGGGGGTGGGGATTAGTTTCGGGATTTTAAAGTTGCCAGGATAACTCTGTCCTTGTAAACCCTGTAGGGTTAATGTGAATGAAGAGGGTCGCGTGCGGATCGGAGTCTCACCAGGAAGTAGGATCCATTACTTTTGCTCGAGACATTCAAAAATGAGCTGGCCCCACCTACCTCTCCCTCTAATTCATCCCGTATTGAATAACCTCCAGCTTTTGACACATTAGGGAAAGGCATGAGGGAAATGGTTTATTCATTCTTTCCATTATCCCCATCACCCAACCTGACATTTACAACACTTGGGCAGAGTGAAAGCACGAGCAGAGAAAGTCATACCGATATATTACAACTCGGAAGAATAAAGATCCATTGAATTGGACTGCACCCAACGGATGTATCAAATCAGGATTTGGGTCTTGAATATTATTATTATGCCCCTGCCAACTAATTCAAAGGAACTTGAAACCACTTAAAGTTAGGATTTTTTGACCGTTCAAAACCGAAATCAAATCCTTTGACACTTGCTCGACCACCCGGACGGGTCCTGATGTCAACTGTAACTCACCCCGTTATTCTTATCCTTCCCCTTCACGAACTCTAAGTACATTTTTGCATTCATTGAATGCATTAACAAGGGGAAAGAACGGAATATTGAATCAAAATAGTTTCATTTAAAAGAGGGACAATGTTGAATGTACATCCGGCTCGGGCTTTTGTGCTTTAGCTTAAGATCTGAGAAGAACAAGTAATTGTCGGTTTTGTAGCGGTCAGTCGGGTGGGTCAAGCCCCTTGGCTCCAGAATTACCCCGTACTAAAATAAATCGGTTTTGATCCCTACATCGTTTAAGGATTTCGGGGTTTCGGTCAGATCCCTTAAATTCTCGTGCTTTTCCACTAGATTCCAGAACCAAGATTGTTCCACCCGGTTGCCCTGTCTGTTCCGACAGGGCCTATCTAGGAACGGATTTTCTGAGGTTTCGTTTGTCTTTGGTGAAAGTTTTTTGTCCGTAGCAACTTTCCCACTTCCATTCAATTGAGAGAGTAGGAAAAAGTGAAGGTGGTCCTCTGCTATAAATGGAGGGCCGTACTTTCCCCGTGCCCGTGGTGCCTGAATAAGATTTATGCAGGTAGACAAAGTGGGCTTATGGGATAAGGAGGGACGGAAGGGCTTCTTTCCTCGGGATATTAGCCCTTTGACAAATCACAAAGCTACATGTACATCCTCTGGCACATATTCCATAATAATAATCATATCTCTCTCTATAGAAATATATGGGCTACGTGGGTTGGGTTGGTTAGACGCGGATTGCCAACCCGTCCAAATTTCATAAGATCATCCATCAGATTCCATCAGATGAAAGTTTTTTCCCTCTCCTTGTTGTAGGGCAGGAGAAATCTGACTGGTTTCTATATCCGCTTTGAAGAGAATCTGGGAACTTGACTCTGGCCTGTCAAGGGTCGGGAATAAGGACTTGGACATATTGCCTCTAATATATTATCCTTCCTATCGGACAAATAAAAAATAGCCGAAAGTCAGCCCTCTCCTACAGGAGATTAGAGGGAGGAGGAGAAAGCGGGATTTCGATGCAGTTTTGGACGGAGAAAGTGCAGCATCTTAAAAACAGGTCTGGACTCTGGATTTTTTTAAGTCAACAGTTTGGCTCTGAAGGGAAAGAGCCCTTGACACGAACTCTTATTGTCATGTCAAAGGGATGAGAAGTGTCAGCTCCTGCAGGGTGACAAATACTCTGGACTACATTCGTCCCAGGTATATTTCTCCGAGTGTATTTGTCCTGAATGGGATAGTTAGATAAGTACTGCACTTGATTGAATATAGTTCTGGGGACCTGTCCCGTCTATAGCTTTGTAAGTGGCGGTGGTGGTGGGCCGAGGAGATGGCTGGAATGAGTTGACTGTCGTCTTTGGAGGATGTGCCTTTAATAGTTGCACGTCCTTAGCAGTTGACAGTTCGGAAATGGATTTCACTCCGCCTTTCTAAAGACCATTTCCTCCAGCACAAGAAGACAAGTCTTAAGGAACAAGAACCGAAAAGTGACATGAAAAAATGGGACCGATATTTGTCTTCTCCAAACGATTTATCGTTTCACATACATACATTCGTCTAGATTCCAGACTAAATTGAGGAGGAGGTAGTGCATTTACTCTCCTAGCCAAGCTTCCTCATCAAATTCGGCTTCTAAATTCGGGCAGGAAAGGGAGGAAGTTAAATGGTGAATCTTTTCTCGACTTGTTTGAGAGAGCTGGAGTTCAAGGTTCAAGAATCTAGAACTTGCCAGGAGTTCTGGGTTGGATATGAAATTATAAGGGCAATGGGTGTGAGAAAAGGTGCTGAGAGTAGATAGCTCTTTAATATAATATGCTCAAGTAATTACACTCTCGACCTGTCAGTCAAAGATTCGGGACTTGGGATTTTGTGGAAGTACAGACTGTTACCTCCATATTACGAACTTTATATTCGGTTATGTTATTATAGAAGGAGGAGGGTATAGGCTAGTAAGAGACTAAATGCTGCTACTCGGGGGAATGAGATTGAGATACTATGCGTGGGATGTGGGCGCGGAGTTTCAAATATTGACAAAGGGACACGCACGTGCTTGACTATTAGGATTGAGTGGTTTTGTGCTCAGAAAAGCCTGTTTGGGAAATGTACAATACAAATAAAACTTTAAAATGTGACTTCGTTGAAACCAGTCCTACATTTTTGGCATGTTTTATATTTTTCAACAGTTTCAGCTTCAATCGTTAGCTCAATCGCCATATTTTTACCCCCGAAATCGCATTTGCTGATTAAGTCTGATTGCACATTGTCTAGACTATTTGGACAGCTCAGAGCAAGAAAAATCAATATAGGGTCATTGTAGTTTAACCAATTACAAGTCCAACGTTGAACGTAAGTGGACTGTCAACTATTGTGAGAAAATTTTTAATTTAACAAACCTAACCCCCCATGGTCCCAGTTAAACCATTAAGAACTGCAGAAAGATAAAGAACATGTTAAAAAAAATCGTTAAAATCAGTAAATCAAAACTATAACTCATTAAACCCTGTTATCAGTGTTATCCTTCCGTCTGCCAATTCCAAATGTGAACTATCTTATTCCAAACCACAGGGGCTCGTCATCGTCGTCCTCAGCAATGTCCAAGAACGACAAGTCTGAAAATACAAAGCCACCTGCTCCGTCCCTTTGTTCTATTTCAAATTAAAACCCAGCCTGGATAATATTTCCATTGGTTCTATAATTAGAACCGGAGAGGGTCGGATATTAGACATTTCTTATCACTTCCCTCTAATCAATAAGACGAACGGAATTGACAAAAATGTGGGACTGAAGTCAGTTCAATGACACTTTATCCCACAATTATATCCCCCTCACCTGTCACCTCCTGTCACTTCAAACTTGAAGTTACCAAGTCCTAATGAGAGTGACCTTAGCTAACCAACTCTCCGGGAATCTATTAGAAACTGTCTCGAAATACTTCAACTGTCCTTGGCTAAAAGGCAGCAAGAGGTTCATTAAAAATTAAAAGCTAGAAGAGTGGGTGAAAGTAGGAACATCTGTAAGAAGTACGTTGGACGCTGCTCTTTTCCACAAAATAGAATTAATCTTCCCCTCATAAATTAATCTATTGTCAAACAAAGTAAGGAGAAAAAGCTCCTATATCCTCTACGTATATTTGACAAGCTACCGCCACAACTATATACATAGTATGCATTATAAATGGCGAGGGCTAAAGTTTTCAGATACCATATCTGTCCCGAATTATATTGTTTTTAAATATATATCTATAGATGTAGGAGCGGAAATTCCAAAGACTACAAGATGTTTCCATTCCGGTAAAATGTGGGTTATTCGGGCAAACCATATATTATTCAAATGTTCAACTGTTCCAATGTGCCTCCTGTCCTGTCGTCTGCATCTTGCTCTATAGAGATGGGGATTAGTGCAGTAAAAAACGGTGTATAAAACACTCAACGAATCAACAGACTCCAACCCTAAGTTTGGAATAAGCAACTCCAGCAAAACAAAGAGAGCCGCATTCCTAGAGATCCTAAGTAGAGTATTTCAAACATACAGAGTTACAGCTATTGAGGACCGATATTTATGTAGGAGAGAAAGCGAGAAAAACCCCGCTAGTTTCTTCAAGTTATCCACCCACGAATAGTGCTTGCAGAACGCAGTAATTGGAAGCGCGAGTTTAGCTGCGGTTGAACTGGTGCACAATTGTTGATTTTTACCTTATAATTGACTGATTACTAAATATTTTGATAGTGGGCAAAATCCAGTTTTACGGGGCAACTTTCCTTTTATATGGGGCACTTTAAACACTTCCCATTAGCATTGACTCCAGAAATGTGACTACAGACTATGACTATTCTCAAGGTTGCATTGCTAAGGCAGTTTGTTTCCGGTTGCCATTGGGTGGGTCATTTACAGTTTCTGAGTGCCATACATGACAATCCTGTGGGCAATTTCAACAAATCGGGTGGGTTCTTTTCACGAACCCTCTAATATATAGGTGGAGAAAGCTGGGATTCCGGTCTGACTTTTTTAAGGAAATAATAAGTAGCCTTTATCTCATTAGGGTATTACTTTTCTTCCTCCTTCCTCCCTCTTTAGAAGAGTTATTGCCCATATCCAACAGCTACAATTTATTATATATGATAATATTATTTATCAACCCTAGTCATCCGGGTCTATCTAATCGGAGCCTCTATAGTTCCTACAGGCTTTAACAAGAACCCTAACGTTTCTCCTTGTAATTTATATAAATTTATATGAATTTTTCCCTCTCAAATTTTTCAGAAGCCGTAAGTTAGTCTATAGCCGACTAAGACAAAGAGGGGCTCCGAACCAGTGGAATTTCGGAATTTTTGGAATCTTGGTGAATTATGAGGAAAGGGAGTCAGTACAAACAGACTGGATCTGTAAACGCAGGCTATCTCTCTTCTCAGGGACTTTTATGTCTTGTTGTATGTGTATCTCTCTAACTACAGAAATATATTTGAGTATCAAGAATCAAGATGAAATCGTTCCCTCCGGTGGAACTGGTAAACTGAGGGATATTTTTATCTAAATAGGCAGCATAATATATAGAGCCGAGGTTGATGGTTCCACACTTGAAGGAAGGGAATAAATATCCCTTAATTTTCTTCATTTCCACCCCATTTCCATCAAGATCGGGTTATTCCGCGAGAAAAATGTCTTAATGATGATTTAGCCCTACTTTGAGACTTCCGTTTCCAACAACATCTCTCCTTTCACCGCCTTTCCCTCTCAAAAAGTAGGAAATGCAGAATCCAAGGTTCAAATTGCCATATTTCCTCCCAAAACAACTACTACTACTAATAATCATAACAATAGTAATAAGGATATTAGGAAAAGAACCGGGTTTAAATAAAAAATCCGGGGTTATCTTTAACAGCTAAAACTCTCCCGGAAGAGTTCCCTCTCAACTTTCCCCGAAATGTCGAATTCCAAAGCCCAGATTAAATCCTCTCTCTCCTTAAGGCGTGGGAGAGATGACAGGTGGAAAGGAGGCCAGGAAAAATGTACGTAATACTAATAATAGTAATAATAATAATATCCTGTATCTACCTGCAAGAAATTGCAAAATTGGAGCCCTCCTCAAAATACAAACTACATCCTCCATTATGATTATACAGACGTCGGGATAATCGTGCCCCGAATACGGCCACCCAACATGCAAGCCAAAGTTTGCGATTTTATATCCCCTATATTCAATCCTGATATTTATGCATTGGATTTTAATAGGAGATGTGGAGTTTTTGTCAATATTCCGAGCCCGACTCCTTGGAGTAACAAGTACGGGAAAAAACGCGGAGTCTGTGCGAGTTTAGGAAAGTGAAGTTAGGTTAGCTCCGGTAATAATGCCCTCGTTCTTAAACTCCGACAGAGAAACTACATACTCATCCCAGGACATCAAGGACAGACGCCGTTTTTAATAAAACATGCCCCCACCGTTGCATACAAATGTCCCAATGCTCCTATCTCTACGGAGTCAAGGTAGCTGGTTATTCTGGAGCCGATTCAGCCTCTTAATGTCCTAGGGATAGAATGTCCCTCTCTCCAGCCTGGTTAAAAATGGAGGAGGACTGGAGCTCCTTAAGGAGCTACATTAGGACAGGGGTTTGGAACAAAGGGAGACGATGATGATATTCTCCGTCATGATAATGGGCCTGGTGGTGGTGGTGGATTGTAATAGTATGCACAAACACCTTTTGTTTCTTTACTTTTGTTAAAGTGTGTTGGTGCTACTGGAGGATAGTGGCCAAGACACTTCACAAGAGGAAGGAGCAAGATTGGAGAGCTGGGAGCTATGGATTTGCATGTTACATGAGGGCGAGGGTCCAACGGGACCAGGTACACATAGCTACTACGTACCTCATTTCCGATACGGGTCCTCCAGACTTGAAGCAAACTCAACTTTGACACGAGCTAGCAAAACTGTGTCTTACAAGTTGCTGTTCACTGTAACGGTTTTTATAGGAAATGGAGAGAATGTTCTGATACTACACGCTGAAATGTTCGGGTTATGTCTCAAGACATTGAATTTCCCCACCGATTATCGTCTACCCTCCATCATTTTAGATTTTCGAACTGAAGATTTTACCCACCGATAGACAAATTCATCCCGAAACAGCCAAAAAACAACCCATTTTCCTAACTGAAATATGTGACATGACCATACTCCTACTCACGTAATTAAGTTAACGTACTTTAGATTACCGTACTTTCGTTACCATATGATTAGATTAGTACCACACTAACCTAACCTAAACTAACCCAACCTAACCTAACCTAACCTCTTACCTAACCTAACCTAACCTAGCAAAACCAAGAAAGATCTTTCTCCATGTAGTTATCCAGTGGATTATCCACTTGCACCTCAGTGGAACGAAGGCCCTTGGGGTAAAACCGCTTAAAACTGTAGAGTAAAACCCCTCAAAGCCGGGGTAAAACTGAAGATGAAACCCCCAAAGCCAGTTAGTTCACCCCTCCCCAATCAGTGGAACGAAAACCTGTTGGGTAAAACCCTTCAAAACCGAGGGTAAAACCCCTCAAAACCGGGGGTAAAACCCCTCAAAACCGGGGGTAAAACCTCTCAAAACCGGGGGTAAAACCCATCAAAGCGGTGGGTGAAAGCCCTCAAAGAGAACAATGGCTGTTGGGTAGTAGCAGTTTGGCGAAGAGGTCTGGAAGTGAAAAGCTCGTCCCGAAGTGGTCCCTAATCTCCCTTCCTTTTGCATTGAATTAGTAATGGAGGGAGAGAGAGAGAGGAATGAAAGTTCACACGGAGATTGTCAAAGGGGACTATCTCTTCGGATATATTATCATCAACTTACATGTAGATACATGGACCGGAACCAGTATCATACAAATCTCACCATTTCTCCATATATACACCATTACTAGCAGACACCTTTCATCTATACTCTTGTCTCTGTACTATTTTATATTGGTGTCGTAAGTCTCGGGTAAGCCTCCTAAGGACGGTCCTAGGTAAAGGTGGCTTGGGAACGGAGTCATCTGCTCCATAATATTATAATGCTCTTTCCTCAATACAAGCCTCCAGAAAGTACGCTTTCCTTCATCCTACCGACTTTCTCAACCTCAACCTCTCTTTCCAACAGTACACTCGTATAAACATTAATCTTACACTATTCTCTATGACTCTGTCATCGGCAAAAGTTTAAGCTCGTTATGCCCCGTAGTACAAAACAAGAACCGTAAATACCGAAATAAGTTCCCTTGGGCGATTCCCAATCCGAAACACGGGACTTGGTGGGTTAGGTTTTAGGTTCGATCAGTTTTGGACGAGCTAACAGTTTTGCATTGAAGGTATGGAAAATCGAGATTTTAATGTTTACAGTGCAAAACGTGCCTAAATTCGTAAAACTACGGTTAAGATGCTTTTTTATGACAAAACCGCATGTTGATATTCATCAAACGAGATAATCATTTAACATTAAAACAAGTTTATTCTCAAACTGCATGCAAAAAATTTAAGTTTAGATTAGGTTAGGTTAGGTACCAATACAACAGA
The DNA here is from genome assembly GCA_906901685.1 of Desoria tigrina. Lineage (NCBI taxonomy): Eukaryota > Metazoa > Arthropoda > Collembola > Entomobryomorpha > Isotomidae > Desoria > Desoria tigrina. The sequence continues at coordinate 3,457,703 of CAJQTU010000015.1, forward strand.
ACCCACAGGAAGCATGACTTACTTCTATGGAAGAAAAATCCAAACGAACGGCTGAGTTTTTCGTTCTGTGAAATGATTTTAAAGAACATCTTGCAAATCAAAATGCTCCTTCAAAATCTTACTTTTGCTAAGTAACAAATGCCTGTAAAATGAACGAAACCATCCCACTTTTCTAGTGAAATCCTGATTGGAAAGCCGGAACTGTTCCGTAGTTACTTAAATATTGCTACTGGAGTGCAGATTCTGTTATTTTTCCCTAGTTATGTAGACCACAAAATCTGCTATAGCCTTGAAGGTGGGGAAAGAAAGGCTGTATATTTATAGGATCCAGTTAATGTTAAAGCATTTCCCTGAAAAGCTATAAACTTTTGAGTCTCGGCAGTAAATGTTTCCTAGACATTTAATACTCCGGACAACAGGCGTTTGTTTTCCCGATCTTGATGTGTACTTTGAATAATAAAATTGATGGACTTGGTTTTTTGGTTTATTCTTTCCACTTATTTCAGCCATCTACTTTTATTCATATTCTGCCTCTATGCCCAGCTATAGCGGCGCGAATGGAACTAATCCCAAACACAATTCTACCAAGCTTACAAAACTACCGCCAAGTATAAGCCGAACAATGGAAATCGTACAAGTGAGCATCGCATTTAGCATTTGCTCGTTAAAGACAGAAAATCATGACATCATAATCATCCAAATATGAATTACAGATGCATTTACTTTTCAGAAAAACTTATTATTTTTGATCGTTTTGTTTTAAATAAGCCCGGTAATACCGCTTAAGATGTCAGTTTGAACCGGGACAGCCCAACCCAACTGTTTCCTCTCAAAACATGTCAAAAGTTGATCTACCGCATAGTACGGTTAGGTTTTATTGGGTAAGGTAGATTAGGTAACCTAACATAACCTAACCAGCTAAAGAACGTCGAGCATGATCATCGAATTTTTAACTGGAAATGTGGAAGAATCTGGCATTATTATCGTCAAGCTACGAATTCCAAACGCATTTTTGTTTAATTTTCAGAAAAATCAAGATATTCTCGATTAAAAAACCCTACATTATCGCAGTAGATGCGATTTTCACGGACTCAACTCCACAGTTTACTTCATTAAATCTGAAATCGGCTCCAATTTCGCGATGCACATTCTCCGAGGTTCCACCCAAGTTTAATAAAATGGATTGCCTGTTTCAAATTTCACATGCTTGTAGTTGTAGATGTGGAGGTACGTTTTTATCTCTTGTCGTACGTTTAAAACGGGATAACTTGAGCCGAAAAGCAGGAGGCTTTAGTAGTTTTTTCTCCTTCCTCGAGGAAGAAGAATCCGTGAAATTGTAAGTAGTATAAAGTGTATTATTGCCCAACAGAGAGAGGGTTTAATGTAGATGCAGAAGCCATAAAAAGAAGACAATAAATTGAGAAGGACAGTTGAGTTAAAGGCCAGTTCGGTTTGGATCAGCACGTACACGGTCTCTTAAACTTCCTAATGCCAAACAATACATCTGTATCCATATACTAACTCCGTTAAGACAGGCCTCAAGGATTTATATATTCCATATGTCTTATGTATACAGGGTGTTCCAATAAGTAGTACAGAAATCAGCCCTTCTAACGCACTTTGACGGAAATGACGACGAATGTTCGGCAAACTAGCATGTCTGTCGAAGTTTGTTACTAAGGATGATTTTTGTTCCTAATCGGGATTTTAACTGAAACACCCTGCATAATAAGATACGAGAAAAAAAGTGTATAAAGACACTGAAAGAAGTTAAGGAAAGTAGATGACTGGACGATTCCAAGACTGTTGACTGTAATAATAATAATAGTCTTTTCCCCACACCCTCTGTACCGCAAAACGATCGAATCACTTTAAGAACCGTGACCGAATCTACGTCTATACTCTCTCCAAATGACATATACTGTCCATTCACTTGCATTATATCGATTCTAAGAAAGAATATCTGAATAAGGCTAGGTAAACACCGGAAAAATACGGAGGCAGGCTCAAAAACAAGACCGTAAATCCAATTAACGGGACTGGCGCGTTGCTATGGAAACCGCGCCCTTTCTAATTACAATCCAAGAGCACCCTGTATACACAAGATCCCGATCTAAGACACATTTTCCCATATCAGCCACGTATCTCCTCACCGTTTTTAAAACTGATCAAACAAAAACCCTTGTTTCCCTTCAACTTTCTCCCGAGTCTACAGATTTCCCTGCCGATTCCGTGGAAATGGCATTCAGATACTGCTGGATTTGTTCGTCTGAATCCGATTTTTGTCTACGTTCACACCAATAACCATCTAACATCATGGGGGATTATGTATTCAGGCTCGAGGAACATGGAAGCTCTCGGATTTTGGCAGAATAAAAAACGGGGAGAAAAGTCTTAAATAGATTTAGAGGTAATAAAGTGAGAATCTGGAGACTCATCTCTATGCAGAACAGCTCCCTTACACTATTTTCTCCAAACTGTCTAAACTCTAAACTGCCACTGCCATTTCCTCCACTACCACCACCACCACCACTATAGGGAGCACAAGGGCTAGGGACTGAGTCAAAGATACTCAGAGAGATACTCATAGAGATACTCAACACTTTACTTAAAAGAAATACAAAGGAGAACATGAAGCAGCGGATACTTGAAGTCTTGAATATTTGAACCGGAACGAACAAACGTCCCTATACACCAATATATATTGATACTTTAATACTTTGATGGTGGGATATTATTCGGCCTAACTTGGATTCAATCGAATAAGATATGCAAAGGGATCCCAAGGAGCTTGAGAGGGGAATAAAGAGATTGGGAAATATCGCAGACAACTACCGATTGAATGGAATTGAATCTTTCACTTTTAGAGAAGGTGTGTAAACAGAGGCAACTCACACCTCCGAACTCGCATGATTCTGCCCAACAAATCTCATTTACAAGCCCAACTTGTCTACAGTCTATGGGAAATAGGATTGAGGAATGATATAGTTTATGACTCCAAACTATCAAGATCAAGAACCATTTGGGGGGGGGGGTATGCCTGTCTTTCCCTGACATTGATAGTGAAATAGGTCATAGACTTAAGCTTCCAGCAGGTTAGATTTTGGATCTAGGGCAACAAGGTTAGAGCAGAATGTTTAAGGAGAGATTTGAAAATGACATTTGAGTGAATATTGGACAATTTGGGACATAGATTAGGAACGTTGAAGGTAGGGAATAGGGTTTGCTCTTCAAACATCTGTTTGTATGTCGCTAAATTTTTTTCAACTGTCTTGGATCAAGGGTACGTAGACATTTGAACAGTTGTACTACTCTTGAACAACTCGAATTGGAATGAGAACTGCCACAAGCATGAAATTAGGATCATATAATCTGACACGGAAGTGAAGATGAAGACGAAAACAAAAACAAAAACAATATTTCGTGCCCTTAAGCGTAGATAGTTAAGAGCAGGGGTCTAGTTTTTGTGCTAAAATAGGTATAATTCGACAGAGAGGTGTTTGGGAACAGGGTTATTTATTGTTCCTATCTCCGCCCACAATTTCGCTACGAGGTAGACGAGGTAGATTCATTTATATCTAACTTGATAAGGAGATGATAGTGTGAACTGTCGAGGCTGTCATTTTTTAACTTTTCACCCACTCCTCCACTCAGTCCTCATAAACAAGGTAGGGTTCCCGAGGACGGGAGAAAGCGTCGGAGAAAGCAGGTTCATCTGTTCTAAATCCGTAAATCCGTCCTATCTCCTGCCCAATCCATTCATCAGTCCCTGATTATAAATGGCACTCACACTGACATGATTTAGAACTTTCGAGATTTATCACTCCGAATCGGCGAGGCTAGAAATAGCTTCTTTCTCCAGTCACATCCGCCTGACAATTTCAATTTCTAGTTCCTAAATGGGAATGGTGTGTCTTATCGGTTGAAATTGTTTCTTGACAACCAAACTAACCCGCCGTTGCCTTTGTAGTTCTAGATTTCTTACGGCAGCGTTTATGGTAATTTCAGCGTCCTTTACGCTGAAATTAAGCCCAGTTAAATGAACTTTGATCCACTATGGTCTTTCGGCTTGACATTTTTATCCAGCAAAACTTGTTTCATTGATCCGCTGCTGAAAAAACGACGTTAACTGATCCGTTTTTTGATGGTAAGCCATGTTTACAGTATTATTTCTTTGATATGCAGGCACTTTTTTAATCAAAACTAGTCCGACGTCCTTAAACGCGTTTTCTCGAAGTGGTTTGGCTTCGTACCGGTCTTTTTTTTATAAAAAGGGTTAGGAATATGAGTTAAAAACGTCTGTTTTGATGACTTACCTTGTACGACGAGTTTGAGGATGGACTCGGGAAGACGCCTGTCGTTAACAAGGCATTTGTATTCACCCGTGTCCCCTGCCACGACGGGATGGAAGTTGAGAGCGTATGTCTCGGAATTGAGCGTCACTCGCTCCCGGTTCTGCCAAACCGTCGTGCTGTCCCTCCGCAGTTCCACCAGCTTCACTTCCTAAATTATCAAATCGCATGTTCATTAGCAAATTGTCCTCCCATATACCTCTCTCATTATCGCCACCAACACCAGCAGCTCTGCTACTAAATCAACCTTCCGCAAGTTAGCTCATAAGAAATACAGGCCTGAAAACCTTCCCTTAGTATAATTTCATAATTGAAGTTGGTAGTGGCAGTGGGTACGGTTGGAGCAAGGGGACCGGATCTGCTCGGTTTCAGCAGAATATGAGTCATTGAGCCACTCTTACTAATTATGATGTGAAATGTGGATGAAGTCTTGTACACTGAGAAAGGGTTCGGAAGTTTGGTGAAGGGTTTTTGGGGGACTTTGAAACAACCATCGAGTTGAATTCGTTGTTAGGATTTGTTGGCTACTAATTATGTTGTGATTATGTGAATGAAGTCTTGTATATAGTGAGAAAGGGTTCGGTAGTTCGACGAAAGGGTTTTCAGATTTTGGGGAGCTTTGAGACAACCATCGAGTTGAGTACAGTGTTGAATACGTATGTTGGGAAATGGCAATGCAATCTTAGAGTGAAAGTTTAATCCAATTAACAAGATTGAAGGCAATATAAGATTCTTTATGGAATTTTGCGAAACTATGAGAAAATCATCGAATCGACTCCAAAGTCACTGTCAACTGCTGGTAAATCATCTTGAAATTAAAGTCCCAAGAACCCCAGATATTGAAGAATCGAACCCTATCTAAAACAGACATTACGTAACATGTTCCTCTCCACCGAAAGGTTAGGGCCAGAAACAAGGTGGACTGCCGGGATTTAGAGCTAACTCTAACAAGCCATATAATTATAACCCAGTCCCGAGATTTCCTCAGAGCTGTAGAGCAGGAGTAAATGTATGGGATAATAATAATATAAAATATCATAAATATACGGTGGTAGCCTAGTAGGGATTGTTAAGTTCCCAAAACCCCCTCTGCCTTTGACTTATTAATTACTTTCCCTCCTCATTCTGTCATCATCATAAATCTGAGAAGTAGCTGGTGCTTCTAACACTTCCTTATAATTTATTCAAGCCGAGAGGTCGGGGAAGTAGAGGAACTTTTAATGCACGTAAATAGACATGTAACTTCTTTCCTTATGATTTCTCTCGATAAGAGGAGATGTAGAACATAAGATCCACTCCACCAAACCCGACAACCAAACTCCCAACTATTTCACCAACTAATCCTTGAGCTGGAGACGATCTTTTCCGCCCAACAGTTCAGCTCCGAATCAGCAACTTTTAGGCCCATGGATTTTATTTCCTTTAATATTCCTCTCAATATTTTTTGCATCCACCCTCAAAAGATGCAAAGGTTCTTTTAAATAAAAAGTAAAAGTCAGTTGCAGAAATCCTCTTGTCTTTGAAACCCTTTCATGGGAACTGGCTGGATTCCGGCCCAATCCTAGTAGATTCCTAGGTTCGCCTCCGACCCTTATACTTGATAGGGCGGATTGGATGAGGAGACAGGAGGAATATACACAGGGAACCACCACCGCTGGCTTTGGTGATTTTGTGTGAGTTTTTTTGAAGTCAAACTAAAAAAATCGACCTCACCAATCGATAGGAAACATTCAGGTTTTTCACTTGACTAGAGACTCGACTTTCCCAACCTCCTCAATCCTTAACCTCCTCGTTCTTTTACGGACATTTCTATTCCATCCGATTACAACCATTACTTCCCTTCTTCCTTTAGTCTTTGACTCGCGTTTTTCTGAATAAAATATCGGGAGCGGGTATTATCAGAGCCAGAACCCTTCCGAGTGTAAAGTACACAAGGGGCAGAGGTAAAATTTCGGGCTTATAGCAAGTGAGAGAGCTGTGGAGATTCGGATCTTTGGGTTAGAAAAATGTCCCGTGAATCCGGATTTCGGGACAAACCACACACACACACACATATATACACACACACATGGTACACAGGGGCATTAAGAGGAAGGCCTTAGGAACTTCCGTCCTATCTTAAGACGTTAAGTTGGAAGTTGGTAAGGTTGGAGTAAGGCTTTGTGATTGGGTCAGAGATGCTGGAGAGTCGTTTAAGGGAGAGGAGTATGGGTTCTTGGAGATCATGTTTACAGACTGCGAGATCAGCAGATTTGCTTATGTCATTGAGCCTAACTCGGACGATATTATGTTATGGGATGGAAACCACAGGGAGAAATTGAATCAATTCAATTTTTCTTACTATTTTATGGTTACGGCTTTTCTGTCCTACAGATTGGATTGGTTTTTGGGGGTCGATAATAGTAATGACTTGTCCCAGCTTCGGTTTACTCGGTTACAGAAGCGGCTACGCGAGTTGATAGACAAAATCGGCGGAGCCGAGAACGAAGTCGCTACTTCCGGTTTGGAAATCGAGCAGAGTGGATATGGAGTCATCTAAACTGTGTATACTAATTTTTACCCTCGGAAATAACTATGCAAGACTAACGGTAACTGTTTATTGTTTCTGCGGCTTAGAAAACGTTTTTTTTTTTTTTTTTTTTTACTATACAGCGGGCGCTGTAACTGCAATTGTAATGGAATTCCGGGTGTTTGCTTGGGTTTTGTGGTAGTAAATATGAGATGATTATGATTTACGATAGACAGAATTAGTTATGTTTTGTGTTTATAGATCGGTGTGATTAGGTTGATTGACTTACCCCCGGATGAGAAGAGGAGGGTTGCTGGAGAACACCGGCAGCAGAGCAGCCGTGGCAGTACCATTCCAGTACGGCTATTAATGAGTGCTCCGTCGCACCGGGACAAGCCAACGTCAGATTTGCACCTGCCTCTGTCACCACCGTCTCCGTTGGAATGGACTGCACATCTGATAATATACAAATACACAATTATTACACGAGGGAACTAAAGGTATTTATAATCATAGACTACAAAGTAGTATAATCATCAGAGTGTCAAACAAATGAGAAAGGACACGATATGCTAGATTCAGGATGCATCTCCCCGTTTCCTCATTACCTCTGCTTCCAAATGCAATTTGACATTGTCATCGGCTAATTATTGGGCACCGGAAGTAAGGAGGAAACATGTTAGTATTTTAATAGATTGGGGTAATAGTATTAAATAGTGGGGCTTCCCAGTAAACACATTAAATGACCAGAAATCCTCAAAAACAGCGTAGAATAACTAAAGATCGAGTATCGACTCACAAGAGCCCAACTACAAAAACCAATGATATTTTAGACGGAGAAAAAAGGGGTTCTGTTGAACAGTAAGTCTTGTACTGGTGACTGGAGAAATAAATTAGGAGAATGGGTACGCGTTTAGTAAGTTAAGGGACAGGGTTATAGTATTATTAAAGAGTACACATTTCTCGTAACGGAGACATTTGTCTGGAAAGGGCAAAGATATTTAGTCCTGTATGAAGTCAACTGGAAGATTAAGACGAAGTAGTAAGTGCAAGGGACAACTATTTCCAGACTCCCATATATTTGCAATAAAAAACATCGTATCGATGGCTAGTTAGCAGAATGGACGAGATCGAATAACGTCGACGACGACCAAGACGACAAGCTTCGACGTCCTACGGCCTTGTATAAAACAAACAATAATATATTCTATTACATAAGGCAATCTCGTAGGGACCTGTTTTGGGGTTCTAAGCTACTACTGACATAACCGATATAGACACCCCGTCTCAAAGTCGTCGGAGAAAGTTGTCAAGAAAAGCATTTTTGGGAGCAAAAATGACAGAAAATCTAATGTTTGGTGCAAAATCGTCAGGTGGCACAAACAGCGCGGTAGCCACGCACCTTATTTCCTGCGCCATCGATGTATTTATTTTAAATTATGAAACCGGAAACAAAATTCAGTGTCGTCGGAGAAAGTTGCCGAAGAGTGACAGAAAATCGTATGTTTGAGACACAATATTCAGTTGGCACAAACGGTATCGATCGAAACACGATTTCCGCACTATGACCGCATCACATTTAAATTATAAAACCGGAACAATAGCAATTACTACGATATTGGTAACATTAATATTACGCGATTTTTAATGCCGCAAACGCGATTAATGGATAGTCTCTCAAGGATATCAAGAATCCGATTATGCCTACGGTGCATTGTGCTGTAAAGTACAATCCTATCAAAGCCAATAGACATGCAACAATAGGAATGGGCCGAGTTATTCACCAGAAGTTAGGAAAGAAAAGAGAGAGCCTAATGACATTGCCATTGATGATGGGACACTGCCGTCGTATATCTAATCCCCGGATATCCCGATTCCGAACTACTTCCACACGGAACTAAATCCTGGGTTCGCAAATAGCTAGGGCCACACCCCCTCAGCTCATCAGCTGTTTCAGATCCTGATAGCAGAGGCTTTAATCTAGAATCTAGACGACAACATCAAGAATCCGGAATCGGGATCTCTATCGGGGCCAAATAGTAAATTGTAGCAAAAGAATATACAGGGTGTTTCAACTAGCAACAAAAATCGCCCCAAGTAACGTACATCTTGTGTGAACTTCTTATTGGAACACCCCCTGTAGATATCTAGGGTAATATTTAGCCGGAATTGTCCATCTACAACAAAATAGGACGTATAATAATAATACGTGGATATAGGCCAGTTATCCTCAATCCTTTAGTACCGGCTACAATGTTACTGTCGAGTTAACTACCCATATAGCGCATATCGGCTCTGGAATAAAACACTGTCTGTCAGGTCCGGTACGTGTAGTAGAGTAATAATTCCGTAATTCTATAGGATCTTGTTTGTAGTAAAGTATAGAGGATCCGTGTTGTTTTTTCCTTGAGTTTTTTTTGCGAAGCGATGCAGAACAAATTCATAACATTTATAAGAAATCGATCCGATTGCTTTTTCTGGAAAGGAACTCATTTATGTTTACTGGAGCCATTATTACTTCTCTCCTTCCTGACTCTTTTCATTTCCATCACCCTTTATCATCCTACGGATAATAGCTATATCGAGAGACGGGGACGGACGTATTTCCAATATCTCTACTATCATCCAAATTCTTATAGTACAACTGGTACATGGAAATGCTTCAAATTAGGGCCAGTTCCGAAAAATAAAACATATTGGCCATTTAAAAAAAATAAGAATACAGGACGCAGGAAAAATGTGCGGGGAATTTAAAAATACGGATTCTGTCATTTTTTATTTTTTTACGATTCGAAAAATGCCACGTATCTTAACCCGACCGTCCCATCCAAAGTTACCAACCGCTAAAATAGAGCTCATTGTGCTAAATTATTACATTTTCAAAATTCTACTACTTCTATTTATAGACAGTATATCATATATGGATTTGAGAGTGAAAGTCTTCTAATTCATGTTACACTAAATACATGCATACATATGGTTTGTTCACCTACTGGATGAAATACTACGGCTTCCGAGTTTGATGTAATTCTATACTTAATTCCAACTCTGATGAGGAGCAAGTTTAGAGTTTCAGCTCCTATCCTGTCTCTATATTTGTGTTATGTGTGGGAGTATATTAATCAGGGACGAGGTTTACATTCGGAACAGAACTAGCCATTGCAATATGTTATTGAAAAATTTCACTAATTAAGCTTGATTTTGGTCCACAGACTTGAGGAGTGACAAATTGAAGCGTGTTTGACATGAATTTCAATGCAAAATGTCAGACATTTTCAAAAGTTCCACGCACAAAGTCAGTTTGAATATGTAGACACATACAATTCGTCAACTCTGGAAAATAGAGAAGGACACAAGGAACAGACTTGAATCACCGGAGAATCTGAGTCGGCGAATCAATAAAATGGCACGAGATTTCCAGTTCCCATTCAAAGACTATTGACTTCCCACACAATAATATCAAAACCACAATAACTCCTACGTTTCGTCTCCAAATCTCCAGAAATTCTATTTTTAGACTCGTAGTCTCTTTAGAGGAATAGATAAGGGAGTAAGACAAGTCCATTATCTTCGCCTCCTTTGTGTTCTCTTAATCTTCCTTAAATATTCTATATTTATGTCTTTATACATGTTACAGTTGGTTATGGACAAGGATTTTTCCAAAACTAACTAGGCTATTTAAACATAAATTGTGCTCGTTCCACTAGTTTTGATGTGTTTTAGAGTATACATTATGAGAATAACTTGGTGTCCGTCTGTCTGTCTTTAAACCTCATAGCTAACTAACTTATTGAGATTGTTCTTTGTGTAACTCATTTACGAGTTTAACAGGGAGGTCAAGTTTGTATTAAAAAGTCCAGCAATTTTGCTCTATGGTTGGGGATAGTTGAGACTTTTGGATGTTTTTAGACCAGAACCATTAATTCGCTTCCTTTATGTCGAATATTTCCCAAAGTAAAAAGCAGGTATTCAAAGTGTCCTAGAAAATATGGTTAAATTCCAGTAACATATATAAAGAATAAATATATTTCAGGATAATAATTCCAGAATCCCTATTGTGGATCCACAATGCAACAGAAGTTCATAAAGGAAGAGTCGGAGAAATACTTTTCGAAGGAACTGTCTCTTCTGCTCCAATCGATTCTTCTTCTCCCAATTACTCCTCGTCAGAAACTAGGATCATTTATCTCAGTTATAAAGTTAGGAAATAAGACTTAATATTTCATATTAATTACTCCATATATTTTATATCCTATCTCCTGACATTATTGGATTAAAATCAGCAGGATTGAATTTTGAAAGCTGCATCCTACAACAGCACCTTAACAATCGGGAATAGCTTCTTTTGCTCTAGATTCTAACTTTGTGACGGCGTCTTGTCTTTTCTCCGGAGGTTTTGACTCGAGAAAAGACGTAGATTCCTCGACTGTCTCCTCAGCGCTATAATAATATTTTTGAAGGCTAGATGCTTCTTTATATTAAATTCTTATTGGAGAGGGTGGGATAATATTATGATAGTCAATGTGCAGCTGGAGTTTGTGTATAGAAGCTAAGCCTGTGAGGATCTAACAAGGGAACATTCTCAGATGTAAAATCCCGATATTTTTTTAACCTCTCTCATTCGAAAGAGGGTGTAAAATAATGAAACTTTAACATTGGAACTATCGGTGAATAAAATCGTTTTAACATAGAAAAGTTGATGGGAAGGTCAAGAAGCGGTCGCTATTTCGGGATTCCTATGGTAAATCACCGTTTAAATTTTGTGAAAACTCTGGTTCAGTGTAATACTAATTTAGGGGTTCCTCCAATGTTAACTCCCTATCTCGTTCGCGACTTTTCAGGGAAAAGTGGCGAAAAGTGGAAAACACGACTTTCTCCTCTTTCTCCCCTTCTCGCTCATGCTAATTTTTAACCCTATTCGCACGGTCCTTGACCTTCCCACCAACTTTACTATGTTAAAACGATTTTATTCACCGATAGTTCCAATGTTAAAGTTTCATTATTTTACACCCTCTTTCGAATAAGACAAGTTTAGAAAATATCGGGATTTTACATCTGGAAATGTTCCCTTGTAAGTCCTTGATTGATGACTTTCGTAGGTTTGAAGAAAACAAAGAAATTATACAGTTCACCACGTCACTTTGTCATTCGGGTTTGTGTCGGCCCTAGCTGCCTCCTTCTAGTCCCAACTAAACTAACAAGAAGGTCGGATTTTTATATCCCAACTTTTGCTTTTAATACCTGGAGGGCTATGAATAATTTGCAAAAGTATTTGAGTTGGATTTATGGGTGGAAATCGAATTGAAAGAAAACGTCGGGTGCGGAGAAATATTTGCAGGTTCTGGTTTTAGGCTTTTGCGATCTGTTTTCCTGGGTAGAAATATTCATTTTCGAGCTGTAGTGGCTAGTAACTTTTCGCTGGCGCTGTAACTGTAAC